>OZ025258.1:1054539-1151696 GCA_964019135.1 Arenicola marina | reverse complement strand
TCTTGGGCCTCTTAAATTTGTGATATGTGACAGCATGAAGTTTTTCATCATCGAGCAACGTATCAACAGTTCATCTTAGACCAGGCTGCGTCAAACAATATTCGGATGACGCAGGCCATTGCGTTTGGCCGCGCCCAGCTGGGGCAGGAACGATCGCTATATACTGATATAGGCCGCACTCAGAACTGCGCATTAGTTGATCGAGACGGTGCGAGATGGAACAAATTTGGGAAGAGGCACTTGACCTCATAGAACAGCGCCATAATTTGCTTGTAACTGGCCAAGCCGGCACAGGCAAATCTACCCTGATGTCCTCTGCAGCCAAACACCTCCGAGAAAACGCCAAGCGGGCTGCCCTTATTGCCGCAACATCTTGCTGGTGGGGGGGGGGGGGGCGATCGTGTTCCCACATCACGAATAATAAATTTCTTTATTCCCGTGTCACGATGAATTAAATGGAGGATTCCTCATACATGATATAAATTGGCGATTTTCCAATTCACGGTTATTTAGTATTAAATTCACAGTTCACGATTGATGAAAATTATTGATTATACGAGCGCCGGCTAACATCCCATTCCCAGTTCCCGAGTAATTATTTTCCTCATTCCCGTTTCACGGTGAAATGAAAAGCCCGTTCTCGAGGAACGTAAATACCGCTTATACACCCGCCCCCCCCCCCCCCCTTGTAGTACAGCGGTGGGCAAGGTGACAAAACGTTACACAGTTGGTCTGGAATCCAGGTTGGTACTAAGCTGACCGTTATTGGTTTCTATTTGTAATTGCATACAGTATTTGTTATTAAGTAAAGCGGACATGCAATATCCTTATTATAGTTTTATTTTATAGCCAGCAATGAAGTCAATACATAGGGATTTGCAGTTCAAAAGGACCCTAAAGTCAAAGTCATAAATGCCGTAGACACACGTTTCGGCCTATATTTTCCGCGATTGAGCTGCGATCGCTCTACAAATCACTGACATGAGAAAGCAACACTAGACCATTTTAATGATACCAAACTTAACGTACTGCGATGTTATCCTTTTTTATGACACAAACAATATTTCTCCATGCTGACACTCCATTGGCAGCAGACACACTTTCGCAAATAGACTAAATCCCAGTCTATTTATATTAGATTATGTATTTATGACTGACTTTTTTTTTAAAGATATATATCCGGAACTATAGCAAGTGAAAATGGACTTTATTACCTAATTGCACATATGTGCAATTAATAAAAACTAATATGCCAAATTGATTTTCACATATGTAAAATTTATTTATATAGAAGTCTAGTTATTTTCTCCAGTGACATATCTGGTTAACGTCCCCCTTGATTAGGAATGACTTTTCAAAATTTGCCGCTGTTGATTTCGACCAATCAAAGACACCGCATTCTACTTCCGCTTTCGGCATATGGGGAAGTCCGTCCGCTACGGCTTCACTCGGGCAAAATGTCTCGTTGTTGGCGTTTGGGTCAGTGATGAGGACTGAGGTGAGCGGATTTAGGAAGAATGAACACTTGTGTAATGTTACAAAGCTACGTGGAGTTTGAAATATATTTATTAAGACTGTGAGAGGGGTCGAAGCGAGGGCACCCTGGGCGGCAGCTATGGCGAGTTGCGTACTCTTATGTATATTAGGTATTGTATGGCGGGCGGGGTCCTCGAAAATATTATGGAGTCGAGCGCTCATGGTCTGGAGGGACCGGCGCCACGTCTTTCTTAAAGCGTTCCAATTAAAATCGTCTTTGGTAAATTGCTCCCAGCACATCAGTGCTAGTTGTAATCTGTCAGAAAGAGGAATAGTAAATACATGCAGAATTACATGTATTAACATATCCCCACCACAGTACTCCACGGGGGTAACCCCGCAAGAAAGAGATGGCCCCAGAGGTGACTGTATGGAGGTGGAGACTGCCCCATTAATTTGAGATAAGGCCAACTGACACATAGGACACGCCATTAAATTATGTGTTTCTCATTTAGTTTTAACCACTTTAAATAATCAACATGATTTAACTTCTTCATTTGGCTCTTTTCAAACTACTGAGTTGTTGTTGTTGAGTCAATCCATGCGTCATACCTCACTGTTCAGTGTCAAGGTTAAAAAAATAAATCTATCACATGAAGCCAAGAAACAAAATTGTGACTATCATTGGCCTTAGGCAAGCCGGGCTCTGGAAGGGCCATCTGGTTTCAATGTCATCTTCGCTAGACGACTTGTTACTGTTAGTGACCCTCTGTCCAATGTAGGGTCAGTATTGTAGTTTAGGCGATACAGTCGACTATTCTCTTCAAATAACAGTGGCAATAAGTGAACGAATACCTACAAATTAGGCCAACCATCACTTCGGATTATTACCATCCATTCTTGGCGTATTTTTTTGTCATTGAGCAATTGGTGGAAGCTGTTTTCAGCTGCCATTAACACAGTAGGGAACACATCAGTGCGCCATGTTGCCACCGACGCTTCGCGTTGCTGCGCGGGCAGCCTCGTTCTGGTGCCGCATGCATAAATTTTGAGAAGGGCCTATAAGCGAGACGAGAGATAATCAAAGAGACATTGAAAGCGATAGGGCTGGTTCAGTATGGTGAGGGGTGGGGGTGGGTGAGAGCGGGTGGTCCAGTATGGTGAGGGGTGGGGGTGGGTGGGAGCGGGTGGTCCAGTATGGTGAGGGGTGGGGGTGGGTGGGAGCGGGTGGTTCAGTATGGTGAGGGGTCGGTTCCTTTCTCCCGCCGCTCTCTATTGATGTGTGGTGCCAGGCGGGGTCGCGGGAGGGGTCCCGGATGTGGCGCCACGCCACCGGTCGCCACCGGCCGCCACCGCCCAGTGTGCCTAGTGACGCCACTACAAAGCGGGTGAACACGTCCGGGTGAAGGTAGAGCCAGGGTGGGGGGGGGGGGGCATCGATCGCGTGTTGCGCCTCCTCTAACAACCCACATCAGTCTTAGACATAGATACGGAGGCTGAAGGTACCGCTGTCACACGCCCAGCTGTCATAGACCGCGGAGTGGCCGGCCAGGTCACACGCCCAGCTGTCATAGACCGCGGAGTGGCCGGCCAGGTCACACGCCCAGCTGTCATAGACCGCGGAGTGGCCGGCCAGGTCACACGCCCAGCTGTCATAGACCGCGGAGTGGATGGCCAGGTCACACGCACAGCTGTCATAGACCGCGGAGTGGCCGGCCAGGTCACACGCCCAGCTGTCATAGACCGCGGAGTGGCCGGCCAGGTCACACGCCCAGCTGTCATAGACCGCGGAGTAGCCGGCCAGGTCACACGCCCAGCTGTCATAGACCGCGGAGTAGCCGGCCCGGCTATCGTAAGTACTGACTGCGGTGTTCTTCGCGCTTGAAACTGTTGAATGTGCTGACTGTGAGTATCAGTGAACACAATAAATGATAAAGCTATTGAATATATGAGCGTTGTGAAGGCAGCACCACCTTGACAGTCACGCCATGACAACCGCGCAGAGGGTACAGCGACGGTAGGGTGACC
Source organism: Arenicola marina (assembly GCA_964019135.1). NCBI lineage: Eukaryota > Metazoa > Annelida > Polychaeta > Arenicolidae > Arenicola > Arenicola marina. Next base: position 1,148,192 of record OZ025258.1, on the reverse strand, counting down.
ACGAGTGAGGGTGACCACGGTAGGGGCGACCACCAGTGAGGGTGACCACCAGTGAGGGTGACCACCAGTGAGGGTAAACACCAGTGAGGGTGACCACCAGTTAAGGTGACCACCAGTGACGGTGACCACCAGTGAGGGTGACCACCGTAGGGGTGACCACCAGTGAGGGTGACCACCAGTGAGGGTGACCACGGTAAGGGTGCCCACCAGTGAGGGTGACCACCAGTGAGGGTGACCACGGTAGAGGTGACCACCAGTGAGTGTGACCACGGTAAGGGTGACCACCAGTGAGAGTGACCACGGTAAGGGTGACCACCAGTGAGAGTGACCACAGTAGGGGTGACTACCAGTGAGGATGACCACGGTAAGGGCGACCACCAATGAGGGTGACCACGGCAGGGGGGACAACGGTTGAGGTGACCACCAGTGAGGGTGACCACGGTACGGGTGACCACCAGTGAGGGTGACCACGGTACGGGTGACCACCAGTGAGGGTGACCACCAGTGAGGGTAAACACCAGTGAGAGTGACCACGGTGGGGGTGACCACCAGTGAGGTTGACCAGGGTAGGGGTGAACACGGTAGGGGTGACCACCAGTGAGGGTGACCACCAGTGAGGGTGACCACGGTAGGGGTGACCACCGATGAGGTTGACCAGGGTAGGGGTGACAACGGTAGGGTTGACCGCCAGTGAGAGTGACCACCAGTGAGGGTGACCACGGTAGGGGTGACCACCAGTGAGGGTGGCCACGGTAGGGGTGACCACCAGTGAGGGTGACCACCAGTGAGGGTGACCACCAGTGAGGGTGAAACTGTTGAATGTGCTGACTGTGAGTATCAGTGAACACATTAAAGGATAAAGCTATTGAATATATGAGCGTTGTGAAGGCAGCACCACCTTGACAGTCACACCATGACAACCGCGCAGCGGGTACAGCCACGGTAGGGTGACCACGAGTGAGGGTGACCACGAGTGAGGGTGACCACGAGTGAGGGTGACCACCAGTGAGGGTGACCACGGTAGGGGTGACCACCGATGAGGTTGACCAGGGTAGGGGTAACAACGTTAGGGTTGACCGCCAGTGAGAGTGACCACCAGTGAGGGTGACCACGGTAGGGGTGACCACCAGTGAGGGTGACCACCAGTGAGGGTGACCACCAGTGAGGGTGACCATCAGTGAGAGTGACCACGGTAGGGGTGACCACCAGTGAGGGTGACCACCAGTGAGGGTGACCACCAGTGAGGGTGACCACCAGTGAGGGTGACCACCAGTGAGGGTGACCCTCACCCTCCCTGATGGTTACCCCTACAGTGGTCACCCTCACTGGTGGTCACCCCTACCGTGGTCACCCTCACTGGTGGTCACGGTCACCACCAGTGAGTGTGACCACCAGTGAGTGTGACCACCAGTGAGGGTGACCACCAGTGAGGGTGACCAGGGTAGGGTGACCACCAGTGAGGGTGACCACCAGTGAGGGGGACCACCAGTGAGGGTGACCACCAGTGAGGGTGACCACAGTAGGGGTGACCACCAGTGAGGGGGACCACCAGTGAGGGTGACCACCAGTGAGGGTGACCACAGTAGGGGTGACCACCAGTGAGGGTGACCGCTGTAGGGGTGACCACGAGTGAGGGTGAACCACGCCAGAGAAGAGACCCCCCCCCACTCCCTCCACCGTGGATCCACCCCGCACTACTGTGCCAGGACTAATCACCTTGAATAATTTACGTGGCTTCCAGGATGTTTCTGTGATTATTGTCAGTGTCAGGAGGGGTTGGGGGGGGGGGGGGAGGGGGGGTGCAGGCGGGAGGACATGGGTCAAAGTGAACAGCGTGAATCCCGCCTTTCATTTGGACGCGAGCCATCCCTCCGTGCATTCACCAGCCTTACCAGTGTTACCGAGCCATCCCTCCGTGCACTCACCAGCCTTACCAGTGTTACCGAGCCATCCCTCCGTGCACTCACCAGCCTTACCAGTGTTACCGAGCCATCCCTCCGTGCACTCACCAGCCTTACCAGTGTTACCGAGCCATCCCTCCGTGCACTCACCAGCCTTACCAGTGTTACCGAGCCATCCCTCCGTGCACTCACCAGCCTTACCAGTGTTACCGAGCCATCCCTCAGTGCACTCACCAGCCTTACCAGTGTTACCGAGCCATCCCTCCGTGCACTCACCAGCCTTACCAGTGTTACCGAGCCATCCCTCCGTGCACTCACCAGCCTTACCAGTGTTACCGAGCCATCCCTCCGTGCACTCACCAGCCTTACCAGTGTTACCGAGCCATCCCTCCGTGCACTCACCAGCCTTACCAGTGTTACCGAGCCATCCCTCCGTGCACTCACCAGCCTTACCAGTGTTACCGAGCCATCCCTCCGTGCACTCACCAGCCTTACCAGTGTTACCGAGCCATCCCTCCGTGCACTCACCAGCCTTACCAGTGTTACCGAGCCATCCCTCAGTGCACTCACCAGCCTTACCAGTGTTACCGAGCCATCCCTTCGTGCACTCACCAGCCTTACCAGTGTTACCGAGCCATCCCTCCGTGCACTCACCAGCCTTACCAGTGTTACCGAGCCATCCCTCCGTGCACTCACCAGCCTTACCAGTGTTACCGAGCCATCCCTCCGTGCACTCACCAGCCTTACCAGTGTTACCGAGCCATCCCTCCGTGCACTCACCAGCCTTACCAGTGTTACCGAGCCATCCCTCAGTGCACTCACCAGCCTTACCAGTGTTACCGAGCCATCCCTTCGTGCACTCACCAGCCTTACCAGTGTTACCGAGCCATCCCTCCGTGCACTCACCAGCCTTACCAGTGTTACCGAGCCATCTCTCCGTGCACTCACCAGCCTTACTAATGTTACCGAGCCATCCCTCAGTGCACTCACCAGCCTTACCAGTGTTACCGAGCCATCCCTCCGTGCACTCACCAGCCTTACCAGTGTTACCGAGCCATCCCTCCGTGCACTCACCAGCCTTACTAATGTTACCGAGCCATCCCTTCGTGCACTCACCAGCCTTACCAGTGTTACCGAGCCATCCCTTCGTGCACTCACCAGCCTTACCAGTGTTACCGAGCCATCCCTCCGTGCACTCACCAGCCTTACCAGTGTTACCGAGCCATCTCTCCGTGCACTCACCAGCCTTACTAATGTTACCGAGCCATCCCTCAGTGCACTCACCAGCCTTACCAGTGTTACCGAGCCATCCCTCCGTGCACTCACCAGCCTTACCAGTGTTACCGAGCCATCCCTCCGTGCACTCACCAGCCTTACCAGTGTTACCGAGCCATCCCTCCGTGCACTCACCAGCCTTACCAGTGTTACCGAGCCATCCCTCCGTGCACTCACCAGCCTTACCAGTGTTACCGAGCCATCCCTCCGTGCACTCACCAGCCTTACCAGTGTTACCGAGCCATCTCTCCGTGCACTCACCAGCCTTACCAGTGTTACCGAGCCATCCCTCCGTGCACTCACCAGCCTTACCAGTGTTACCGAGCCATCCCTCCGTGCACTCACCAGCCTTACCAGTGTTACCGAGCCATCCCTCCGTGCACTCACCAGCCTTACCAGTGTTACCGAGCCATCCCTCCGTGCACTCACCAGCCTTACCAGTGTTACCGAGCCATCCCTCCGTGCACTCACCAGCCTTACCAGTGTTACCGAGCCATCCCTTCGTGCACTCACCAACCTTACCAGTGTTACCGAGCCATCCCTCCGTGCACTCACCAGCCTTACCAGTGTTACCGAGCCATCCCTCCGTGCACTCACCAGCCTTACCAGTGTTACCGAGCCATCCCTCCGTGCACTCACCAGCCTTACCAGTGTTACCGAGCCATCCCTCCGTGCACTCACCAGCCTTACCAGTGTTACCGAGCCATCCCTCCGTGCACTCACCAGCCTTACCAGTGTTACCGAGCCATCCCTCCGTGCACTCACCAGCCTTACCAGTGTTACCGAGCCATCCCTCCGTGCACTCACCAGCCTTACCAGTGTTACCGAGCCATCTCTCCGTGCACTCACCAGCCTTACCAGTGTTACCGAGCCATCCCTCCGTGCACTCACCAGCCTTACCAGTGTTACCGAGCCATCCCTCCGTGCACTCACCAACCTTACCAGTGTTACCGAGCCATCCCTCCGTGCACTCACCAGCCTTACCAGTGTTACCGAGCCATCCCTCCGTGCACTCACCAGCCTTACCAGTGTTACCGAGCCATCCCTCCGTGCACTCACCAGCCTTACCAGTGTTACCGAGCCATCCCTCCGTGCACTCACCAACCTTACCAGTGTTACCGAGCCATCCCTCCGTGCACTCACCAGCCTTACCAGTGTTACCGAGCCATCCCTCCGTGCACTCACCAGCCTTACCAGTGTTACCGAGCCATCCCTCCGTGCACTCACCAGCCTTACCAGTGTTACCGAGCCATCCCTCCGTGCATTCACCAGCCTTACCAGTGTTACCGAGCCATCCCTCCGTGCACTCACCAGCCTTACCAGTGTTACCGAGCCATCCCTCCGTGCACTCACCAGCCTTACCAGTGTTACCGAGCCATCCCTCCGTGCACTCACCAGCCTTACCAGTGTTACCGAGCCATCCCTCCGTGCACTCACCAGCCTTACCAGTGTTACCGAGCCATCCCTCCGTGCACTCACCAGCCTTACCAGTGTTACCGAGCCATCCCTTCGTGCACTCACCAACCTTACCAGTGTTACCGAGCCATCCCTCCGTGCACTCACCAGCCTTACCAGTGTTACCGAGCCATCCCTCCGTGCACTCACCAGCCTTACCAGTGTTACCGAGCCATCCCTCCGTGCACTCACCAGCCTTACCAGTGTTACCGAGCCATCCCTCCGTGCACTCACCAGCCTTACCAGTGTTACCGAGCCATCCCTCCGTGCACTCACCAGCCTTACCAGTGTTACCGAGCCATCCCTCCGTGCATTCACCAGCCTTACCAGTGTTACCGAGCCATCCCTCCGTGCACTCACCAGCCTTACCAGTGTTACCGAGCCATCCCTCCGTGCACTCACCAGCCTTACCAGTGTTACCGAGCCATCCCTCCGTGCACTCACCAGCCTTACCAGTGTTACCGAGCCATCCCTCCGTGCACTCACCAGCCTTACCAGTGTTACCGAGCCATCCCTCCGTGCACTCACCAGCCTTACCAGTGTTACCGAGCCATCCCTCCGTGCACTCACCAGCCTTACCAGTGTTACCGAGCCATCCCTCCGTGCACTCACCAGCCTTACCAGTGTTACCGAGTCTTGTTACCATGTAATGGCCCTCCATAGAGGGTGCACAGAGGATTGATCAATACAATACAAATATACACGGTGCGCCTTAGGCTAAAGCCAAGCGCACCAGATACAAACGCGATAACCTTATTTTTTTTCATTTCTAGAGTTCTATTGCTGCTGCACGCAATATCTTGCGTGTTCGGGTCACGTTTGTTTGTACTTTAGTGTTGACGGGTGAACGACACTCTGTCAGGTGAAGAAGGTCAAGGGATATGTAAATGAAGAGCGCCAAACATGATGACCGTCTCTGCGATAAGGTAAACAGTGCCCCGTCCCCCGCCCCACCCCTCCCCGCTCACCCTGGGCCGGTGGGCCGGTGGGTGAGCGGCCCACTGCCCCACCCCTCCCCGCTCACCCTGGGCCGGTGGGCCGGTGGGTGAGCGGCCCACTGCCCCACCCCTCCCCGCTCACCCTGGGCCGGTGGGCCGGTGGGTGAGCGGCCCAAAGAGAACAATGCCTCGTGAATGATTGAAATGAATACGGTGTGAAAGCCAAGTAAGGTTTATCAATAGGAAGTGACATGGTATTTTAAAGAAAACACGAAAGTCATTCCTGATTAAAACACTATACGTGTAAGACCTTTCCGCTTACTTGGGCGTTCACTTTGGGGAAGACACGACCTGGTAAGTGAGGAGTGACTGTAAACAGAGATTATGTAAAGTGTACCATACGATATCTGCTGTAAAGTTTCTTTCTATTCACATACAGCAAATACAACCCTCAATTCACATGCAACATACTAATGTATGTTTTTTTTCACATACAGCACACCAAATTCTTTGTCTATTCACATGCGGTATATCAAAGTTTCTTTCGATTCACATACAGCACATCATGTGATGTATCCAGGAGACGTGGCAGTGATACTGGCAAGATGTGTCAATATTGCCTCATCCAGACCATAACTAACACGGTTCTTGATTAATATCATGTCCTTTATATAGTGTCAGCGGGGAAGGAACCTGCCCACGGGTCACGTCTTGTACAACGAGCATGCAGATATGCATTAACATTAACATGTTCTGTGATGCCAATGATGTCATTGATAAACTTTCAATAGGGGTAGCCACCTAGTAATAACCCACGGCAATTTACCCAGTCACAGTATCAGAGGCATACAGCCGGCGGCCATAACCCCCGGCGGCCATAACCCCCGGCGGCTATAACCCCCGGCGGCCATAACCCCCGGCGGCCATAACCCCCGGCGGCCATAACCCCCGGCGGCCATAACCACCGGCGGCCATAACCCCCGGCGGCCATAACCCCCGGCGGCCATAACACCCCCCGGCGGCCATAACCCCCGGCGGCTATAACCCCCGGCGGCCATAACCCCCGGCGGCCATAACCCCCCCGGCGGCCATAACCCCCGGCGGCCATAACCCCCGGCGGCCATAACCCCCCCCCCCCCGGCGGCCATAACCCCCGGCGGCTATAACCCCCGGCGGCCATAACCCCCGGCGGCCATAACCCCCGGCGGCCATAACCCCCGGCGGCCATAACCCCCCCCCCGGCGGCCATAATCCCGGGCGGCCATAACCCCCGGCGGCCATAACCCCCGGCGGCCATAACCCCCGGCGGCCATAACCCCCGGCGGCCATAACCCCCGGCGGCCATAACCCCCCCAGCGGCCATAACCCCCGGCGGCCATAACCCCCGGCGGCCATAACCCCCCCCGGCGGCCATAACCCCCCACCCGGCGGCCATAACCCCCGGCGGCTATAACCTCCGGCGGCCATAACCCCCGGCGGCCATAACCCCCCCCCCGGCGGCTATAACCCCCGGCGGCTATAACCCCCGGCGGCTATAACCCCCGGCGGCCATAACCCCCCCCGGCGGCCATAACCCCCGGCGGCCATAACCCCCGGCGGCTATAACCCCCGGTGGCGATATTTAGCAGTGCTTCTGCCACGCATGGAGACTTAATCAAAATATTTCTTTGCTGTATATGATTAGTAGGTAACTTTTGTCATAGTTTCCCATGGTTTGGAAAGAAATGGGTGGCATTATAAGCCATTAGTCACCAGTTACGCTGCCCTCCGCAATCTAATTTGACCTCTGAAGCCGCTTGTTACCATCAACCATGCAGGTGTTTATGATGGTTTGACTATCGGTTTGTTCATCAATCTTGTGTTGACACGACACATCAAAGCGTCGTTAAACGTCTTAATCCGAAAAAAGATTTGAAAATACCGTTTTATTTCACATTTAGTTACTTATACATTAAATTACACAGGCAGTCTATGACACCGACCACCGACTCCAAACTTCACAAGGTGAGTCTTCAATATTTATTACTTCAACATTACCTGTATTCATATTCCTAAATGTCTGGCTAGTATTCCATTATATGTAGTATATAACATACATTACATACAAGCATTTCCCTATTTCCAGTGCACTTTATTTGCTTCTCGGATGTTTGGATCAAAGGGAAACAGTAGTAAATGCAGTGTCAGCGACAAGGAAGTGTCAGTTTGTTGAGTGATAACTAATGCCATTCGCAACGGTATTTCTCACCTACAGCGGATTAAAGCGTTCAAACGGTTCATTGATGTTTCACGCCAACACACGCCAGCCTTGAATGCAATCGACAGGTCAAAGGAGACAACAAAACTTTCACGTCTGTTGCTAACATCGGATGATGGCCCCAATACGTAATACGTCAAACTAGATTGCCAATATGGCGGGCAGTGTAACTGGTGACTAATGGCTCATAATGCCTCAAATGCCTTCACAAAAAATGGTAAAATATGGTAAAAGTTACATACTAATCTTATTTGTGAATTAATGAATTGAATTAATGAATGAATGAATTAATGAATTGTGAATTTGTGATGAACGTTTCATTAACGTTATATGTTAACGGTAGCAGCTACGTTTCATTAACGTTTCATTAACGTTATATGTTAACGTTATTCTAACGTAATTGTGCCCAATGATTTAACGTTAAATTATACGTTTGCAAACGTCTATTTGTAAATGAAAAATGAACGTTAGTTTAATGTTGTACCGTAGCTGGAAAGCTGGTATCAGCCATTAATTTATATATTGAAACAGGTCTTACTTAATTTGCCCTTTGGTTCTCGATATTTTAATAGCGATGACTTTTTGGTTGCGACCCTAACGTTAATTTTCAGTGTAACTTGCAAACTTTTATTTGTAAACGGAAAATAAATGTTACGTAGCTGGAAACCATTTATCAACCATTCAAACTAAACTTTAACGTTACATTAACGTCTACATGCTATCTGGGATGGTAACAATTATGTTACATGTAAGAATGAGTGTGTTCATAGCCTACTGTTCGCTGAACGGTTTTGCTACCCGAGGAAATGGCTTCTATACATATCATCTGTTCACAGTTAGTTGGTTGTCTTGGGTCCTGCGTAGCCAGGTGTCGGTGCTGCAGCGGGCGGTGTGAGCACCGCGTGCCACATGGACCCACACCCTCTACATGTCAATATGATAAGGGCCACCTAATAATTGCTTCACGGTTTTCCAGGTGTCACCTTGCGCGTGGTAAACAGCGGTGAGAGCGGCGCGCCGTGCTCTGTGGGTCACGCAGCCCTGGCAGCCGTGTCAACGCCCCACCCCCCCCCCCGCCACCAGAGAGACTTCACTGCCACCCGCGAGACTTCAGTGACACCCGCAAGACTTCAGTGCCACCCGCGAGACTTCGTTGCCACGAGACTCCATCGCCGCCTCACCCAGAACTCGGCGCTGGACATCGCTAGGTGTCGCTGCCGTCTGGACGGAACACTGCATGGGTCGGGTTGCCAAGGTGACGGGAGGTGACCGCCAGGCCCGGAACACGAACCGGCACGGTGCCAGCGGTACTTCAGTGTCGCTCGATAGAGGGAGCCACATACTCACTCACTTGTTGGATGTAACCCACACGACTGCACGCTCGTTAACTGCCCTGTGTAGAAGGTTAGGGTCACCTGATGACCTTGACCTTTATTCTCGCCGCTGCCAAGACTCCCCAGCGAGGCCTTGTCTCGGTCGCCCATGGCTAGCATGACGAGGCAGCTCTACGGTGCGTCCCCCCGGACACATCACGTGGTCGCCACCCCCGCGGCCAGCCCCAGGGCGCCCCCTGACGGCGGCACGCGAGGGACGGCCCCCGCGGAGCCCTGGGGCCTCCCCGCCGGTGGGTCGCGCAGCCCGCGGGTGGTGCACCTGCCGTCCCCCGCCCCGGCGGACCGCCGCGAGGTCCTGCTGGAGTACCACGTGCAGCACCGCGGGGGGAGCCGCCTGAGGGGGCTGCTGGCGCCCAGCGGGCAGGACGAGTACCCGGGCCGCCTGCCCCCCGACCAGGGACTGCGGGCCACGCCCTACAGATACAGGCTGCCCTCCCCGCGGGGTGGCGCCACTCGCCGGCATGACCCCGCCCCCGCCCCTGCCCCCGCCCTCCCCCACACCACCGCGCCCCATGCCGCCACGCCGCACTCGTCTGTTGCACGCCACGTGCCGCAGATAGTACTCAATTATGATGACGTCATATCCGGGGATGAGAGGCCGTCCGGTGCGCCATTGCTGGTTCCATTCCGGGAGACCCCGACACCGCGCGCGCCTCCTGGCGTGTCCTGGGCCGACGAGGGCCGCCGCCAGGGGAGGCCACTGGGGCGCCCCCTGGCGGCGGAGGACGGGCGGGAGATTCAGGCGCCACCAGGCAGGGATGACGTGACGACCCCCAGGGGGCGGGTCAGCGCGGCGCGCGGGCGGGATGGCCCCACGGCACTGTTTGGTCAGGTGACCAAGTGCCTGGCTGACGGCTACATCAGCGGGCGGCGGCTGCTGGCGCTGGAGGCTCCAGGCCGCGCAATCTCCCTGGACAGTCCCCGGCCTGAGCGGCGGGGAGGGACCTCCAGCACGTGGCCCGTCACCGGGAACGGAGTCCGAACGGAAGCCGCCCAAATGGCGCGCAGTCTGCCGGCCATCGGGACCCCCCCGGAGCGCCCGGACACCGTGAGGGGGCCCAAGTCCCCCCGGCTGTCTTTGCCCACAGTGAGCCCCCTCCGCGCCGACCCCACCACCAGCTACAGCGCCAGCCACCCGAGCCAGGGCGTCAGGGCGGACCAGGGCCTGGTCAGGGCGGACCAGGGCGTGGTCAGGGCGGACCAGGACGTGGTCAGGGCGGACCAGGACCCTCGGTGTTACGGGCACGGGGCGAGCAGCAGCGGGGGCCCGGCCTGCACCCTGCACCAGCTGATGGAGGCCCACCAGGCCCGCCTGCTCCTGCCCCCGCCCGGGGGTCCGCCCGGGGGTCCGCCCGGGGGTCCGGAGGGCACGGACGCGGCGGTCCGGCTCATCGACTGCGCCTCGTACGATGCCTTCGCCAGGAAGCCCGTCAAGAAGTACAACAGCGCCAAGGCGCTCTTCACCTCCCTCGCCCTCCGCTCCGCCAGGGAGCATGGCGACGGGCGGCGAGGGGGTGCCCCGCCTCCGTCACCCCCGTCACCCCCGTCATCCACGCCCCACTGGGACTCAGCTCACCATGAGGACGAGGAGGAGTCCGCCTTACCCGGCCAGGAGGACCCCGCACAACGTGACCAGCCAGTGACTCCCCCCTTATCCGCCAAGCGCGACCCCCGACACATGGATCTGCCACTCTAACCCGGCCCTCTTCATCTAGCCACCCACACCTGATGCCACTCTAACCCCGCCCACTTCATATAGCCAGTCTGTCCCCGCCCACATCACCAAGCCAGTCTGACCCCGCCCACTTCATAGCCAGTCTGACCCCGCCCACCTCATATAGCCAGTCTGTCCCCGCCCACATCACCAAGCCAGTCTGACCCCGCCCACCTCATATAGCCAGTCTGACCCCGCCCACCTCATATAGCCAGTCTGTCCCCAACAACCTCACCAAGCCAGTCTGACCCCGCCCACCTCATATAGCCAGTCTGACCCCGCCCACCTCATATAGCCAGTCTGTCCCCAACAACCTCACCAAGCCAGTATCACCCCGCCCACCTCATAGCCAGTCTGACCCCGCCCACCTCATATAGCCAGTCTGTCCCCGCCCACATCACCAAGCCAGTCTGACCCCGCCCACCTCATATAGCCAGTCTGACCCCGCCCACCTCATATAGCCAGTCTGTCCCCGCCCACATCACCAAGCCAGTCTGACCCCGCCCACCTCATATAGCCAGTCTGACCCCGCCCACCTCATATAGCCAGTCTGACCCCGCCCACCTCATATAGCCAGTCTGTCCCCAACAACCTCACCAAGCCAGTCTGACCCCGCCCACCTCATATAGCCAGTCTGACCCCGCCCACCTCATATAGCCAGTCTGTCCCCAACAACCTCACCAAGCCAGTCTGACCCCGCCCACCTCATATAGCCAGTCTGACCCCGCCCACCTCATATAGCCAGTCTGTCCCCAACAACCTCACCAAGCCAGTCTGACCCTGCCCACCTCATATAGCCAGTCTGACCCCGCCCACCTCATATAGCCAGTCTGTCCCCAACAACCTCACCAAGCCAGTATCACCCCGCCCACCTCATAGCCAGTCTGTCCCCGCCCACATCACCAAGCCAGTCTGACCCCGCCCACCTCATATAGCCAGTCTGACCCCGCCCACCTCATATAGCCAGTCTGTCCCCGCCCACATCACCAAGCCAGTCTGACCCCGCCCACCTCATATAGCCAGTCTGACCCCGCCCACCTCATATAGCCAGTCTGACCCCGCCCACCTCATATAGCCAGTCTGTCCCCAACAACCTCACCAAGCCAGTATCACCCCGCCCACCTCATAGCCAGTCTGTCCCCGCCCACATCACCAAGCCAGTCTGACCCCGCCCACCTCATATAGCCAGTCTGACCCCGCCCACCTCATATAGCCAGTCTGTCCCCGCCCACATCACCAAGCCAGTCTGACCCCGCCCACCTCATATAGCCAGTCTGACCCCGCCCACCTCATATAGCCAGTCTGTCCCCGCTCACATCATCTAGCCAGTCTGTCCCCGCCCACATCACCAAGCCAGTCTGACCCTGCCCACCTCATCTAGCCAGTCTGTCCCCACCCACATCACCAAGCCAGTCTGACCCCGCCCACATCACCAAGTGAGTGGGACCCCGCCCACCTCATATAGCCAGTCTGTCCCCCCCACATCACCAATCCAGTATGACCCCGCCCACCTCATATAGCCAGTATGTCCCCCCCATATCACCAATCCAGTATGACCCTGCCCACATTACCAATCCAGTCTGACCCCGCCCACATCATATAGCCAGTCTGTCCCCGCCCACATCACCAAGCCAGTCTGACCCCGCCCACCTCATATAGCCAGTCTGTGCCCGCCCACATCACCAAGCCAGTCTGACCCCGCCCACCTCATATATCCAGTCTGTCACCGCCCACATAACCAAGCCGGTATGACCCCGCCCACATCATCTAGCCAGTCTGTCCCCGCCCACATCACCAAGCCAGTCTGAGCCTGCCCACATCATATAGCCAGTCTGTCTCAGCCCACATCACCAAGCCAGTGTGACCCCGCCCACATCATCTAGCCAGTCTGTCCCCGCCCACATCACCAAGCCAGTCTGACCCAGCCCACCTCATAGCCAGTCTGTCCCCGCCCACATCACCAAGCCAGTATGACCCCGCCCACATCATCTAGCCAGTCTGTCCCCGCCCACATAACCAAGCCAGTCTGACCCCGCCCACATCATCTAGCCACTCTGTCCCCGCCCACATAACCAAGCCAGTCTGACCCCGCCCACCTCATCTAGTGAGTCTGTCCCCGCCCATCTGATCTAGCCAGTCTGACCAGAGATTATGTAAGGTCTGACCCCGCCCACCTCATCTAGCCAGTCTGACCCCGCCCACCTCATCTAGGCAGTCTAACCCCGCCCACCTCATCTAGCCAGTCTGACCCCGCCACCTCATCTCGCCACCCACCCTATCTAGCCAGTCTGCCCCTTCTCACCTCTGATGCCAGGCGGACCCCGCCCACCTCAACTGACCAGTCTGGCTCCGCCCACCCCCACCTGCTGGTATAGCCCCAGCCAAGGCGAACAACAGCTCAGAAGGCGTCCACTATGACCCGCTCAGTTGACCTGCTGACACTCACTAAGCCTACTTGTCACCATGATGTTACGGCATTGCTGCATCATGAGGTAGTGTCGATTGACTGCTTGACACTTGCTCACCTACACATGTTTCCGAACTGTAATTATGCAATAAATGTAATAACGTGGAGATGAGTTTAGTATATCTGTTCACCTGAGCCCCGCTCAACAGGGGGAACATATTGTGAAGCCAGCTAAAAGATACATTTATCTTCATCCAGGGGAAATATACTGATTTTGACATACTCGGATATTGCTTGCACAGCGCAAAAGATGCACATTTCTTTCACTGATTTACCTCTTGCTCTGCCTTGAGACGGCCCCTTTTACTGGCTCACCTCTCGTTCTGCCTTGACACGGCCCCTTTCACTGGCTCACCTCTCGCTCTGCCTTGAGACGGCCCCTTTCACTCATTTACCTCTCGCTCTGCCTTGAGACGGCCCCTTTCACTGGTTCTCCTATCGCTCTGCCTTGAGACGGCCCCTTTCACTGGTTCGCCTCTCGCTCTGCCTTGAGACGGCCCCTTTTACTGGTTCACCTCTCGCTCTGCCTTGAGACGGCCCCTTCCACTGGCTCACCTCTCGCTCTGCCTTGAGACGGTCCCTTTCACTAGCTCACCTCTCGCTCTGCCTTGAGACGGGCCCTTCCACTGGCTCACCTCTCGCTCTGCCTTGAGACGGGCCCTTCCACTGGCTCACCTCTCGCTCTGCCTTGAGATGGGCCCTTTCACTGGTTCACCTCTCGCTCTGCCTTGAGACGGCCCCTTTCACTAGCTCACCTCTCGCTCTGCCTTGAGACGGCCCCTTTCACTAGCTCACCTCTCGCTCTGCCTTGAGACGGCCCCTTTCACTAGCTCACCTCTCGCTCTGCCTTGAGACGGCCCCTTCCACTGGCTCACCTCTCGCTCTGCCTTGAGACGGCCTCTTTCACTAGCTCACCTCTCGCTCTCCCTTGGGACGGGCCCTTCCACTGGCTCACCTCTCGCTCTGCCTTGAGACGGGCCCTTCCACTGGCTCACCTCTCGCTCTGCCTTGACACGGCCCCTTTCACTGGCTCACCTCTCGCTCTGCCTTGAGACGGCCCCTTTCACTCATTTACCTCTCGCTCTGCCTTGAGACGGCCCCTTTCACTGGTTCTCCTATCGCTCTGCCTTGAGACGGCCCCTTTCACTGGTTCGTCTCTCGCTCTGCCTTGAGACGGCCCCTTTTACTGGTTCACCTCTCGCTCTGCCTTGAGACGGCCCCTTCCACTGGCTCACCTCTCGCTCTGCCTTGAGACGGTCCCTTTCACTAGCTCACCTCTCGCTCTGCCTTGAGACGGCCCCTTCCACTGGCTCACCTCTCGCTCTGCCTTGAGACGGCCTCTTTCACTAGCTCACCTCTCGCTCTCCCTTGGGACGGGCCCTTCCACTGGCTCACCTCTCGCTCTGCCTTGAGACGGGCCCTTCCACTGGCTCACCTCTCGCTCTGCCTTGAGACGGGCCCTTCCACTGGCTCACCTCTCGCTCTGCCTTGAGATGGGCCCTTTCACTGGTTCACCTCTCGCTCTGCCTTGAGACGGCCCCTTTCACTAGCTCACCTCTCGCTCTGCCTTGAGACGGCCCCTTTCACTAGCTCACCTCTCGCTCTGCCTTGAGACGGCCCCTTTCACTAGCTCACCTCTCGCTCTGCCTTGAGACGGCCCCTTCCACTGGCTCACCTCTCGCTCTGCCTTGAGACGGCCTCTTTCACTAGCTCACCTCTCGCTCTCCCTTGGGACGGGCCCTTCCACTGGCTCACCTCTCGCTCTGCCTTGAGACGGGCCCTTCCACTGGCTCACCTCTCGCTCTGCCTTGAGACGGCCCCTTTCACTAGCTCACCTCTCGCTCTGCCTTGAGACGGCCCCTTTCACTAGCTCACCTCTCGCTCTGCCTTGAGACGGCCCCTTTCACTAGCTCACCTATCGCTCTGCCTTGAGACGGCCCCTTCCACTGGCTCACATCTCGCTCTGCCTTGAGACGGCCCCTTCCACTGGCTCACATCTCGCTCTGCCTTGAGACGGGCCCTTTCACTGGCTCACCTCTCGCTCTGCCTTGAGACGGCCCCTTTCACTGGCTCACCTCTCGCTCTGCCTTGAGACGGGCCCTTTTCGAGCCCACCTTAGCCACTGTCGACATTTGTCTTTTCATTGTTAACCAAAACACGTGACTGATATAATGTAGAAATAATTTATTAAACATTATACACATTATTTGGACGGGCTATACACGAGCATGGGATGTTGTATATGTGCAATATGCAATGTACATATCTTACTGACAAGCACCAAGCTACAATGAGCGGTTACCGCCTGAAATGAACTGTAACCCGTAAAAGGCATCCGCAGTACAAGTGCACCCAGCCATTCTATCGTCCACGGTACACGTGCACCCAACTATTCTATCACACACGGTACACGTGCACCCAGCCATTCTATCACACACGGTACACGTGCACCCAGCCATCCTATTACCCACGGTACACGTGTACCCAGCCATCCTATTACCCACGGTACACGTGTACCCAGCCATCCTATCACCCACGGCACACGTGCACCCAGTTATCCTACCACCCACGGTACACGTGGACCCTACAACCGCACAAGGCCACACACAAACTTCCTCCCTGGACGGAATAACAAAAAAACTATTGACACTACCATGAGATTAAATAAATATAAATATTAAGTTAAACATTATAATAGCACTTTTGACGCAGATATTTACATAATTACGCATGCGCTAAGTAATATTTTGTCGCTGTATCTCCGCGAAAACCTTATTTTTAATAAAATTTCCTGTATTAAGACTACTTTTATTCTGCAGTACAAAATTAACTGTATCTATCTAACTAGCTAGGTAAGCCAGTATCTGGCGGCAGCGCGCCACGCTCAGCCAGCAGACGTCCATTCTCCGCATCTCCAACCGCCAGAGGGCGCTGATGTGCAGTGTCAGCGGCCGCCACTAGAGGTCAGTCGTCCAGGTCGCCCACGTCATATGCCTTGAGCGTGTCGACAAACTCCTGCTTGAGGTTGTCTCTGGCCGCCACCATCCTCAGCTTGGCGCGCTGGAAGGCCTCTGTGGGACCAAGTCATAGGATGTCAGGTCTTAGGCCGCTATTGCACACACAAGGACTAGCGGGGGCCAAGGAGCCCCCCCCCCCCCGGGACGAGGCAGCGTAAATGGGTGCCACAGGCTAGGTGTCATTAGGTGGCTTTGTTGTGTATGACGTCATCAAAATAAGGAACATTGCCTTTGGCATGAAGATTAAGGCCATAATTATTTGAATAGTTAACAATAAAAAGATCCGAGAACGTATTAAAGCTGTTAATACAGCAATTTAGTTACTTACATTATAATTTTCGAAATACTTCGGTAAAGCGTTCTGGACACATGGTCTGACTGTCTACATGTTAACTCGATGATAAACAGTGTCACGACGTGTAAACAGGCTAAACAAGTCGCGGTGCTATGCATGATGACGTGTACACGAGAAAGCCACACGTACCACATATATCTACATATTCCCATATCAGCTTAACAACGGGCTTAACAACATGCAGGGAGCAGGCTTGACAACATGCAGGGAGTAGGCTTAACAACATGCAGGGAGAAGGCTTAACAACATGCAGGGAGCAGGCTTAACAACATGCAGGGAGCAGGCTTAACAACATGCAGGGAGCAGGCTTAACAACATGCAGAGAGTAGGCTTAACAACATGCAGAGAGTAGGCTTAACAACATGCAGAGAGTAGGCTTAACAACATGCAGGGAGCAGGCTTAACAACATGCAGGGAGAATGCTTAACATGCAGGGAGCAGGCTTAACAACATGCAGAGAGTAGGCTTAACAACATGCAGAGAGTAGGCTTAACAACATGCAGGGAGCAGGCTTAACAACATGCAGGGAGCAGGCTTAACAACATGCAGGGAGCAGGCTTAACAACATGCAGAGAGTAGGCTTAACAACATGCAGGGAGCAGGCTTAACAACATGCAGGGAGAAGGCTTAACAACATGCAGGGAGCAGGCTTAACAACATGCAGGGAGCAGGCTTAACAACATGCAGGGAGAAGGCTTAACAACATGCAGGGAGCAGGCTTAACAACATGCAGGGAGCAGGCTTAACAACATGCAGGGAGCAGGCTTAACAACATGCAGAGAGTAGGCTTAACAACATGCAGAGAGTAGGCTTAACAACATGCAGGGAGCAGGCTTAACAACATGCAGAGAGTAGGCTTAACGACATGCAGAGAGTAGGTTTAACAACATGCAGGGAGCAGGCTTAACAACATGCAGGGAGAAGGCTTAACAACATGCAGGGAGCAGGCTTAACAACATGCAGAGAGCAGGCTTAACAACAGGCAGGGAGCAGGCTTAAAAACATGCAGGGAGCAGGCTTAACAACATGCAGGGAGCAGGCTTAACATGCAGGGAGCAGGCTTAACAACATGCAGGGAGCAGGCTTAACAATATGCAGGGAGCAGGCTTAACAACATGCAGGGAGCAGGCTTAACAACATGCAGGGAGCAGGCTTAACAATATGCAGGGAGCAGGCTTAACAACATGCAGGGAGCAGGCTTAACAACATGCAGGGAGCAGGCTTAACAACATGCAGAGAGTAGGCTTAACAACATGCAGGGAGCAGGCTTAACAACATGCAGGGAGCAGGCTTAACAACATGCAGGGAGCAGGCTTAACAACATGCAGGGAGCAGGCTTAACAACATGCAGGGAGCAGGCTTAACAACATACAGGGAGCAGGCTTACCCAAGACGTTCATAATGTTGATCTGCGCCCCGGATTTCCTGAAGCCAAAGAGAGGAATATCACATAAGACGACGTACACTGATTTCACTTATATCACACAGTGACCACTCTGAACTCACTTATATCACACAGTGACCACTCTGAACTCATTTATATCACACAGTGACCACTCTGAACTCATTTATATCACTCAGTGACCACTCTGAACTCATTTACATCACTCAGTGACCACTCTGATCTCACTTATATCACAGTGACCAATCTGAACTCATTTATATCACTCAGTGACCACTCTGATCTCACTTATATCACAGTGACCAATCTGATCTCACTTATATCACTCAGTGACCACTCTGAAATCACTTATATCACAGTGACCAATCTGATCTCACTTATATCACTCAGTGACCACTCTGAACTCACTTATATCACTCAGTGACCACTCTGAACTCACTTATATCACTCAGTGACCACTCTGAACTCACTTATATCACTCAGTGACCACTCTGATCTCACTTATATCACAGTGACCAATCTGATCTCACTTATATCACAGTGACCACTCTGATCTCACTTGTATCACACAGTGACCACACTGGTCTCATTTATATCACAGAGTGACCACACTGATCTCACTTATATCGCACACTGACCAAACTGATCTCACTCATATCACACAGTGACCACTTATATCACAGAGACCCAAATTATCTCGCTTATATCACACAGTGACCACACTGATCTCACTCATCACACACTGACAAAATGATCTCTCATATATCACAGTGACCACACTGATATCACTCATCACACACTGACAAAAGTGATCTCACTTATATATCACAATGACCACACTGAGCTCACTTATATCACTCAGTGACCACTCTGAACTCATTTATATCACTCAGTGACCACTCTGATCTCACTTATATCACAGTGACCAATCTGAACTCACTTATATCACTCAGTGACCACTCTGAAGTCACTTATATCACAGTGACCAATCTGAACTCACTTATATCACTCAGTGACCACTCTGAAGTCACTTATATCACTCAGTGACCACTCTGATCTCACTTATATCACTCAGTGACCACTCTGAAATCACTTATATCACAGTGACCAATCTGAACTCACTTATATCACTCAGTGACCACTCTGAACTCATTTATATCACTCAGTGACCACTCTGATCTCACTTATATCACAGTGACCAATCTGAACTCACTTATATCACTCAGTGACCACTCTGAACTCATTTATATCACTCAGTGACCACTCTGATCTCACTTATATCACAGTGACCAATCTGAACTCACTTATATCACTCAGTGACCACTCTGAAGTCACTTATATCACAGTGACCAATCTGAACTCACTTATATCACTCAGTGACCACTCTGAAGTCACTTATATCACTCAGTGACCACTCGGAACGCATTTATATCACTCAGTGACCACTCTGATCTCACTTATATCACTCAGTGACCACTCTGATCTCACTTATATCACAGTGACCAATCTGAACTCACTTATATCATTCAGTGACCACTCTGATCTCACTTATATCACAGTGACCACTCTGATCTCACTTATATCACACAGTGACCACACTGATCTCACTTATATCGCATACTGACCAAACTGATCTGACTCATATCACAGTGACCACACTGATCTCAATTATATCACACAGTGACCACACTGATCTGACTCATATCACAGTGACCACACTGGTCTCACTCATATCACACAGTGACCACACTGGTCTCACTCATATCACAGTGACCACTCTGATCTCACTTATATCACAGTGACCAATCTGAACTCACTTATATCATTCAGTGACCACTCTGATCTCACTTATATCATTCAGTGACCACTCTGATCTCACTTATATCACAGTGACCACTCTGATCTCACTTATATCACACAGTGACCACACTGATCTCACTTATATCGCATACTGACCAAACTGATCTGACTCATATCACAGTGACCACACTGATCTCAATTATATCACACAGTGACCACACTGATCTGACTCATATCACAGTGACCACACTGGTCTCACTCATATCACACAGTGACCACACTGGTCTCACTCATATCACAGTGACCACACTGATCTCACTTATGTCACACAGTTACCACTCTGAACTCACTCATATCACACAGTGACCACACTGATCTCACTCATATCACAGTGACCACACTGGTCTCACTCATATCACACAGTGACCACACTGATCTCACTCATATCACAGTGACCACACTGGTCTCACTTATATCGCATACTGACCAAACTGATCTGACTCATATCACAGTGACCACACTGATCTCAATTATATCACACAGTGACCACACTGGTCTCACTCATATCACACAGTGACCACACTGGTCTCACTCATATCACACAGTGACCACACTGATCTCACTCATATCACAGTGACCACACTGGTCTCACTCATATCACACAGTGACCACACTGATCTCACTCATATCACAGTGACCACACTGGTCTCACTCATATCACACAGTGACCACACTGATCTCACTTATATCACACAGTGACCAAACTGATCTCACTCATATCACACAGTGACCAAACTGATCTCACTCATATCACACAGTGACTACACTGATCTCACTCATATCACACAGTGACCACACTGATCTCACTCATATCACAGTGACCACACTGGTCTCACTCATATCACACAGTGACCAAACTGATCTCACTCATATCACACAGTGACTACACTGATCTCAATTATATCACACAGTGACCACACTGATCTCACTCATATCACACAGTGACCACACTGATCTCACTCATATCACACAGTGACTACACTGATCTCACTCATATCACAGTGACCACTCTGATTGGACCCACAACCTGTGGGGTCAGGTACGTGTCACCTACCCGAGTCGGTCCATCAGGGTGCCCACTTTCCGTTTGGAGGAGGTCGTCTGCAGGAACAGTCTGAAGCAGTAACCATGGAAACATTGAGTGACGTTGGCAGTAAAGCCTAGACAAGTTGGTAATAGTTTACTTAAAGTGAACCGCCAGCCTGGCCTCTAATGCTGCTTTACCGATTCATATAATACCCAATTGTCTTTCCTCCAAATTCCAGAATTTTTCGTTCTATCTATAGCTCACAATAAAATTTAGAAGTGACCGCCGGGCACGATTTCGCCGCCTAACTAGGCGGCAGCCCTTTTTGGAGGTGTGTCCGCGATTGACCAATCAGAAGGCGATACTCTAATTTATTCAAACCGGAAATTGCGCCTACTGTGTGAGCAAAACCAGAGCGCGTGATCATCGCTAATATAAAGAGCTGCGATTCTAACTCCAATCATGGCATTTTTGTGGAGTCAATTGTCGCAAGACGTATATCAATTTGTTTGGATGGTACTTTTCCATGAAACACTAGGATCATGGTCTACTGCGCGGCTTGGAACTGCCGCTGTTCATCCGTAAATCGCAGCCCTGATCTCGTGATAACATAAGGCGGTGCCACATGAATAGTCACAATACTCGTCACGGCTTCCGGCAAAATGGCGCTCTGCTTGACATTGCTGGGGGCGGGTTGCCTTAATTTTTTTCTCTCTACCAGTCTGCCGAAACGAAGCGTTAACACTCGCCAATTTAAGTTTAAGATGTAAACTTTCGGTGCAGATCGCGATCAAATTAGGTTGGACTCCCGCTTTAACCAATTGAACACATAAGTAAGTAGCAAGCGTCATAAAGAAGACCAGAAACACTGGATTAATGCCCATGGTTGGGCCATGAGGTGGCGACGCGGACACAGCGACGGCGTACTCACTGGGACTGCTGGATGACATTGAGCTGGACCTTGACGGTGCCCGTGGACAGCGTTCGGAAGCCAAACTTGCTCGCTCGTGGGCCCTGAACAGAAAGCATACGGTAGCAAGTTGACAGATAACAGTGCTTCCTTCCCCAATTCCATACTGCACAGACATTACCTGTATGGTAGCCCACATAACTAGAGAAGCTCGTGCTTCGTAATGTATCTCTGCCTGTATTACAAGGAAAAATGTGTACACCCAGGTCTGTGTACACCCAGGTCTGTGTACACTCAGGTCTGTGTACACTCAGGTCTGTGTACACCCAGGTCTGTGTACCCTCAGGTCTGTGTACACTCAGGTCTGTGTACACCCAGGTCTGTGTACACTCAGGTCTGTGTACACTCAGGTCTGTGTATACCCATGTCTGTGTTCACACCCAAGTCTGTGTACAGCCAGGTCTGAGTACACCCATGTATGTGTACACCCAGGTCTGTGTAGAGCCAGGTCTGTGTACGCCCAGGTCTGTGTACAATCAGGTCTGTGTACACCCAGGTCTGTGTACCCCTAGGTCTGTGCACACCCAGGTCTGTGTACACTCAGGTATGTGTACGCCCAGGTCTGTATACACCCAGGTCTGTGTAGAGCCAGGTCTGTGTACGCCCAGGTCTGTGTACAATCAGGTCTGTGTACACCTAGGTCTGTGTACCCCTAGGTCTGTGCACACCCAGATCCGTGTACACTCAGGTATGTGTACGCCCAGGTCTGTATACGCCCAGGTCTGTATACACCCAGGTCTGTGTACACCCAAGTCTGTGTACATTCAGGTCTTTGTGTACACCCAGGTCTGTGTACGCCCAGATCTGTGTACACCCAGGTCTGTGTACACTCCGTTCTGTGTACACTCAGGTCTGTGTACACCCATGTCTGTGTACACCCAGGTCTGTGTACACTCAGGTCGTTGTGTACACCCAAGTCTGTGTACACCTAGGTCTGTGTACACCCAGGTCTGTGTACACCCAGGTCTGCGTACACCCAGGTCTGCGTACACCCAGGTCTGTGTACACCCATGTCTGTGTACACCCAGATCTGTGTACACCCAGGTCTGTGTACACTCCGTTCTGTGTACACTCAGGTCTGTGTACACCCATGTCTGTGTACACCCAGGTCTGTGTACACTCAGGTCTTTGTGTACACCCAAGTCTGTGTACACCTAGGTCTGTGTACACTCAGGTCTGTGTACACCCAGGTCTGTGTACACCCAGGTCTGTGTACACCCAGGTCTGTGTACACCCAGGTCTGTGTACGCCCAGATCTGTGTACACCCAGGTCTGTGTACACTCCGTTCTGTGTACACTCAGGTCTGTGTACACCCTGTCTCACCTGGAAGGTGGAGGGCAGGGCGGTGTATGTGGGGTGTTCACCCAGGTCGGTGTACACCCTGTCTCACCTGGAAGGTGGAGGGCAGGGCGGTGTAGGTGGGGTCCTCCAGCTCAGGGTTGCCGCCCACGAAGAAGCGTCTCATCTCGGAGACACAGGACCTGCCGAGCGGCCGCCAGCACTGCACCTCATGGGTCGACAGCCCTGGCAACGACAGCAAGAGTTAACACCAGGGCAACGACAGCAAGAGTTAACACCAGGGCAACGACAGTAAAAGTTAACACCAGGGCAACAATAGCAAGAGTTAACACCAGGGCAACGACACCAAGAGTTAACACCAGGGCAACGACACCAAGAGTTAACACCAGGGCAACAAGAGCAAGAGTTAACACCAGGGCAACAAGAGCAAGAGTTAACACCAGGGCAACGACACCAAGAGTTAACACCAGGGCAACAAGAGCAAGAGTTAACACCAGGGCAACGAGAGCAAGTGTTAACACCAGGGCAACGACACCGAGTTAACACCAGGGCAACGACACCAAGAGTTAACACCAGGGCAACGACAGCAAGAGTTAACACCAGGGCAACGACAGCAAGAGTTAACACCAGGGCAACGACAGCAAGAGTTAACACCAGGGCAACGAGAGCAAGAGTTAACACCAGGGCAACGACAGCAAGAGTTAACACCAGGGCAACGACACAATGAGTTCACACCAGGGCAACGACAACAAGAGTTAACACCAGGGCAACGAGAGCAAGAGATAACACCAGGGCAACGACAGCAAGAGTTAACACCAGGGCAACGATAGCAAGAGTTAACACCAGGGCAACGAGAGCAAGAGTTAACACCAGGGCAACGACAGCAAGTGTTAACACCAGGGCAACGACACAATGAGTTAACACCAGGGCAACGAGGGCAAGTGTTAACACCAGGGCAACGACAGCAAGAGTTAACACCAGGGCAACGACACCGAGAGTTGACACCAGGGCAACGACAACAAGAGTTAACACCAGGGCAACGACAGCAAGAGTTAACACCAGGGCAACGACAGCAAGAGTTAACACCAGGGCAACGACAGCAAGAGTTAACACCAGGGCAACGACAGCAAGAGTTAACACCAGGGCAACGACAGCAAGAGTTAACACCAGGGCAACGACAGCAAGAGTTAACACCAGGGCAACGACACAATGAGTTAACACCAGGGCAACGAGAGCAAGAGTTAACACCAAGGCAACGACAGCAAGAGTTAACACCAGGGCAACGAGAGCAAGAGTTAACACCAGGGCAACGAGAGCAAGAGTTAACACCAGGACAACGAGAGCAAGAGTTAACACCAGGGCAACGAGAGCAAGAGTTAACACCGGGGCAACGACACCGAGAGTTAACACCAGGGCAACGACAACAAGAGTTAACACCAGGGCAACGAGAGCAAGAGGTAACACCAGGGCAACGACAGCAAGAGTTAACACCAGGGCAACGACAGCAAGAGTTACCACCAGGGCAACGACAGCAAGAGTTACCACCAGGGCAACGACACAATGAGTTAACACCAGGGCAACGAGAGCAAGAGTTAACACCAGGGCAACGACAGCAAGAGTTAACACCAGGGCAACGAGAGCAAGAGTTAACACCAGGGCAACGACAGCAAGAGTTAACACCAGGGCAACGAGAGCAAGAGTTAACACCAGGGCAACGACAGCAAGAGTTAACACCAGGGCAACGAGAGCAAGAGTTAACACCAGGGCAACGACACCGAGAGTTAACACCAGGGCAACGAGAGCAAGAGTTAACACCAGGGCAACGAGAGCAAGAGGTAACACCAGGGCAACGACACCAAGAGTTAACACCAGGGCAACGAGAGCAAGAGTTCCTGGCTTGGAGCTGGAACCAGCCTACTCGTATCAAATACGATCGCGCAACAAACAGCACAGCTTGTTATGTTCGCCAGAACCAGCCTAGTCTTATATAGGCCGGCCAGGAACCAGCCTAGTCTTATATAGGCCGGCCAGGAACCAGCCTATTCTTATATAGGCTGGCCTGGAACCAGGCAGTGCCATTGAAATTAGCTGTAATTTAGACTTAAAATTACCTGATTATGTAAGCGAGTGTACAGTGTAAATACAGCGTTGATCCACCGAGAGCTTACGTGCAGTGTGAAATTACCTGCAGTGGGGGGCAAGGTCAGGTGGCCGTATCCCTCAGTCCGATACCGCTGCCAGGAGTCCATGGATAACACCTCCATGAAGAGTTGAGGCCACTTGGGCAGCGTGTCTGGAGCAAACAGTGAGCGATTTGGCGATAGACACACAGTGTATTATGTACAACAACGTGTGTCTTGATGCCGTCACTTTGACGCGTGCAGGCATGATTCACCGGGCACCAGCCAGTCCTCTTAGTACTGGCACCAGCCAGTCCACTTAGTACTGGCACCAGCCAGTCCTCTTAGTACTGGCACCAGCCAGTCCACTTAGTACTGGCACCAGCCAGTCCACTTAGTACTGGCACCAGCCAGTCCACTTAGTACTGGCACCAGCCAGTCCTCTTAGTACTGGCACCAGCCAGTCAACTTAGTACTGGCACCAGCCAGTCCTCTTAGTACTGGCACCAGCCAGTCCACTTAGTACTGGCACCAGCCAGTCCTCTTAGTACTGGCACCAGCCAGTCCTCTTAGTACTGGCACCAGCCAGTCCTCTTAGTACTGGCACCAGCCAGTCCTCTTAGTACTGGCACCAGCCAGTCCACTTAGTACTGGCACCAGCCAGTCTACTTAGTACTGGCACCAGCCCACCCGCACGAACCTAATCTCCCAGCAGAGGCCGCCACAGCGACCGAGCGCCCTCTGCTGGCAGAGTGCGTTGTGCTGCTTGTCCCGGAATCATAAACATTAGCGGTTACTGAGATTTTAAACTTATTTCTGTGTTATTTACCACCCCGTGCCTGAAGCTGTTGGGACTCACCAATGTCATCGGCCGTCAAGTTGTCGGCTCTGTAGGCCAACTCAACGTGGAACGGGAAGCTGAAGGCCGCCACCTCGTCCTGCAACAGTGAACAGGCACTCATGGGTGGCTGTGGCATGGGTGGCTGTGGTATGGGGGGGGCTGCGGTATGGGTGACTGTGGTATGGGGGGGGGCTGTGGTATGGTGGGGCTGGGGTATGGGTGGCTGTGGTATGGGGGGCTGGGGTACGGGTGGCTGTGGAATGGGTGGTTGTGATATGGGTGGCTGTGGTATGGGTGGCTGTGGCAAGGGTGGCTGCGGCATGGGTGGCTGTGGTATGGGTGGCTGTGGTATGGGTGGTTGTGGTATGGGTGGTTGTGGTATGGGTGGCTGTGGTATGGGTGGCTGCGGCATGGGTGGCTGTGGTATGCGTGGCTATCTTAAGGGTGGATGTGGTATGGGTGGCTATGGTAAGGGTGGCTGCGGCATGGGTGGCTGTGGTAAGGGTGGCTGTGGTATGGGTGGCTGTGGTATGGGTGGCTGTGGTAAGGGTGGCTGTGGTATGGGTGGCTGTGGTATGGGTGGCTGTGGTATGGGTGGCTGTGTTAAGGGTGGCTGTGGTATAGGTGGCTGTGGTAAGGGTGGCTGTGGTATCGGTGGCTGTGGTATGGGTGGCGGTGGTATGGGTGGCTGTGGTATGTGTGGCTGTGGTATGGGTGGCGGTGGTAAAGGTGGCTGTGGTGGCTGTGGTATGGGTGGCTGTGGTGGCTGTGGTATGGGTGGCTGTGGCACGTGTGGCTGTGGCACGTGTGGCTGTGGTACGTGTGGCTGTGGTATGGGTGGCTGTGGTAAGGGTGGCTGTGGTAATGGTGGCTGTGGTAAGGGTGGCTGTGGTAAGGGTGGCTGTGGTGTGGGTGGCTGTGGTATGGGTGGCTGTGGTAAGGGTGGCTGTGGTAAGGGTGGCTGTGGTATGGGTGGCTGTGGTATGGGTGGCTGTGGTAAGGGTGGCTGTGGTAAGGGTGGCTGTGGTACGTGTGGCTGTGGTATGGGTGGCTGTGGTAAGGGTGGCAGTGGTAAGGGTGGCTGTGGTATGGGTGGCTGTGGTAAGGGTGGCTGTGGTAAGGGTGGCTGTGGTATGGGTGGCTGTGGTATGGGTGGCTGTGGTATGGGTGGCTGTGGTAAGAGTGGCTGTGGTATGGGTGGCTGTGGTAGGCGTGGCTGTGGCAAGGGTGGCTGTGGTAAGGGTGGCTGTGGTACGTGTGGATGTGGTATCGGTGGCTGTGGTATGGGTGGCTGTCGTATGGGTGGCTGTGGTAAGGGTGGCTGTGGTATGGGTGGCAGTGGTAAGGGTGGCTGTGGTAAGGGTGGCTGTGGTATGGGTAGTTGTGTTATGGGTGGCTGTGGTATGGGTGGTTGTGATAAGGGTGGCTGTGGTATGGGTGGTTGTGGTATGGGTGGCTGTGGTATGGGTGGCTGTGGTAAGGGTGGCTGTGGTATGGGTGGCTGTGGTATGGGTGGCTGTGGCAAGGGTGGCTATGGTAAGGGTGGCTGTGGTATGGGTGGCTGTGGTAAAGGTGGCTGTGGTAAGGGTGGCTGTGGTACGTGTGGCTGTGGTATGGGTGGCTGTGGTAAGGGTGGCAGTGGTAAGGGTGGCTGTGGTATGGGTGGCTGTGGTAAGGGTGGCTGTGGTAAGGGTGGCTGTGGTATGGGTGGCTGTGGTATGGGTGGCTGTGGTAAGAGTGGCTGTGGTATGGGTGGCTGTGGTAAGGGTGGCTGTGGTAAGGGTGGCTATGGTAAGGATGGCTGTGGTACGCGTGGATGTGGTATCGGTGGCTGTGGTAAGGTTGGCAGTGGTATGGGTGGCTGTGGTATGGGTGGCTGTGGTATGGGTGGCAGTGGTAAGGGTGGCTGTGGTAAGGGTGGCTGTGGTATGGGTGGTTGTGTTATGGGTGGCTGTGGCATGGGTGGTTGTGATAAGGGTGGCTGTGGTATGGGTGGCTGTGGTATGGGTGGCTGTGGTATGGGTGGCTGTGGTAAGGGTGGCTGTAGTATGGGTGGCTGTGGTATGGGTGGCTGTGGCAAGGGTGGCTATGGTAAGGGTGGCTGTGGTATGGGTGGCTGTGGTATGGGTGGCTGTGGTATGGGCGGATGTGGTATGGGTGACTGTGGTAAGGGTGGCTGTGGTATGGGTGGCTGTGGTATGTGTGGCTGTGGTAAGGGTGGCGGTGGTAAGGGTGGCCGTGGTAAGGGTGGCTGTGGTAAGGGTGGCTGTGGTATGGGTGGCTGTGGTAAGGGTGGCTGTGGTATGGGTGGCTGTGATATGGGTGGCTGTGGTATGTGTGGCTGTGGTAAGGGTGGCTGTGGTATGGGTGGCTGTGGTATGGCTGGCTGTGGTTAGGGTGGCTGTGGTATGTGTGGCTGTGGCAAGGGTGGCTATGGTAAGGGTGGCTGTGGTATGGGTGGCTGTGGTATGGGCGGATGTGGTATGGGTGACTGTGGTAAGGGTGGCTGTGGCATGGGTGGCTGTGGTATGTGTGGCTGTGGTAAGGGTGGCGGTGGTAAGGGTGGCCGTGGTATGGGTGGCTGTGGTAAGGGTGGCTGTGGTATGGGTGGCTGTGGTATGGGCGGATGTGGTACGGGTGACTGTGGTAAGGGTGGCTGTGGTATGGGTGGCTGTGGTATGTGTGGCTGTGGTAAGGGTGGCGGTGGTAAGGGTGGCCGTGGTAAGAGTGGCCGTGGTAAGGGTGGCTGTGGTAAGGGTGACTGTGGTATGTGTGGCTGTGGTAAGGGTGGCTGTGGTATGGGTGGCTGTGATATGGGTGGCTGTGGTATGTGTGGCTGTGGTAAGGGTGGCTGTGGTATGGGTGGCTGTGGTATGGGTGGCTGTGGTATGGGTGGCTGTGGTATGTGTGGCTGTGGTAAGGGTGGCTGTGGTAAGGGTGGCTGTGGTATGGGTGGTTGTGGTATGGGTGGTTGTGGTAAGGGTGGCTGTGGTAAGGGTGGCTGTGGTATGGGTGGCTGTGGTATGGGTGGCTGTGATATGGGTGGCTGTGGTATGTGTGGCTGTGGTATGGGTGGTTGTGGTATGGGTGGCTGTGGTATGGGTGGCTGTGGTAAGGGTGGCTGTGGTATGGGTGGCTGTGGTGGCTGTGGTATGGGTGGCTGTGGTATGGGTGGCTGTGGTATGGGTGGCTGTGGTAAGGGTGGCTGTGGTATGGGTGGCTGTGGTATGGGTGGCTGTGGTAAGGGTGGCTGTGGTATGGGTGGCTGTGGTATGGGTGGCTGTGGTAAGGGTGGCTGTGGTATGGGTGGCTGTGGTACGTGTGGCTGTGGTATGGGTGGCTGTGATATGGGTGGCTGTGGTATGTGTGGCTGTGGTATGGGTGGTTGTGGTAAGGGTGGCTGTGGTATGGGTGGCTGTGGTAAGGGTGGCTGTGGTATGGGTGGCTGTGGTATGGGTGGCTGTGGTAAGGGTGGCTATGGTGGCTGTGGTGTGGGTGGCTGTGGTATGGGTGGCTGTGGTAAGGGTGGCTGTGGTATGGGTGGCTGTGGTGGCTGTGGTATGGGTGGCTGTGGTATGGGTGGCTGTAGTATGGGTGGCTGTGGTAAGGGTGGCTGTGGTATGGGTGGCTGTGGAATGGGTGGCTGTGGTAAGGGTGGCTGTGGTATGGGTGGCTGTGGTATGGGTGGCTGTGGTATGGGTGGCTGTGGTAAGGGTGGCTGTGGTATGGGTGGCTGTGGTATGGGTGGCTGTGGTAAGGGTGGCTGTGGTATGGGTGGCTGTGGTAAGGGTGGCTGTGGTATGGGTGGCTGTGGTATGGGTGGCTGTGGTATGGGTGGCTGTGGTATGGGCGGCTGTGGTAAGGGTGGCTGTGGTATGGGTGGCTGTGGTATGGGTGGCTGTGGTAAGGGTGGCTGCGGTATGGGTGGCTGTGGTAAGGGTGGCTGTGGTATGGGTGGCTGTGGTGGCTGTGGTATGGGTGGCTGTGGTATGGGTGGCTGTGGTAAGGGTGGCTGTGGTATGGGTGGCTGTGGTGGCTGTGGTATGGGTGGCTGTGGTATGGGTGGCTGTGGTATGGGTGGCTGTGGTAAGGGTGGCTGCGGTATGGGTGGCTGTGGTATGGGTGGCTGTGGTAAGGGTGGCTGTGGTATGGGTGGCTGTGGTAAGGGTGGCTGTGGTATGGGTGGCTGTGGTGGCTGTGGTATGGGTGGCTGTGGTATGGGTGGCTGTGGTAAGGGTGGCTGTGGTATGGGTGGCTGTGGTATGGGTGGCTGTGGTAAGGGTGGCTGTGGTAAGGGTGACTGTGGTATGAGTGGCTGTGGTATGGGTGGCTGTGGTATGGGTGGCTGTGGTAAGGGTGGCTGTGGTATGGGTGGCTGTGGTATGGGTGGCTGTGGTAAGGGTGGCTGTGGTATGGGTGGCTGTGGTAAGGGTGGCTGTGGTATGGGTGGCTGTGGTGGCTGTGGTATGGGTGGCTGTGGTATGGGTGGCTGTGGTATGGGTGGCTGTGGTAAGGGTGGCTGTGGTATGGGTGGCTGTGGTATGGGTGGCTGTAGTAAGGGTGGCTGTGGTATGGGTGGCTGTGGTAAGGGTGGCTGTGGTATGGGTGGCTGTGGTGGCTGTGGTATGGGTGGCTGTGGTATGGGTGGCTGTGGTATGGGTGGCTGTGGTATGGGTGGCTGTGGTATGGGTGGCTGTGGTATGGGTGGCTGTGGTAAGGGTGGCTGTGGTATGGGTGGCTGTGGTAAGGGTGGCTGTGGTATGGGTGGCTGTGGTGGCTGTGGTATGGGTGGCTGTGGTATGGGTGGCTGTGGTAAGGGTGGCTGTGGTATGGGTGGCTGTGGTATGGGTGGCTGTGGTAAGGGTGACTGTGGTATGGGTGGCTGTGGTATGGGTGGCTGTGGTATGGGTGGTTGTGGTATGGGTGGCTGTGGTAAGGGTGGCTGTGGTATGGGTGGCTGTGGTATGGGTGGCTGTGGTAAGGGTGGCTGTGGTATGGGTGGCTGTGGTAAGGGTGGCTGTGGTATGGGTGGCTGTGGTGGCTGTGGTATGGGTGGCTGTGGTATGGGTGGCTGTGGTAAGGGTGGCTGTGGTATGGGTGGCTGTGGTATGGGTGGCTGTGGTAAGGGTGGCTGTGGTATGGGTGGCTGTGGTAAGGGTGGCTGTGGTATGGGTGGCTGTGGTATGGGTGGCTGTGGTAAGGGTGGCTGTGGTATGGGTGGCTGTGGTATGAGCGGATGGGATATATGTGGACAGGATATATACTATAGCAAACTGATATAGATCGTTGTGATATAGATCGTTGTGATATAGATGACTGTGATATAGATCACTGTCATATTGATTCATACTGTGATATGAATAACTGAGATATAGATGGCTGACAAATAGGTGGTTATGATGTAGATGTTTGTGATATGATGCCAAATGAGAGGCACGTTATAATAGTGGTTTCAATGTGTCACTAGTGGTTGGTCTCCAGAGTGTTGTGGCGCTGTACTCACGGGACCGACGGCCTTGGAGCGGCAGGTTTGGGTGACCCCTGACAGCTGCTGCAGGCCCATGGACTGCCACCCTACAACACACAGACGTGAAGGCACACTGAGGCGTCCACACACAGGGAAGGCCGTCACAGAACTCAATGACTGTTCTTCGTTAAATATCGCTTGGGTATTATTTTGAAAGAGAAGAGAAAAGTTCAACACATATTACATGGGTACAGGGTAGGTTAAGTTTCTATGGAACCATTGCTACATCACGGTCTGGTGTGTCACGCATACAAACAGCTCACCATTGGGCGGCTCAATGAAGTAGTAAATGATACACACAGCTCACCATTGGGCGGCTCAATGAAGTAGTGAATGATACACACAGCTCACCATTGGGCGGCTCAATGAAGTAGTAAATGATACACACAGCTCACCATTGGGCGGCTCAATGAAGTAGTAAATGATACACACAGCTCACCATTGGGCGGCTCAATGAAGTAGTGAATGATACACACAGCTCACCATTGGGCGGCTCAATGAAGTAGTGAATGATACACACAGCTCACCATTGGGCGGCTCAATGAAGTAGTAAATGATACACACAGCTCACCATTGGGCGGCTCAATGAAGTAGTGAATGATACACACAGCTCACCATTGGGCGGCTCAATGAAGTAGTAGATGATACACACAGCTCAATGAAGTAGTGAATGATACACACAGCTCACCATTGGGCGGCTCAATGAAGTAGTGAATGATACACACAGCTCACCATTGGGCGGCTCAATGAAGTAGTAAATGATACACACAGCTCACCATTGGGCGGCTCAATGAAGTAGTGAATGATACACACAGCTCACCATTGGGCGGCTCAATGAAGTAGTAGATGATACACACAGCTCAATGAAGTAGTGAATGATACACACAGCTCACCATTGGGCGGCTCAATGAAGTAGTGAATGATACACACAGCTCACCATTGGGCGGCTCAATGAAGTAGTGAATGATACACACAGCTCACCATTGGGCGGCTCAATGAAGTAGTGAATGATACACACAGCTCACCATTGGGCGGCTCAATGAAGTAGTGAATGATACACACAGCTCACCATTGGGCGGCTCAATGAAGTAGTGAATGATACACACAGCTCACCATTGGGCGGCTCAATGAAGTAGTGAATGATACACACAGCTCACCATTGGGCGGCTCAATGAAGTAGTGAATGATACACACAGCTCACCATTGGGCGGCTCAATGAAGTAGTGAATGATACACACAGCTCACCATTGGGCGGCTCAATGAAGTAGTGAATGATACACACAGCTCATCATTGGGCGGCTCAATGAAGTAGTGAATGATACACACAGCTCACCATTGGGCGGCTCAATGAAGTAGTGAATGATACACACAGCTCACCATTGGGCGGCTCAATGAAGTAGTGAATGATACACACAGCTTACAACTGGGCAGCTCAATGAAGTAGTGAATGATACACACAGCTCACCATTGGGCGGCTCAATGAAGTAGTGAATGATACACACAGCTCACCATTGGGCGGCTCAATGAAGTAGTGAATGATACACACAACTCACCATTGGGCGGCTCAATGAAGTAGTGAATGATACACACAGTTCACCATTGGGCGGCTCAATGAAGTAGTGAATGATACATACAGCTCACCATTGGGCGGCTCAATGAAGTAGTGAATGATACACACAGCTCACCATTGGGCGGCTCAATGAAGTAGTGAATGATACACACAGCTCACCATTGGGCGGCTCAATGAAGTAGTGAATGATACACACAGCTCACCATTGGGCGGCTCAATGAAGTAGTGAATGATACACACAGCTCACCATTGGGCGGCTCAATGAAGTAGTGAATGATACACACAGCTCACCATTGGGCGGCTCAATGAAGTAGTGAATGATACACACAGCTCACCATTGGGCGGCTCTATGAAGTAGTCAATGATACACACAGCTCACCATTGGGCGGCTCAATGAAGTAGTGAATGATACACACAGCTTACAACTGGGCAGCTCAATGAAGTAGTGAATGATACACACAGCTCACCATTGGGCGGTTCAATGAAGTAGTGAATGATACACACAGCTCACCATTGGGCGGCTCAATGAAGTAGTGAATGATACACACAGCTCACCATTGGGCGGCTCAATGAAGTAGTGAATGATACACACAGCTCACCATTGGGCGGCTCAATGAAGTAGTGAATGATACACACAGCTCACCATTGGGCGGCTCAATGAAGTAGTGAATGATACACACAGC
The DNA here is from genome assembly GCA_964019135.1 of Arenicola marina. Lineage (NCBI taxonomy): Eukaryota > Metazoa > Annelida > Polychaeta > Arenicolidae > Arenicola > Arenicola marina. Next base: position 1,114,119 of record OZ025258.1, on the reverse strand, counting down.
TCACCATTGGGCGGCTCAATGAAGTAGTGAATGATACACACAGCTCACCATTGGGCGGCTCAATGAAGTAGTGAATGATACACACAGCTCACCATTGGGCGGCTCAATGAAGTAGTGAATGATACACACAGCTCACCATTGGGCGGCTCAATGAAGTAGTGAATGATACACACAGCTCACCATTGGGCGGCTCAATGAAGTAGTGAATGATACACACAGCTCACCATTGGGCAGCTCAATGAAGTAGTGAATGATACACACAGCTCACCATTGGGCGGCTCAATGAAGTAGTGAATGATACACACAGCTCACCATTGGGCGGCTCAATGAAGTAGTGAATGATACACACAGCTCACCATTGGGCGGCTCAATGAAGTAGTGAATGATACACACAGCTTACAACTGGGCAGCTCAATGAAGTAGTGTATGATACACACAGCTCACCATTGGGCGGCTCAATGAAGTAGTGAATGATACACACAGCTTACAACTGGGCAGCTCAATGAAGTAGTGAATGATACACACAGCTTACAACTGGGCAGCTCAATGAAGTAGTGAATGATACACACAGCTCACCATTGGGCGGCTCAATGAAGTAGTGAATGATACACACAGCTTACAACTGGGCGGCTCAATGAAGTAGTGAATGATACACACAGCTCACCATTGGGCAGCTCAATGAAGTAGTGAATGATACACACAGCTCACCATTGGGCAGCTCAATGAAGTAGTGAATGATACACACAGCTCACCATTGGGCGGCTCAATGAAGTAGTGAATGATACACACAGCTCACCATTGGGCGGCTCAATGAAGTAGTGAATGATACACACAGCTCACCATTGGGCGGCTCAATGAAGTAGTGAATGATACACACAGCTCACCATTGGGCAGCTCAATGAAGTAGTGAATGATACACACAGCTCACCATTGGGCAGCTCAATGAAGTAGTGAATGATACACACAGCTCACCATTGGGCAGCTCAATGAAGTAGTGAATGATACACACAGCTCACCATTGGGCAGCTCAATGAAGTAGTGAATGATACACACAGCTCACCATTGGGCAGCTCAATGAAGTAGTGAATGATACACACAGCTCACCATTGGGCGGCTCAATGAAGTAGTGAATGATACACACAGCTCACCATTGGGCGGCTCAATGAAGTAGTGAATGATACACACAGCTCACCATTGGGCAGCTCAATGAAGTAGTGAATGATACACACAGCTCACCATTGGGCAGCTCAATGAAGTAGTGAATGATACACACAGCTCACCATTGGGCGGCTCAATGAAGTAGTGAATGATACACACAGCTCACCATTGGGCGGCTCAATGAAGTAGTGAATGATACACACAGCTCACCATTGGGCAGCTCAATGAAGTAGTGAATGATACACACAGCTCACCATTGGGCAGCTCAATGAAGTAGTGAATGATACACACAGCTCACCATTGGGCGGCTCAATGAAGTAGTGAATGATACACACAGCTCACCATTGGGCGGCTCAATGAAGTAGTGAATGATACACACAGCTCACCATTGGGCGGCTCAATGAAGTAGTGAATGATACACACAGCTCACCATTGGGCAGCTCAATGAAGTAGTGAATGATACACACAGCTCACCATTGGGCAGCTCAATGAAGTAGTGAATGATACACACAGCTCACCATTGGGCAGCTCAATGAAGTAGTGAATGATACACACAGCTCACCATTGGGCAGCTCAATGAAGTAGTGAATGATACACACAGCTCACCATTGGGCGGCTCAATGAAGTAGTGAATGATACACACAGCTCACCATTGGGCGGCTCAATGAAGTAGTGAATGATACACACAGCTTACAACTGGGCAGCTCAATGAAGTAGTGAATGATACACACAGCTTACAACTGGGCAGCTCAATGAAGTAGTGAATGATACACACAGCTCACCATTGGGCGGTTCAATGAAGTAGTGAATGATACACACAGCTTACAACTGGGCAGCTCAATGAAGTAGTGAATGATACACACAGCTCACCATTGGGCGGCTCAATGAAGTAGTGAATGATACACACAGCTTACAACTGGGCAGCTCAATGAAGTAGTGAATGATACACACAGCTCACCATTGGGCGGCTCAATGAAGTAGTGAATGATACACACAGCTCACCATTGGGCAGCTCAATGAAGTAGTGAATGATACACACAGCTCACCATTGGGCGGCTCAATGAAGTAGTGAATGATACACACAGCTCACCATTGGGCGGCTCAATGAAGTAGTAAATGATACACACAGCTCACCATTGGGCGGCTCAATGAAGTAGTGAATGATACACACAGCTCACCATTGGGCGGCTCAATGAAGTAGTAAATGATACACACAGCTCACCATTGGACGGCTCAATGAAGTAGTAAATGATACACACAGCTCACCATTGGGCGGCTCAATGAAGTAGTGAATGATACACACAGCTCACCATTGGGCGGCTCAATGAAGTAGTGAATGATACACACAGCTCACCATTGGGCGGCTCAATGAAGTAGTGAATGATACACACAGCTCACCATTGGGCGGCTCAATGAAGTAGTGAATGATACACACAGCTCACCATTGGGCGGCTCAATGAAGTAGTGAATGATACACACAGCTCACCATTGGGCGGCTCAATGAAGTAGTGAATGATACACACAGCTCACCATTGGGCGGCTCAATGAAGTAGTGAATGATACACACAGCTCACCATTGGGCAGCTCAATGAAGTAGTGAATGATACACACAGCTCACCATTGGGCGGCTCAATGAAGTAGTGAATGATACACACAGCTCACCATTGGGCGGCTCAATGAAGTAGTGAATGATACACACAGCTCACCATTGGGCGGCTCAATGAAGTAGTGAATGATACACACAGCTCACCATTGGGCAGCTCAATGAAGTAGTGAATGATACACACAGCTCACCATTGGGCGGCTCAATGAAGTAGTGAATGATACACACAGCTCACCATTGGGCGGCTCAATGAAGTAGTGAATGATACACACAGCTCACCATTGGGCGGCTCAATGAAGTAGTGAATGATACACACAGCTCACCATTGGGCGGCTCAATGAAGTAGTGAATGATACACACAGTTCACCATTGGGCGGCTCAATGAAGTAGTGAATGATACACACAGCTCACCATTGGGCGGCTCAATGAAGTAGTGAATGATACACACAGCTCACCATTGGGCGGCTCAATGAAGTAGTGAATGATACACACAGCTCACCATTGGGCGGCTCAATGAAGTAGTGAATGATACACACAGCTCACCATTGGGCGGCTCAATGAAGTAGTAAATGATACACACAGCTCACCATTGGGCGGCTCAATGAAGTAGTAAATGATACACACAGCTCACCATTGGGCGGCTCAATGAAGTAGTAAATGATACACACAGCTCACCATTGGGCGGCTCAATGAAGTAGTGAATGATACACACAGCTCACCATTGGGCGGCTCAATGAAGTAGTAAATGATACACACAGCTCACCATTGGGCGGCTCAATGAAGTAGTGAATGATACACACAGCTCACCATTGGGCAGCTCAATGAAGTAGTGAATGATACACACAGCTCACCATTGGGCGGCTCAATGAAGTAGTGAATGATACACACAGCTCACCATTGGGCGGCTCAATGAAGTAGTGAATGATACACACAGCTCACCATTGGGCAGCTCAATGAAGTAGTGAATGATACACACAGCTCACCATTGGGCAGCTCAATGAAGTAGTGAATGATACACACAGCTCACCATTGGGCGGCTCAATGAAGTAGTGAATGATACACACAGCTCACCATTGGGCGGCTCAATGAAGTAGTGAATGATACACACAGCTCACCATTGGGCAGCTCAATGAAGTAGTGAATGATACACACAGCTCACCATTGGGCGGCTCAATGAAGTAGTGAATGATACACACAGCTCACCATTGGGCAGCTCAATGAAGTAGTGAATGATACACACAGCTCACCATTGGGCAGCTCAATGAAGTAGTGAATGATACACACAGCTCACCATTGGGCGGCTCAATGAAGTAGTGAATGATACACACAGCTCACCATTGGGCGGCTCAATGAAGTAGTGAATGATACACACAGCTCACCATTGGGCAGCTCAATGAAGTAGTGAATGATACACACAGCTCACCATTGGGCAGCTCAATGAAGTAGTGAATGTAGATATTGTCGCTTTCAAAGTTCGTGGCATTCACTGGAAGAGAAAGATAAAAACACTTTAAAGAAGAAATATATATGTAGGAATATACATATAATATCTCACATTAAATTTAAAAAAAAAATCCCTGTTCACACCGGTTTTGTACTCAATAACACCATTCACTCCCCATAGTCCATGGATTGATATGTCAATGGTAGACCGAAGCCTCAAGAAACGATTTTATTGGGTGTGTCAATAAGGTGGGCTGAGATTATACAGTGTCCAAGTGACTTACTTATTTCGCCATACACCAACAGTCGTAACATGTCTGCCGGAACCTGCAAAACATGCGCGGAATGAAGTTACAGTCATCGAAAGTAACATTTAGTTGGAGCCTATTAGGCTGGTTCAGGTTTGTTTCAGGAAAAGACTTTCTTTCCTTTCTAGTTGAAACACGGAAAATAACCACATTACAAAAGGTACCCACCGCCCCAAGTAACAAGTCTCTCACCGCCCCAAGTAACGGGCCTCTCACCGCCCCCAGTAACGGGTCTCTCACCGCCCTCAGTAACGGGTCTCTCACCGCCCCCAGTAACGGGTCTCTCACCACCCCCAGTAACGGCTCTCTCACCGCCCCAAGTAACGGGTCTCTCACCGCCCTCATTAACGGGTCTCTCACCGCCCCCAGTAACGGGTCTCTCACCGCCCCCAGTAACGGGTCTCTCACCGCCCCCAGTAACGGGTCTCTCACCGCCCCCAGTAACGGGTCTCTCACCACCCCCAGTAACGGCTCTCTCACCGCCCCAAGTAACGGGTCTCTCACCGCCCTCATTAACGGGTCTCTCACCGCCCCCAGTAACGGGTCTCTCACCGCCCCAAGTAACGGGTCTCTCACCGACCCAAGTAACGGGTCTCTCACCGCCCTCATTAACGGGTCTCTCACCGCCCCCAGTAACGGGTCTCTCACCGCCCCAAGTAACGGGTCTCTCACCGACCCAAGTAACGGGTCTCTCACCGCCCCCAATAACGGGTCTCTCACCGCCCCAAGTAACAAGTCTCTCACCGACCCAAGTAACGGGTCTCTCACCGCCCCAAGTAACAAGTCTCTCACCGCCCCCAGTAACGGGTCTCTCACCGCCCCAAGTAACGGGTCTCTCACCGCCCCAAGTAACAAGTCTCTCACCGCCCCAAGTAACAAGTCTCTCACCGACCCAAGTAACGGGTCTCTCACCGCCCCAAGTAACAAGTCTCTCACCGCCCCAAGTAACGGGTCTCTCACCGCCCCCAATAACGGGTCTCTCACCGCCCCAAGTAACGGGTCTCTCACCGCCCCCAGTAACGGGTCTCTCACCGCCCCAAGTAACGGGTCTCTCACCGCCCCAAGTAACAAGTCTCTCACCGCCCCAAGTAACAAGTCTCTCACCGACCCAAGTAACGGGTCTCTCACCGCCCCAAGTAACAAGTCTCTCACCGACCCAGGTAACCGGTCTCTCACCGCCCCAATAACGGGTCTCTCACCGCCCCCAGTAACGGGTCTCTCACCGACCCAAGTAACGGCCCCCTCACCGCCTCCAGTAACGGGTCTCTCACCGCCCCAGGTAACCGGTCTCTCACCGCCCCAAGTAACGGGTCTCTCACCGACCCAAGTAACGGGCCCCTCACCGCCTCCAGTAACGGGTCTCTCACCGACCCAGGTAACCGGTCTCTCACCGCCCCAATAACGGGTCTCTCACCGCCGCCAGTAACGGGTCTCTCACCGACCCAAGTAACGGGCCCCTCACCGCCTCCAGTAACGGGTCTCTCACCGACCCAGGTAACCGGTCTCTCACCGCCCCAATAACGGGTCTCTCACCGCCCCCAGTAACGGGTCTCTCACCGACCCAAGTAACGGGCCCCTCACCGCCTCCAGTAACGGGTCTCTCACCGCCCCAGGTAACCGGTCTCTCACCGCCCCAAGTAACGGGTCTCTCACCGACCCAAGTAACGGGCCCCTCACCGCCTCCAGTAACGGGTCTCTCACCGACCCAGGTAACCGGTCTCTCACCGCCCCAATAACGGGTCTCTCACCGCCCCCAGTAACGGGTCTCTCACCGACCCAAGTAACGGGCCCCTCACCGCCTCCAGTAACGGGTCTCTCACCGACCCAGGTAACCGGTCTCTCACCGCCCCAAGTATCGGGTCTCTCACCGACCCAAGTAACGGGTCTCTCACCGACCCAAGTAACGGGTCTCTCACCTCCCAGGTAACCGGTCTCTCACCGCCCCAAGTAACGGGTCTCTCACCGCCCCAAGTAACCGGTCTCTCACCGGTCGGGGCGCAGCGTCCCGCTGACCCGACCACGGTACTCACGGTTTCGAAGTCGTGTCCCACGCAGGCCTGGATGTAGTCGGCGTGTCGGCTGTACAGCTGCAACGAGAGGAAGGCGTGAAGACACCTGCACCGGGAGGGGGGGGCACGTGCACCGGGAGGGGGGGGGGGGGCACGTGCATCGGATGGGGGGGGGGGCGTGCACCGGGAGGGGGGGGGGGCACGTGCATTCGGAAGGGGGGGGGGCACGTGCCGGAAGGCGTGAGGACACGTGCACCGGCAGGCGTGAGGACACGTGCACCGGGATGCGTGAGGACACGTGCACCGAGATGCGTGAGGACACGTGCACCGGCAGGCGTGAGGACACGTGCACCGGGATGCGTGAGGACACGTGCACCGGGGGTGGAGGGGGTTAGCCATGGGGCCATAACGTACAATGCCCATTGTAACTAGTACAAGCATGTCAATGAAAGGGGTCTGTTCACATCACATCACATCACATGATGATCTGGGTACAACCCCCCTGCACAACCACAACCCCACCAGAGCCAAGGAGGGGATGGGGACAGCTAAACTCAAACCCACAACTGACGAAGGAATTCACAGCGACCCCAGCAATAAGTCCGGATGCCTTTACACAGGCCTCGCACACAATGTCACCAACAAGCTCCTACCTCTCTGAAGACCTTAGCCTCCCTGCCTTGTTCTTGTCTGAAACGAGAGACAGATATTGTTTCTGGCCCTATACGACGATAGCTGAGACAACTAAAGAGTCCCGTATGACAGGCTTACATAACAATGGGTCTGCACGGCTACAGACATGTGCATACTGTGCATACATAGGGTGGTGAGAGGAACCACACTCCATATAAACATCAGAATAATGAATCCGATCAACACATAATTAAATATTAGATTCAATATGGTATAATGTATAAGATGTAGAAACAGAAACTGGCGACGAAGCTACCATTAAGATCCAGACTTTCTTGTCAGCCACATATATAGATCCATGGATCATGAACAAACCACACGTGAAAAAGACCAAGAAACCGATACAAAGACACGAGAAAAGACGTAACATAACCCGAGGCAGGACGAGTTCACCTCATGTATTACCTTGTAAGTTGTTTGGATGCATGTTCCACGGTATATTCAAATAAATCTGTAATGAAATTTGGGATAATGACAGCAATTGTATCTGCCATTTTCACATTTACTGATTTAAGTATGAAGTAGCCTCATTAGGTATATTCCATAATGTGCAACCTTAAATGCAAACCTACTAATACCTATAGTTGGTCTCTCCCCACACTGTGTGGCACCTTTCCCTTTCCAGAATACATAGCAGATGAACTCTGGGCGAAATTGTCAGATGATACTGTGTTTCTCAAATTGTTATGTTTATGATCTTAAAGCGGTAACCTGCTCGTGTTTACGGTCTCTGTCGTATAGTCATACCTCTGCCCATGCCGACGGCCTCTATCTTGTAACCTTTGCGACCTTTGTTGAAGTCAGGGCGAACGCTGATGACGCCATTCGTATCGACCTTGATGGTGCAGAGGACAAACTCGTCGGCCTCCGTGGGTTCCCTGCGGCAGAGAACGATATAATGTCTAACAACAACGTCACTATGAACTTCCTGACCTAACTATGACCTTCACGATGAAACTATGACCTTCCCATTCTATATATGTACCATGACCGCTATTGGATGTATAAGTACTATGACCTTCACATTCTGTTTAGGTACTATGACCTTCAAATGCTATATAGGTACTGATCTTCACATCTGTATAGGTAATATGACCTTCACATGCTGTATAGGCACTATGACCTTCATTTGGTGTATAGATACTATGACCTATATTTGTTATATAGATACTATGACCTTCATTTGCTGTATAGGTACTATGACCTTCATTTGGTGTATAGATACTATGACCTATATTTGTTATATAGATACTATGACCTTCATTTGCTGTATAGGTACTATGACCGTCATTTGCTGTATAGGTACTATGACCTTCATCTGCTGTATAGGTACTATGACCTTCACATTATGTATAGGTACTATGACCTTCACATGCTGTATAGAAACTATGACCTATATTTGTTATATAGATACTATGACCTTCATTTGCTGTATAGGTACTATGACCTTCATTTGCTGTATAGATACCATGACCTTCATTTGCTGTATAGATACCATGACCTTCATTTGCTGTATAGATACTATGACCTATATTTGTTGCATAGGTACTATGGCCTTCATTTGCTGTATAGGTACTATGACCTTCATTTGCTGTATAGATACCATGACCTTCATTTGTTGTATAGATACTATGTGCATCATTTGCAGCATAGGTACTATGACCTTCACATACAGTAAAATGGCATGCGTATAAATCTCATTATAACCTTCCTTCAGGAACTACTTTTCAAGTTCGAAATAAGCTATTGCCAACAATTATGGATTCAGCTTACACAATCTGGTGTAAAGTCATGAACGAACAACGCCCACTATATTTCAAATTATTTCTACCATAACATTTTTGGATATGTGGAATATGCACAATTTCCTATAAACCTACAACGGATGAAAATCCTAATCAGTGTTATCCAAGTGCTGTAGCCAATTTACGTCCTATCCCTGTCAATATTTAGTTTGTATAATGTGATTATATTTGTTTTCGTCACACAGACACCCGAAATGTATACGTTTTGACCTCAATATGACCTTCACATGTGCACGCTGTATATCTGACCTCATTATAACCTTCCCAAGCCTATAGGTGGTACCTTCACGTGGCCTACCCGACCTCCCCACCTCCCCTGCCGGCCCGCAGCAGGACTCACTTTCCCTCGGGCGTGAGGTCGGCCATGATGTACATGGTCTGTCCCGGCGTGCTCAGCAGGTGGTTCTGCTTCCTCAACTCCTCGGTGGGCTCATACGCCACGACGTTAACACTGGACACCGGCCCCTGGGGTCTGCAACACGGACATACGCCACCCCGTTAACACTGGACACCGGCCCCTGGGGTCTGCAACACGGACATACGCCACCCCGTTAACACTGGACACCGGCCCCTGGGGTCTGCAACACGGACATACGCCACCACGTTAACACTGGACACCGGCCCCTGGGGTCTGCAACACGGACATACGCCACCACGTTAACACTGGACCCCGGCCCCTGGGGTCTGCAACACGGACATACGCCACCACGTTAACACTGGACACCGGCCCCTGGGGTCTGCAACACGGACATACGCCACCACGTTAACACTGGACACCGGCCCCTGGGGTCTGCAACACGGACATACGCCACCACGTTAACACTGGACACCGGCCCCTGGGGTCTGCAACACGGACATACGCCACCACGTTAACACTGGACACCGGCCCCTGGGGTCTGCAACACGGACATACGCCACGACGTTAACACTGGACACCGGCCCCTGGGGTCTGCCACACGGACATACGCCACGACGTTAACACTGGACACCGGCCCCTGGGGTCTGCAACACGGACATACGCCACGACGTTAACACTGGACACCGGCCCCTGGGGTCTGCCACACGGACATACGCCACCACGTTAACACTGGACACCGGCCCCTGGGGTCTGCAACACGGACATACGCCACGACGTTAACACTGGACACCGGCCCCTGGGGTCTGCAACACGGACATACGCCACGACGTTAACACTGGACACCGGCCCCTGGGGTCTGCAACACGGACATACGCCACGACGTTAACACTGGACACCGGCCCCTGGGGTCTGCAACACGGACATACGCCACGACGTTAACACTGGACACCGGCCCCTGGGGTCTGCAACACGGACATACGCCACGACGTTAACACTGGACACCGGCCCCTGGGGTCTGCAACACGGACATACGCCACGACGTTAACACTGGACACCGGCCCCTGGGGTCTGCAACACGGACATACGCCACCACGTTAACACTGGACACCGGCCCCTGGGGTCTGAAACACGGACATACGCCACGACGTTAACACTGGACACCGGCCCCTGGGGTCTGCAACACGGACATACGTCACGACGTTAACACTGGACACCGGCCCCTGGGGTCTGCAACACGGACATATGCCACGACGTTAACACTGGACACCGGCCCCTGGGGTCTGCAACACGGACATACGTCACGACGTTAACACTGGACACCGGCCCCTGGGGTCTGCAACACGGACATACGTCACGACGTTAACACTGGACACCGGCCCCTGGGGTCTGCAACACGGACATACGCCACCACGTTAACACTGGACCCCGGCCCCTGGGGTCTGCAACACGGACATACGCCACGACGTTAACACTGGACACCGGCCCCTGGGGTCTGCCACACGGACATACGCCACCACGTTAACACTGGACACCGGCCCCTGGGGTCTGCAACACGGACATACGCCACCACGTTAACACTGGACACCGGCCCCTGGGGTCTGCAACACGGACATATGCCACCACGTTAACACTGGACACCGGCCCCTGGGGTCTGCAACACGGACATACGCCACCACGTTAACACTGGACACCGGCCCCTGGGGTCTGCAACACGGACATACGCCACCACGTTAACACTGGACACCGGCCCCTGGGGTCTGCAACACGGACATACGCCACCACGTTAACACTGGACACCGGCCCCTGGGGTCTGCAACACGGACATACGCCACCACGTTAACACTGGACACCGGCCCCTGGGGTCTGCAACACGGACATACGCCACGACGTTAACACTGGACACCGGCCCCTGGGGTCTGCAACACGGACATACGCCACGACGTTAACACTGGACACCGGCCCCTGGGGTCTGCAACACGGACATACGCCACCACGTTAACACTGGACACCGGCCCCTGGGGTCTGCAACACGGACATACGCCACCACGTTAACACTGGACACCGGCCCCTGGGGTCTGCAACACGGACATACGTCACGACGTTAACACTGGACACCGGCCCCTGGGGTCTGCAACACGGACATACGTCACGACGTTAACACTGGACACCGGCCCCTGGGGTCTGCAACACGGACATACGCCACGACGTTAACACTGGACACCGGCCCCTGGGGTCTGCAACACGGACATACGCCACGACGTTAACACTGGACACCGGCCCCTGGGGTCTGCAACACGGACATACGCCACGACGTTAACACTGGACACCGGCCCCTGGGGTCTGCAACACGGACATACGCCACGACGTTAACACTGGACACCGGCCCCTGGGGTCTGCAACACGGACATACGCCACGACGTTAACACTGGACACCGGCCCCTGGGGTCTGCAACACGGACATACGTCACGACGTTAACACTGGACACCGGCCCCTGGGGTCTGCAACACGGACATACGCCACGACGTTAACACTGGACACCGGCCCCTGGGGTCTGCAACACGGACATACGCCACGACGTTAACACTGGACACCGGCCCCTGGGGTCTGCAACACGGACATACGCCACCACGTTAACACTGGACACCGGCCCCTGGGGTCTGCAACACGGACATACGCCACGACGTTAACACTGGACACCGGCCCCTGGGGTCTGCAACACGGACATACGCCACGACGTTAACACTGGACACCGGCCCCTGGGGTCTGCAACACGGACATACGCCACGACGTTAACACTGGACACCGGCCCCTGGGGTCTGCAACACGGACATACGCCACCACGTTAACACTGGACACCGGCCCCTGGGGTCTGCAACACGGACATACGCCACGACGTTAACACTGGACACCGGCCCCTGGGGTCTGCAACACGGACATACGCCACCACGTTAACACTGGACACCGGCCCCTGGGGTCTGCCACACGGACATACGTCACGACGTTAACACTGGACCCCGGCCCCTGGGGTCTGCAACACGGACATACGTCACGACGTTAACACTGGACACCGGCCCCTGGGGTCTGCAACACGGACATACGTCACGACGTTAACACTGGACACCGGCCCCTGGGGTCTGCAACACGGACATACGCCACGACGTTAACACTGGACACCGGCCCCTGGGGTCTGCAACACGGACATACGCCACGACGTTAACACTGGACACCGGCCCCTGGGGTCTGCAACACGGACATATGCCACCCCGTTAACACTGGACACCGGCCCCTGGGGTCTGCAACACGGACATACGCCACCACGTTAACACTGGACACCGGCCCCTGGGGTCTGCAACACGGACGTACGCCACGACGTTAACACTGGACACCGGCCCCTGGGGTCTGCAACACGGACATACGCCACGACGTTAACACTGGACACCGGCCCCTGGGGTCTGCAACACGGACATACGCCACGACGTTAACACTGGACACCGGCCCCTGGGGTCTGCAACACGGACATACGTCACGACGTTAACACTGGACACCGGCCCCTGGGGTCTGCAACACGGACATACGCCACCACGTTAACACTGGACACCGGCCCCTGGGGTCTGCAACACGGACATACGCCACGACGTTAACACTGGACACCGGCCCCTGGGGTCTGCAACACGGACATACGCCACGACGTTAACACTGGACACCGGCCCCTGGGGTCTGCAACACGGACATACGCCACGACGTTAACACTGGACACCGGCCCCTGGGGTCTGCAACACGGACATACGCCACCACGTTAACACTGGACACCGGCCCCTGGGGTCTGCAACACGGACATACGTCACGACGTTAACACTGGACACCGGCCCCTGGGGTCTGCAACACGGACATACGCCACGACGTTAACACTGGACCCCGGCCCCTGGGGTCTGCAACACGGACATACGCCACGACGTTAACACTGGACACCGGCCCCTGGGGTCTGCAACACGGACATACGTCATGACGTTAACACTGGACACCGGCCCCTGGGGTCTGCAACACGGACATACGCCACGACGTTAACACTGGACACCGGCCCCTGGGGTCTGCCACACGGACATACGCCACGACGTTAACACTGGACACCGGCCCCTGGGGTCTGCAACACGGACATACGCCACCACGTTAACACTGGACACCGGCCCCTGGGGTCTGCAACACGGACATACGCCACGACGTTAACACTGGACACCGGCCCCTGGGGTCTGCAACACGGACATACGCCACGACGTTAACACTGGACACCGGCCCCTGGGGTCTGCAACACGGACATATGCCACCACGTTAACACTGGACACCGGCCCCTGGGGTCTGCAACACGGACATACGCCACCACGTTAACACTGGACACCGGCCCCTGGGGTCTGCAACACGGACATACGTCACGACGTTAACACTGGACACCGGCCCCTGGGGTCTGCAACACGGACATACGTCACGACGTTAACACTGGACACCGGCCCCTGGGGTCTGCAACACGGACATACGCCACCACGTTAACACTGGACACCGGCCCCTGGGGTCTGCAACACGGACATACGCCACGACGTTAACACTGGACACCGGCCCCTGGGGTCTGCAACACGGACATACGCCACGACGTTAACACTGGACACCGGCCCCTGGGGTCTGCAACACGGACATACGCCACGACGTTAACACTGGACACCGGCCCCTGGGGTCTGCAACACGGACATACGCCACGACGTTAACACTGGACACAGGCCCCTGGGGTCTGCAACACGGACATACGTCACGACGTTAACACTGGACACCGGCCCCTGGGGTCTGCAACACGGACATACGCCACGACGTTAACACTGGACACCGGCCCCTGGGGTCTGCAACACGGACATACGCCACCACGTTAACACTGGACACCGGCCCCTGGGGTCTGCAACAGGGCACGGCCACGTGACTATAGGGCCCGTGATGTAACGGGCGACACGGACATACTCCGTAATGGATCGTAATGGACGTAATGGATCTGTGACAAAACATGGGCAAGATGTTCGTTTCCGGAAAGCAGGACAGTTGCTAATAACAACGGGGCGCCACGTCCATCTGCCAAGGTACGTTTATACGGGCATCTGAGGTGAAATGTGAAATATTACGTTAAACACTAAATTGAAAGAAAACAGGTTTAAGAAGTACAGGGAACAATAATTGTCGGGTAGGAGAGCAAGTCAACATTTGGAACGACTCCCCGAGGTGTCTTAATTACCTCTGCTTGTTCCGCCTGCCACACCCTACCCTCCCTTCCCTCCTCCCTACGCCTGCTGGTGCCCCCCCCCCCCCCCACCCCCATCCCGTTCTCTCTACCCGTTCCTGCTGCCTCCATCCGTCTCTTGACTCCTGGCGCTGCCACCCTGCCCCCTCCCCCCTCCACCCCCCTCCACCCCACCCAGTCCTTCTGCCCCAGCCCAACGATTCCTTCTGGTCAGGTAATGTCTTTTGCCCTTTCCCCACCCTAACAATTCCTTCCGCCCCTCCCACTTCCTTCTGTTCATGCCACTCTTCCCTCCCCCACTCCCTACTTGTTCCTTGGGCCACCCGCCCCCCTACCTGTTTCCGCTTCCCTTCCTGCCTGTGTCTTCTCCCCCACTCCTACTCTCCTACCTGTTCCTGCTCCCCCACCCCCGCACCCTCCCTACCTATTCCTTATGAGCTACCTCCCTCCCTCCCCGGCACCCTCCTTACTTATTTATGCTGGCCGCCCCCCTTTCCCACCCACCCCCTCCCTACCTGTTCCTGCTGACCTACCTCCCTCCCCCACCCCCTCCCTACCTGTTCCTGCTAGCCGCCCCCCTCCCCCACCCCCTCCCTACCTGTTCCTGCTGACCTCCCTCCCTCCCCCGCACCCCCCCTACCTGTTCCTGCTAGCCGCCCCCCTCCCCCACCCACTCCCTATCTGTTCCTGCTGACCTACCTCCCTCCCCCACCCCCTCCCTACCTGTTCCTGCTGACCTCCCTCCCTCCCCCGCACCCCCCCTACCTGTTCCTGCTAGCCGCCCCCCTCCCCCACCCCCTCCCGACCTGTTCCTGCTGGCCTCCCTCTCTCCCCCGCACCCTCCCTACTTGTTCCTGCTAGCCGCCCCCCTCCCCCACCCCCTCCCTACCTGTTCCTGCTGGCCGCCCCCCCTCTCCTCCGCACCCTCCCTACCTGCTGGCCGCCCCCCTCCCTCCCCCGCACCCTCCCTACCTGCTGGCCGCCCCCCTCCCTCCCCCGCACCCTCCCTACCTGCTGGCCGCCCCACGCCGATGACGTAAGTTAGCCATCTTCTCGGACGTGATACTGGGTTTCTCGTTGGGCGATGTCGTCATTTGTCTCAGCTCCTGCCGACCAAGACCAGCGAGTAGTACAGTATTGTACCATACAACGACTCTATAATACTGACCGGGGTCAATTTACTTTCATAAAAGTTTGATTCACCTGTCCAAGTAATAGCACAGAGAGGACAACGCCAACTTGTATTATCCTTTAAGATACTGTACGGTCCCATCTTCGTGGAGTGGCCAGGGAACCATCTATCGTATTGCAACCTACAATCTAAATATCCCACAAAGTACCATAATTAGGCTTTTACTTTCTTTACATTCACTTATTACTGGCTGACATACGCTGGTACATAATGCATACATCAAAAATTGGACAACGCACAATTTCTTTTATTATTATTAGAATTCACATGTGAGTCATCGCTGTCCAAACTTACATTGTTTGTGTTGGTGTAGTTGTCATGGTCCACATAAGAGAAGAGGCGAACTGTGGGGCGACCCACTTCCCTAATAGACACAACACAGAGCATTACAAACACCATGCACATGTCATTGGAAGAAGCAACTGTGGGACGGGTCACGTCGCTAACAGACATTACCAGCACCATGCACAGGATACTTACGGAATCCAAGGCCATTTCTTCGGCAACAAAGCTATAAGTTATGCATGCATATACGTGACACAGGAATACCACACGGAGTTCCACGATATTGTGGCGTTCGTCATGGCGCTTAAGATATCTGTAAAAACTTAATTTAACATTGGTATCTAACAGTGAACCATACGCATCAGCATTCGTCAAACTGACCAACGGGACATGAAGCACATTTATATTATGATATAAAACTTTCAACAGCCGAACATTTATGAATTAGCTCTACCACAAGTCAAGAAACAATTTCATTTATGAGAATTGAGGCATTAAACACTGAGAAAGCAATGTTGTAAGCTTAGAATAGTAACTAAAATGGGAATGAAATAACTTGATTACTTCTTTATCAGGTATGGAATTCCGTTAACCCAGATTACAAGCAGAGGACTGGTATTTCACAGGGAAGACATTTTCTATTTCGTATGTCAGACCTGACACACGGGGAGCAGCAATGCAAGCAATACTTACTCCAACAACTTGCAATCCTCGTGATATTTGCGGTCTAAAACTGAATCACAGTTTTCAGTTCTGCTGTAAAATTCCACTTCTCTCTGCCACGAAATAAACAGCATTACCGGTATTATCTTGACGCATATGGCAATCCAGGTTCTTTGATAAGAGGCATGAGAAACAACAATACACCAGACTATATCGTATATGTATGTTTACACAGGCAAGTCACCAATATAATTTGGTCGGCTATTTAAGAATTATCGTCGGAAAAAGATTGAAAGATATAGGTATTTGTATAACGCCAACCTTGGCTTAAGAATGGAGGGAAGGGGGGACCATGCAGGCACAAATCCATTAAAAACTCACCCAGTTGCATAAACCCAATTCATAAATAACGATTACCCATTTACCTTGCTGAGTATCTTCTCTTGCCATTTGAAGCAAAACTCCTCAGCATCTCTACGCCCGCCAAAGTTTTGCTTCAAACGAAGATCTTTCATTTCTACATCACCTTCTGTTTCTTGCTCGACCTCGGATTGCGGAACAATGTTTGCAGATGTAACTCTTTCAAGCTTCACTCTACAACGACAAAAACAATATGCTAGAGACAACAAGCTGGACTAGAGTTGCACTTAGATATTCCAAAATATGTACAAGTAATACAATTTTAAGTAAGGTATCGGTAACAGCATTTATTTACAGTGTCTCAAATATAAGTATTACATAATACTATGAGAGGATCAAAAAACTGATTAGCTATTGTGTACAGGCACTTTAGGTCTTCTAGCCTATATGGCCAGCTGCTACGGAAGCATCATTGCATGAAATTGACCTCATAATGAAGTTGTAAGCAACTAGTTATGTGATGACCTATTTATCCAATGTTGTCAGATACTGTTTAAAGGAGTGACAAGGAGGGGCTACGGATCTAACAGCAAGAAGATAAACAAGCCTTGTCAAGAGAACTATATAATGCAATGATGTTCCTAATTGACACTAATCGTGAGCTTCTGAAGGGCGCCGCAGCCGATACATTGGAATCATACCTTCTGAATAGACCCTGTTAATTGGACCAGTCAACTGAGACCATGGGTCACGTGGGTCTCCAGCAAGTATCAGCGACTGAGAGGCAGTGCTAGACGAAGTGGTACATGGGGGCTGTTAATTAATTGTTATGTCAGGGCTACGCTACATACATACATATTAGAAGCCACATCCTGACTTTGACTTCTTTTCAGAATCATTTCCATAACACTACATACATGTATTATAAACCACACCCTGCCTTTGGCTCGGGCTTTGGCCCCTAGCTCTCCCGCCTACACCCCACCCCTCCCTGCCAGCGCCGCCTCGTGTGTCATAATGCCAGCCGATGTCAGTATATGTCAATGAGCGCCAAACGTAGACTGCAAACAGTGGCGACTGTAATGTACGAGAGCTTTTAAAGCAAGATATTGAATGGTCGTGGGGAGATAGTCAAGCGCGAAGCTTCCAGGAGATAGTTAAGCTTGTGACTAATGCTCCTGTGCTGAAGTATTATGATGTGACCAAGCCTGTGACTTTGTCAGTTGATTCCAGTAGCAAGGGTCTTGGTGCTGTCATCATCCAGGATGGCAGACCAGTTGCATATGGGTCTCAAGCTCTATCTGAAGCTCAGTCGAAATATGCACAGATCGAAAAAGAACTCCTTGCCATTGTATACGGTGGTCAGAAATTTCACCAATATCTTTATGGTCGTGATTTCATCGTAGAAACTGATCATAAGCCACTGGAATCCATCTGTCGAAAACCAATTGCTCAAACACCACTCAGATTGCAAAGGATGCTCCTGAAGTTATTGCCATATAACATGAGTGTTGTGTACAAGCAAGGCAAAGAAATGTTTGTTGCAGATCTGTTAAGTAGAGCTTACTTACCAGAGACTGTAAAGATAGACATGGTGTCAGAAGTGAACAAGCGTGAGTTGCCAAGTCAGCCTATTCAGAAGAACGGTGCTTAGTATATACTAAGTTGGTCAATATGGACACATTACTACCTCCAGCTGGACTCTCTTTGGAAGGTAATATATCTGAAAATTGGCGTAAATGGAAACAACGGTTTGAACTCTACCTATCTGCCACGGAGAAGAACAGTAAGCCTGAAGCCTTGAAGTGTGCCTTATTCCTTCACATTATTGGTGAGGACGCCTTGGAAGTGTACAATAACTTTGTATTTGAAGAGGAAGCACATAAGACAGTTCTGGCGAAGCTTATGGAGAAGTTGGAAGATTATTGTCTGCCACAGAAGAATGTGACGTATGAGAGACATAAATTCTTTATGACCAAGCAACAAGGTTGTGAGACTATTGATCAATTTGTGACAGACCTGAAGACAAAATCCATGTCCTGTGAATTTGGTGAACTGTGTGAGTCTCTAATTAAAGACCAGATAGTGTGTGGAATTCATGAAGACCACCTACGAGAACGACTACTCAGGGAAAAAGACTTAACCCTAGGCAAAGCCATAGACATTTGCTAAAAACCAAGGAAGATCTTGTCAGTACAGCGACACCCACAGATGTCGTTTCAGCGCCTGATGTAGCAGTCCAGCCTGCTGTTGAACGTCGGAACGGCAGTTCCACACAAGCCGAGGCAGTCGGGGAAGCTGGCGACACGTCAGTGGTAGCTGTCACCAGAAGTGGGAGACAGATCCGTCGACCAGTTCGATTCCGTGATGATGATTAAGGTGTATATATACGTATTATGTTAATGCTACGGATGGTTAAATGTATCTTTAGTGCGGATTTATATAGTGATGTCATGTACTTGAAACATGAAAGAGAAAGGATGTAATGTACGCGCGCGTTATGATTATGTGACTCTTAGCAGTCGCTAGGCGGATTATGTGTGAATACCTATGCAAATATTACCGCCAGGGGACCACTCTATAAATAGGGGGGCGTGACAAATAAAAGTTCTTCTTGTCAGATACTTTCGTGTCAGCGTCATGGTATTATAACGACTCTCAGGAACATGACACGCGGCAAGACAGCACAGCGACGACATACACCATCCGCCTCTCCTTCCCCTTAGGGTCCAGTTTCGGACGAATGGTTAGCCATTGTGATATTGACTGAATGATTGTGAATCCTTGTCGTGTCTAGACCCCATGTCAGACGACAACCGGATTAGTTAACATGACCCAGCTTCGCTTCCTGAGCATAAATAAACACACCTGTTAACTAGCTTATTGTCTTAATTTTGTAGTCATTATATAACAATGTCTGGTAAAATACACCATTACAATGCAGTTTTCAGGTTGAACGAATATTGCAATGTGCATGAAAAACACTACACTGATGACGTTATGATTCAATAAAGCTGACTCGTTATACAGGCAGACCTCGTTTATCTGAGACATCTGAATTAAAGTTGGGACAAATCTGAGTTGTTTAGGGGCGTGGCTTCACAGTTACGTGGTCAGAGAAACGAGAGCAGCGAAGCCGGGTCGGTGTCGGTTGGTTATTTAGGACGCTTTAACCACTTTTGGTCATATCCCGCCAATGGGAGATGGAAAGGAGGGTGGAGCCATGTCCCCGAGGGTAACCCCCTACTCTTTGCGAAGAAGGAAATGGGATCTTTATCCTGCGACCACACAGACATGGCCAAAACGGGGCTTGAACCACCGATCCACGTGCCGTTAGGCTCTCAGTGGCCAGAGCACTCAATGCGAGCGCTCTAGCCCACGGAGCTACCGGCCCGGCCTCGCGTCGGGAAGAGCAGGACGGATTACGGGAACAATTAGCATTCCGTTACACATCACACTGTCGGTTAACGAGTTTTCCGGTTTATCTAAGGTCGGGTTAACTGCTCCGACTGAACTTTTTTTAAGCTTCGTTACAACACCTACCTCACATAGATATGAACAAGCATACATGCCTACCCCAAACCCTCTCTACGAATTGGTAATACAAGCCGCGGCTTGAAAAAGACAGTTTACGGTAATGTTCACGGTCTGTTTCTGAATGCATGTAATTACTGGGAGCCTAGCCCCCTTTACATTATTGACAACATGGCTAATGCACTGAAGCTGTCAAAACATGACATGATACCAATTCACTTTTTACTGCCATTCCTAATTATAACATAATAACAGGAACATAATAGTTTGACATTCATTTATCCAGAAAAGATATTTCACTATCATTTACTCCATATTTACCTGAACTAAAGTCCTTACTCCATTGATTGCATCGACTGCCCACTACAACCAAACTTTCAGTTTCACCCTATCCCCCACAGCGACCTAAACATCATGCCTGCAGGCGCCTCCACCGCCACAGGGGCCGGAAACGCGTCCACTAAATCGGATGAGTATAGCAGGTAGTGCTGGCCACTCAAAACAGGGCAGGGGAGTCATCGGGGTAGGCATCAGCGTGTGGTCCGGCACCATCGCAATGCAGGCAGGCCCATGCAATGTGGCCTAAGCGGACAGCCGCTTGGTAGGCATCAGGTGACAGCCGTCACACTGCAGGCCTTCTTGGTGCAGCCGGATAGGAGCGTTGCACGATAAACATACCTCAGCCATGTTTCAGACAAGGAATGATAGACCCAATCTTTTATGCCCAACTTATCCATGATATCCATAATCAACCAACTGATTGGATTGCTGTATTGAAACTTTAAGAAGAAGCCAGGATTTAATTACATGCCAATGTGACTACGGAGTCAGAAAAAGTTGTTACCAGCTACCAGTTACAAAAACAACTAAGGCGAGGCAGGTAAGTCATAACAAATTTATTAAGGTGAGGCAGGGAATTTGCATTGAATTTAATAAGTTGTTGTCAAAGGCTGTGGCATGGTGTTATAGATTGTTATAATGCTGTTTTCTCAATTGGCCACACGTGACTTAGCCACCAGTAAATGGGTGACAAACCAGAAATTAAATAAGAATTACAATCATCAATGAAATCAGAATTCAGGCTGCAGGAAGATTCGCATGAACATTCCCAATAAATTCTGCTTTACCCACAGTCATTAGGGGGCCCATGGATAATCCCTAAAATTTGATGTTCATTACGGGGGAAGAAGTCTAGGCAGATACCCCCACCTCTCCCCCACCCAACCGGCTCGTGCACAATTAGACCACCTGCACACCTACCAACCAACCCCCTGCTGTTCGGCCATTATGGGTATACACCACTCAAAACCCTATGCTGTATGTGGGCTGAGATTCTTCAACCATATAGCTATAGGGGGAGGGGGGGCTCAAATTTGCAACCAATTAATGACTGGGGGGAATAGGGTGCTGCCTCATATAGCCTTCATTTTGCATTGAGAAACAGCATTCTTCCTCAAAAATTCCTCATGGATGACTGCAGGGGCTGATATAGGATTTTGAAAAAGGATGCTTGTAACTGGGGCAAGGGAGCTCTAAAAAAAAAATTACAACCAAGGGGAAGGGGTAAAAATAATCATGGCTGCAGGTATCCATTAATTTTGATATAACCAGTCCACCTCTGGGTTATATCCACAAAATGTCTCTTTCTAATGTATGTAACGCTGGAAAGCCTCACTTTTACAGTATTTGCTCATGACCAAGTTCCTAAAGGGGGAAGGGGGGGTTGTAACCCCCCTGACCCTGTAACATGGCCCACCGGCCGAGAGCAGGGCATGGTGACAAAGAGTTTTGGATTTCACAAAAATGTGATGAAGACGGCACATATATGTCACATATTCATGTCCAGGGTATATTTATGAAGGCCTCAAATACTATTCACAAATTCATCAGCTTATAAAACAAACCTTCTGTAATATTTTTAAAATGGCGGTGCATGGCAAAAGGTTTTGTTCCCAAAATTTGAATTCTCTGTAACAGAGGGCACTGCTATTGTCCTTAACTGCAAAGAACCCATCTGACAGCGCCATCTAGCGAAGAGTCGTTTGCTGGGAACCAAGTTGCATTCACCGGGAACCAGTATACGCCAAAACAAATATGGCACCCTGTTCGGATGTTGCTGCTCCGTAAAACGTCTTGCAAACACAGATACAGGTGATAAATCTTTTTGATAGCTGAAAGATTAATGTATTCACAAATGTGATATTTAGCCCTAGTGTGCAGGTGTGCCTCCAGATAATTCAGAATTTCCAAATGCGCCTATTCTGTTTAAAAGTCCCTGTGCGAAACCCGGGCTGGAACCGAGACCCAATGACGGAACTGAGTGGGCCTCCCGATGCTAGCTGTGCTCGGGAACCCATGGCCCTCTGGTCAGTCTTGCGGCCGGTGGGCCATATTACCAGATTACAGGGCTACCTGACCCTCCCTGGATGACTGCTATGTATTTCATTGGCATATAGCATAGCTCTATCGGTACATCTGTTAGAGCATGTCAGATCAAAGGTGTGTACGTATGGGCTATACAGCCCTGGCAAAGAAATGGGCAGCCTGGTGCAGTGCCAGTGATGCAGTGAGGCCTGATCATCTGATGACAGACAGTGTCAGTGATGTCGTGAGGTTGACACCCGTCTAACACCAGGGTCGTAGACTTAAGTCTGGGGAGGGTGGAGTCCTACACACGGACAGGGAATATTGATGGAATTTGGGCTTCATACCGTATCTTCAGGTTCTTTATGGGATCCCTCGAACGATAAAATGCAGTTCCAAAATCTGCTTCGTACAATTCGGCCATGATGAATGAGTCTGGATGAATATTTGTTTACACTTCCGGTTATCGTGATGCGGCATTCTTCTTGAACTGTAAGGTTATTGGTGAAAATAATACAGAACAAGTTTCACTTAAAAAATACCACCGTTAGTATTGCATAAATACATAATGAATAAACGAATCTTATTATACAAACAGCGTTTCCTTCTCACAATGTATTTCTTTTATTTGCCCGTAGACTGGAGCGACCTTGACGTTCTGGTTCGCAAAGGTCACGTAAAGAATGAGCAGTAGGCTTCCAAATGAAAGGTGAGAAATTAAGCTTACTACACAGAAATCGCCAGCTAAAACATATCGTTAATTCGCATTTCTGAAGCAGCTAACCTTCAAGATTCTGAGGACAGTTAGACCGTAATAATAGTGGTGGAAATCTATTCGTCTGCAAACTTTGACCTACTTTCCATGCACGAGTTTGTTTGGGGGCCTACGTCGCGAAAATAGCGCTGCGCGAGTGGCGTGCGCGGTGAACATTTTCAGATTGTCGTCGACTCCTGTGATAAACATGGGCCTGATTCCGTGATCACACCAGAATCATACGAAAGTAGATAGGGGTGTGTACATATTACAGGTTTCTTACAAGGATCTTCTTAAATTTATTCATTAGTTTAAACAATATGTTCCTATGTTTACCCATCCTTCCTTCGGCCTTCCTGCTTTGGCTCTTGCCTGGTTGTAATGTAAAGCTGGTCCGTCATGCTTCGTCATCGACGATGGCTACACACTGTGACTACAACAACTGCACTGACACTGTGACAGTTATGAGGGGCCGATTATGAGCTCCCAGTTTTTTTTGACAAGGACCATTATTTAAATTATATTGGTATAAATTTATTGACTTTATTGCAAGTTATTGGATGCAAACTTCTGTCATTAAATTATTGACTTCCTTTTTAAGGATGGGGTGTGGGGGTTACCTTTTCTGATCTTTGCGATTGGCATCCGGGAATTCTTAGAGATATATGATCAGCTGTTGGCACTTTTTAGTGATCGTTATCAGTACAATTGCTAGTTCAATGCGAAGATCCTTTCCCTATTTACTGTGATCTGTTATATAGCAGTTTGCAAATTCCTCGATATTTACAATATCATCATTTAAGGCATTATTTTTTGCTTTAAAAGTCCTAATCTTAGACATTCAATATTGCCCTACCTAGTACTTGGGTATTGTCCTCTTTCTCCAATTTTTGGAAACGTAGGAACAGATATTAACTTTAGATGTATTCTATTCTGTCAGGCGTATGGTATTAAGATTGACTTGCCCCCCCAAAAAAGTTACCTGTCTTATCAAATTGTGAAATAACAAAGTTGATATAACTAATAAATTATTTATTAACTGTGTTATTCACAAAGATTTAGTACGATTCTTAGGTGATGAATGGTAGTGATCAATCTGCTATGGGTTTCCATTCATAATATATCTCATATAGACTAGTTAAAATTATGAAACTGCAATGCTATGTTCCAAAAACTAAACGCTTATGATTAAGTGCACAGTTTTCTGAAGTTATATTGTCAGGGCCAAAAAATAATGTAGCTGAAAACTAAAATCACTTATATGATGCAAATAATTATAATTAGTGAATTTAATATGTGCCGCCTTGCTTTCATAAAGAATTATGTCTGTGCACTATTTGCAGCTATATTTTATGCATTTATGTACATCTTTACACAAGAACTTTATGATTTTAACTAACTTGTAAGTGTATCTTATTGAATAACAGCACAATATGATAGTCTCTAGCATAACCATGATAAAGTATAGCAGACAAAAGTGTATTGACAGCTATATTTTTATGTGATGTTATAAGGTGAAGGTCATATAACTGCGTTTTCATTAGTTAAAAGAAGTAGGCCTATGAAATGGTCTAATATCAGGCCTAAGATGAGTGGACAGCATTATTTCTGTGTACAAAATGCATATACTGTAAACTGCATTTTTGAAGCCGCAGCTACTATTAGGAAGTTGCATGATGCACTTTCTGGGTTTTACCACAAAGTTGTGGTACAGCTTTAAATACAGCATTTTGCCGATTCAAGTGACCATGGCAAGGGGGTGGGAGGGGATGGAAATTGACTGATGGAAATTGACTGTTGCCAAAATAATTGATTGATGTGTTACTGGGTAGTACTGGTTACTGACATATTCTGTGCCGACTATACGCTATGTCAGAATTGGCAGTGCATCCCTCAGGAAATAGTTCTATGACTGACATTCTAAAGTGCTGGCTTCCCAATTTGTGGTCTGGGTCTAAATATCTGTAGTCTGTATGCAGTGCTCAATCTGTTTGCAGTTGGCCATGTCAAACTCTGTTCCACAGCATTAGAAAATGTTGATAGCTATCATGAACATGGATGGTTCATTGTGCACAGTGAGAAACCAGTGGCAGCAGCAAAACGATCAATTTGATTACCGGTATTATTTGATATACTGATAGTCTAAATGTTACTTTGTGTTCACCCAAAGTTAAGAGGCCTGGTACCATACTGAAGTGTTGAGATCACATGTTCTGACCTGTAAAACATTGGACAGGCTTTTCAAGGTGTCAACCTTGACCACTGATGCCAGAGTGTGAGAAAGTTTGTATTGATGCAATGTGGCTTATTTTGTCCAAAATTAATAGCCGAAGCAAAGCAACCTTTACTGTTTGACCAATCATTTAAATAAAAGCAACTAAATGCAAGATTGATTAAATGTGACTTTGATTCTTTCCCTAGAAAGGCATTAGCAGTTATAACTAAAGGTCATTTTTGTATTAATTGATTTGAACTAAACTAAAACAAGATGAGTGTCTGGCTTTACCCATGGTATAATATGTTTATTATGCATTTAGTGTTAGTACCTAATCACAAACTGATTGGGTGTCTTAAGCAGTATGAATCATGTGCTCTCTGTTCTTGACTTGCACCACACATTAAAAGCCATTTGTGTGATTAAACACGTACACAAAGCTGATAAAGATATGAATACTTGCATGGTAATTAACGTTTCGTTAGACAAAACAGGCCCTCAATCCATTGATATATCTAGGCCTGTCACTTATGAAGAATCATTGCATAATTAACAACAGTATCGACTTGGTAATTGTCACAATGATTTAAGTTTATGCTCACTGCAAATAAGAAGACAAGTGTTGTCATGACCAGGTCCATACACTGCAGCTCCAGTTTCACTTGATGGTATTTTACCAGGATTGATTGTTTCGTCAGTAGGTGATGGTGGCTGCTGGTATATTGAGAGGCCTCTTGCATTTGGCAAATAAAAAATTTATGCATCTTAAGAAATCAATCCAAATGTTCCTACCTAATTACTTCCAGGGTCAAAAAAGATGTATCTGTATTTTGGGCTGAATAACTGCTGATCTCTCTCCCCCTTCCCCCCCCCCCCCCCCACCCCCGCTCCCCTGTCATAGGTTTTTCTGATTTTCTGAGAGCTGTATATGATTTGTAGTATGTTTGGCCTGGGCAACGTATGTGTAATAAGGCTGCCAGGTCTGGGAAGAGTCCCTATATTTAGTTGGTATAGTAGTCCACCAGCTGGGCTAGAGCTAAATAAAACATGCCTATATCCACCAACTTAGGGGGCGTGGAGGGGTCATTGTTTAATTATAGTCTAATCAAATTAACGTCCAAGTTACAACAAGGGATTGCCTGCCCTTGTACTAAACATGTAAAACCAAGTACTTATTATTTGGTAAGATTTCTATAAAAGAAGTGACAAGAAAATATTTCAGTGCAACAAGTGAGTAAGAAACTACTATTATTGTTATATCCTCTTTTGCTAATTCTGGCAAGACACAGAAAGCAAAACCCCTCCTAACGTATGAAAGTCACCACCAGTATTTACCAGCTAAATGTGTAAATGTGGCTTATCAACTGACATTATCTGTGATAACAAAAGCCCCTGGTAAGCCACTTGTTGAGTCACACTTGAACTTGACAAATCAAGGGTTGTGGATATATGAAAGGCAAGATAAAGGAAGCAGGAAAAAAGTGTAATGCATCTTGTCTTGGTATGTCTAAATCAAATATCACCAAAAGCACAAAAGTATAGTATTAAGCTGACGGAGAAGTCACTCATTATTGCAGCAGTTTTGGTTATTTCCGCGGGGGGGGGGGATCACTTGCTCCCTTCTTATTTTTTAGTGGAGACCCTTTTATGTGCATTGCATTCTTTTGTGTGGACAGAGTTTTTGGTGTGGACCCCTCCCTCGCTCAGTCGAGCATTCCAGCCACCAGGGCGCCTTCCATAATATGCCCTAAAATGGCTGCACTGCCACCCCTGGGTCTCCAGTCAGGCTATACAATCGTTTTTCATGGATCAAGGCCGTGCGCGAACTTGACCTTAACTGTCAAAGGGTCCGTGTTGTTTGCTTTGGCGGCGAGGTGACCTTGGTGCGCCTCTGGGAGACAGCGTGGGCGGCCGTCCCTGGTTGGCGTCCCTGGCTGGCGTCCCTGGCTGCCGTCGTCTTCCTCTGACGCCTGCTGTACCACGACCTCACAGGTGGCAATGCCGTCACCGGGGTCTGGCGGGGGGAGACGTGTGTCTGCCCCCCCCCACCCCCACCCCGCCAAAGATGTAGACAAGTGGCCGCTCCAGGCCGCTCCGCTCCCCCCAGCGCCCCCCTCTTACAATTCCAGGAATCAAACCAGGGTCGGTTACTATGGTGACGTTCCTCACGCCATGCCAGGCGTTGCCAGGGTCTTCCCGTTGGCCCTGCTGCCTCCCTGAGCTGCTCGCGTGTCGTGTGCGTGTGCGTCGCCGAGGGCTCCATCCGTCGTGGTGTCGCCTTGTCACTGCCGCTGGGGTAGTGGGGCGGGGAGAGGGGAGGGGCGGTCTTCATCGTGCGGCAGAGCTGTCCCCGGCAGGACTGTCTCTCTTTCCCCGGCCCTTCCCTTCCTGGCTGGGTGCGGCTGGCGCGGGAGGGGACGCGGGTTGGGGGTGGCGTGTCTGCGGTCCTTGGTGCCGCCGTGCTGAGCTAGCGGCTTGACATCGGCTGCCATCGTGTAGCGAGTGGCAGGCAACAGAGACGTTCCTTCCCAGTGGCTTTTCTGGTGAGATTGCCGCCTGCTGGTCGTCCATTGCAGCTGGCAGGCCGCCTGGCTGACTGGCACGGCGCTCAGCGGCCGCCGCACGGGGACATCTCGCCTGGCACGGGCTGCACGGCCCTGTGGACGCCCTCTTCCGGTCCTGCTCGCTCTGGATGCCATCATCCTTGTCTGGTCCGACTGGCTGTCTCATCACCGCCAGTCCTGGATCGTGTCTCCGACTTCACTGGCTCTCTGCCGGACCCGCCTGGCGTCCTGGCCGGGGTCGCCGTGTCGTCAGTGGCGCGGTGTCGCCGTCAGTGGCGCCGTCAGTGGCGCCCCTACACTCGCAGGCAGCGGGCGCGGACCGGGGCATACGCCACCGGCACGGCCGGTGCGTCACATGACCTGGTGTCTCCAGCCGCTGCGGTGACCCGGGGCCAAGTTGGCCGCGTGACGCCAGCCTCCCTTCCCTCTGGCCGGCACAGCCGACAGCCTGAGGCACGACATTGGTGACATTGGCGGCGGCCGCTGCACGATGTCGTCGCCTGCGTGTCGTGCATCGCAGTAAATCCACGACGGCCACTACAGGGCCCTGCCGTCATCGTTACCCGGCTATTCTGCCTGACGCCCCCCCCCCCCATCTCGGGAAGGACGTCTGCGGACCCCCGTCCCCCCGCTCGCGAACACCACCTGCCAGAGGATCACCTGACCCCCGCCCACCCCCAGCCTACGGCATGCAGTGCCCCAGTACACTCCCGATGTCGGTACACCTGGGCCCCGTGGCGGGGAGCGTGGCGGGCGGCGAGCGCCTGCCGCCCCCCCTCCCCGGCGCCGCCGCCCCGGCCTCGCACGCCATCGCCAAGCGTACAGGAGCCATGTTCCACGTCTCGCATGCTAACAACGTCGGTGGCTTGCATTTCAGAGGCCTCAACAGCACTGGTCATCAGGACACGGTCACCACGAGCAGGAACGGCAGCGCCAGCTCCCCCTACAAGCGACCCCGGGCCCAGAGTCCCGGCTCTGCTGGGGGTGCGGCCCTCACCCACCAGGACTACCACGTGACGGTGACTGACCCGGCCCGCTACCCCCAGGGACCGCCTGTGGCAGCGGGCTACGACACTGCCATGTACCGGCCTCAGCACTACCAACAACAGGTGGGCCCCCCCCCTCGCCCCCATCCCCCCAGAGCACCCCCGTGGCACCCCTATCCCAATGGCGAAAACCAAAATAAGGGCGATAAGAACTTTGTCCACGTTTTCCTCGCAGTGACTTTGTTATTATTGATTATGGGTGTGCTTATCAAAGGGGGTGTTCTATTTATGGGTTCACGCAGAAATATGATATGTGTGTTATTCATGGAAGTGTCCTCATTATGGGTTGTTTTTCATATGGGTGTTTTTACATAAATATATGTTTGATATGATTGTTCTTGCTTTGGTATTGTTATGGCTGCTGTTACTGAGTTAGGTTTCTCACAAAAGGGGTGTTTTTATTGATACGGTGTTTGTTCTGTTTAAAAAAACCTGTGTGACGGCCTTGCGGATATCGCAAGAAGGGGGGACATCACTAGCTCAGTTAGTCAGCACAGAGAGCTGCTGATAACAAGTCGTGTGTCCGCGCCCGGCACCTGGCGCATCATCCAACGCCATCATCCAACGCCATCATCCAACGCCATCATCCAACGCCATCATCCAACGCCATCATCCAACGCCATCATCCAACGCCATCATCCAACGCCATCATCCAACGCCATCATCCAATTTCGTTGTCCCGGAAGGAATTTTGGCCCAGTTTAGCCCTCGTTACACAAGGGAGGGCTGCTCGGCCAACCCGGCAGCCGGGGATCTATCCTAACTATAGAGGGATACGACTAGATGACTGTCTTTCTTTAGGAAGGTGTGGTGCCCCATCCCTGAACCCACAGTATTGGGGTCTTGTCTGCCTGGTGCGACTCCAGCGTTACAAGTTCAGCATAAACAGCAGCTGGACTCCCCAGTAGTAGAGTTTTTCTCTGCACCGAAGCGGCAGGGTGAAGGTCGGCAGTGTAATGCTGTCTTAAGGCCGAAGGTGATGCAATGTGTCTGTCCCGAACCGTTATAAGCATCCATGATGAGGCACTCCAGACGGCACTGACTTGTTACAGAGTGACGAAGGTCACAAAGAGGCGATGTGCAGGTCACTGACTCATTACAGATTGATAAAGGTCACAAAGAGGCGATGTGCAGGTCACTGACTCATTACAGATTGATAAAGGTCACAAAGAGGCGATGTGCAGGTCACTGGCTCGTTACAGAATAAACAAAGTCACAAAGAGGCGATGTGCAGGTCACTGACTCATTACAGAGTAAACAAAGTCACAAAGAGGCGATGTGCAGGTCACTGACTCATTACAGAGTAAACAAAGTCACAAAGAGGCGATGTGCAGGTCACTGACTCATTACAGAGTAAACAAAGTCACAAAGAGGCGATGTGCAGGTCACTGACTCATTACAGAGTAAACAAAATCACAAAGAGGCGATGTGCAGGTCACTGGCTCGTTACAGACTAAACAAAGTCACAAAGAGGCGATGTGCAGGTCACTGGCTCCTTACAGAATAAACAAA
Organism: Arenicola marina; assembly: GCA_964019135.1. Taxonomy (NCBI): domain Eukaryota; kingdom Metazoa; phylum Annelida; class Polychaeta; family Arenicolidae; genus Arenicola; species Arenicola marina. The sequence continues at coordinate 1,082,980 of OZ025258.1, read as the reverse complement.
GTCACAAAGAGGCTATGTGCAGGTCACTGGTTCGTTACAGAGTAAACAGTCACAAAGAGGCGATGTGCAGGTCACGGGCTCCTTACAGAGTAAACGAAGTTACAAAGAGGCGATGTGCAGGTCACTACTCTAAGGGTAAACAAGGTCAAAAAGAGGCGATGTGCAGGTCACTGACTCATTACAGAGTAAACAAAGTCACAAAGAGGCGATGTGCAGGTCACTGACTCATTACAGAGTAAACAAAGTCACAAAGAGGCGATGTGCAGGTCACTGGCTCGTTACAGAATAAACAAAGTCACAAAGAGGTAATGTGCAGGTCACTGGCTCCTTACAGAATAAACAGTCACAAAGAGGTAATGTGCAGGTCACTACTCTAAGAGTAAACAAAGTTACAAAGAGCCGATACGCAGGTCACTGACTTGTGACGTGGTATCGTGTGACTTGTGACGAGTGTCCGTGTGGCGATATGAGAGAAGATGAATGTATTGGTTGTATGACGTCACCCGTTCTTCGCTCTTCACTTCCTGCTACGGGTTGTTGACCCTGTAGAGTAAACGTGAACGGTTTGCTATCCGGCCCCCCCCTCCCTCCTCCTCTGAACGCAAGCCGTTAGAACCCCCCTCCTCCCCTCTTGGCTCCGCGCCGGCTGTACCGCGGTTAGAGGCCGGCGGCGGCGCGCGGCGTTGAACCGATACCGACCCGTGGGCCGCCTCCCACCCCCTCCTCCCCCCCCACCCCTCCGCCCGCCGCGCTGTGTCGCCCGCCGTCACCAGGAGGCGTCAGAGCACGGTGACGTACACCGGCGCGGCGGAGGGGCACCAGGTACCAGTATACCAGGCCCCATCTGGACTAGTCCCTCGCAAGGTGGGTCGAGCTGAACACAACCTGATGAGGCCAGGGAACCACGGAAAGCAACACCTACGCTAGTGGCAGGCAGGCTAGCTGTCCCCGGCATTACCACTCAGGGTCTGCAGTGGCCAGTATCAGTACCATCATGGGAACAGAATCATAGCGCTGTTATCAGGTTATTGGTGATCAGATGTTATCATGAGTCCTGTTTCACTCATTGTGACAATGTTATCATCAGTCCTATTTCAGTCATTGTGACAATGTTATCATCAGTCATGTTTTAGTCATTGTGACAATGTTATCATCAGTCCTGTTTCAGTCATTGTGACAATGTTATCATCAGTCCTGTTTCAGTCATCATGACAATGTTATCAGTCCTGTTTCAGTCATTGTGACAATGTTATCATCAGTCCTGTTTCAGTCATTGTGACAATGTTATTAGGTGTCCTGTTTCAGTCATTGTGACAATGTTATCATCAGTCCTGTGTCAGTCATTGTGACAATGTTATCAGTTATGTTTCAGTCATTGTGACAATGTTATCATCAGTCATGTTTCAGTCATTGTGACAATGTTATTATGAGTTCTGTTTCAGTCATTGTGACAATGTTGTCAGTTTTGTTTCAGTCATTGTGACAATGTTACTAGGTGTCCTGTTTCAGTCATTGTTGTCATCAGTCATGTTTCAGTCATTGTGAAAATGTTATCCGTTCTGTTTCAGTCATTGTGACAATGTTACTAGGTGTCCTGTTTCAGTCATTGTTGTCATCAGTCATGTTTCAGTCATTGTGACAATGTTATCAGTTTTGTTTCAGTCATTGTGACAATGTTACTAGGTGTCCTGTTTCAGTCATTGTTGTCATCAGTCATGTTTCAGTCATTGTGACAATGTTACTAGGTGTCCTGTTTCAGTCATTGTTGTCATCAGTCATGTTTCAGTCATTGTGACAATGTCATCAGTCATGTTTCAGTCATTGTGACAATGTTATCAGTTCTGTTTCAGTCATTGTGACAATGTTACTAGGTGTCCTGTTTCAGTCATTGTTGTCATCAGTCATGTTTCAGTCATTGTGACAATGTTATCAGTTCTGTTTCAGTCATTGTGACAATGTTACTAGGTGTCCTGTTTCAGTCATTGTTGTCATCAGTCATGTTTCAGTCATTGTGACAATGTTACTAGGTGTCCTGTTTCAGTCATTGTTGTCATCAGTCATGTTTCAGTCATTGTGACAATGTCATCAGTCATGTTTCAGTCATTGTGACAATGTTATCAGTTCTGTTTCAGTCATTGTGACAATGTTACTAGGTGTCCTGTTTCAGTCATTGTTGTCATCAGTCATGTTTCAGTCATTGTGACAATGTTATCAGTTCTGTTTCAGTCATTGTGACAATGTTACTAGGTGTCCTGTTTCAGTCATTGTTGTCATCAGTCATGTTTCAGTCATTGTGACAATGTTATCAGTTCTGTTTCAGTCATTGTGACAATGTTACTAGGTGTCCTGTTTCAGTCATTGTTGTCATCAGTCATGTTTCAGTCATTGTGACAATGTCATCAGTCATGTTTCAGTCATTGTGACAATGTTATCAGTTCTGTTTCAGTCATTGTGACAATGTGGTCAGTTCTGTTTCAGTCATTGTGACAATGTGATCATCAGTCATGTTTCAGTCATTTTGTTGGCTTTATAAGTTTTAAAGTTTAGTGGGTCAAATTTTCTCATCAGTCCTATCTGTCATTGTCACAAACAGGGCTAGATCATGACTTCTAGCATGATTTTTTTTCTGGTAAACCAACACGGCTAGATCGTTTCTGATGATTTTGCTTTGGTTAAGCCAACAGGGCTACATGTATATCAAGATTTCTGTCATGCATTTTCTTTGGTTAGTTAAAATGTTGTCATGATTTCTCTTTTGGTTAGTTAAAATGTTGTCATAATTTCTCTTTGGTTAAACCAACATGACTGGATTATTTTTCTTTGGTTTGTTCAAATGTTTATCATGATTTGTCTTTGGTTAAACCAACATGTCTAGAATTTTTGTTTTGTTTTGTTCAAAGGTTTTTTGTGAATCTCCAAATATTTCTCTTTAGTTAGTCCAAAAGTCTGTCCTGCTGTTCCTTTAGTTGTTCTGAAGGCCCGTCGATCGTGAATTCTCTTCTTGTTGGAGAGAGCTTCCTCGTAACTATACTTCACTTAGTTCTGGCCAAAGAGCCTATCCTGACATGTTTTTGGGTTTGTTGTTGTTTACTTTGCTGCTGACGTGCACCCACATCGCCCCCCCTCCAACCCCTCTAACCCCCTCTAACCCCCTCCAACCCCTCTAACCCCCTCCAACCCCCTCCAACCCCCTCCAACCCCTTTAACGCCAACCCTGCTGCAGTCGCCGGCAGTCGGACGCAGACCGTTCTCCCCAGCGCGCAGGCACAACACCATTAAGTGTTCTTGTTTTTTTCCTTGTGTGATGGTCGGTATGTAGAGACGGCCCTTGCAAGGCGAGCGGCGTGGGGCTATCTCGGACCCCGGCCAGAGCGGCACTGGGGGTGGGGGTCGGGGTGGCGGCTGACATCACCCGATAGCAGCCCGCCCGCTCGGCCACGCCGCTCCCTCCAGCCCTGTTCCCAGCACCGCCCTGCTACCCCTCTTTTGGACGGGTCCATCACAGCTTTATGCCACTGAGCCACACTTTCTGACCTGTACACCCCTCTTTTGGACGGGTCCATTGGAACGTTATGCCGCTGCACCGACATCTTCCCAACCTGTACACCCCTCTTTTGGACTGGTCCATTGCAACGTTATGCCGCTGCACCGACATATTCCAACCTGTACACCCCTCTTTTGGCCGGGTCCACGTTTCTTGTGTGTATGATCGCAAGGATTCGCTATTTCCGTGGCGTGGGATTGATTTGTGTCGCCGGCTGTGGACTGTGTGCGGTGCGGGCTCGGCGGGCCAGCCAGGGAGACCGTGCTGGCCGCTTGCCAATGCACCGCTACTGACACTCACTCTCTCCAGTCTGGCATTTATAAACAGTGCAGTTGGCACAAACATCTGTGCTCGGGGAGGTCTTAGTGCTAGGTGAAGGTCGCCGGCTATCTCTCCGCTTCCCCTATTTCCGTCAGTCCATCCGCGGCTTGTCCATGTGGTCCTGACCGGGTGGTTCGAGTTGGGGGCCACAGGGGGAGTCAGCTGTGTGGTTGGGGTGGGGTGGGGGTGGGGGAGTCAGCTGTGTGTGTGGGTGAGGGAGGTGAGTTGGGGGGCCACAGAGGGAGTCATCTGTGTGGGGAGTGGGGTGGGGGGCAAGGGGGGTACACATTTAGGTTAAGTGCAATATATAATCAGCTCTGCAGCAGCGCCAAACTGGCCTGTTTTCAGGACGAGACGGATTACCACCCCACTGTCGATATGGGGGGTGACGAGTGGCAAGGGAGGGAGGGAGGAGGGTCGTTGGGCGCTTTCCCCGTTGGTGCTGCCGTGGCGGTGTAGAGCCCGGCCCCCTTCACCTGACACCCTGGCCGTCTACACGTGGTGGCCCGCCATGAGGCGGCCGGTGCGCCAGCCGCGAGGTGCCGGGGCCCCAGTGTATGTCAGCCAGCCTCGCTCATCCTGTCCTCGCCAGCTGTCTGGCATCCGATCTTTGGCCCAGAAAAAAAAACGCATGCCGGACACAATATATTGACTCCTAGTGGAGAATCGCTCTGCCCCACCCTCCCCTGTGACTTGGGGACAGCACGCCCCTCCCCACCCCCCAAGCCCCGCCGGCACGGTGGTGCAGGGGACGGCTTGCTGTTCTCCCTGTCCATGCCCGGCAGCGGGACAGGCTAAGGAAGGGGTGTCCCGGGCATTGTTGCAGCCCCTAGTGGTTTGTTGCTGGGAAGTGATTCTGTTCATTGTGGCGATATTTTGTAACGGAGGAAAATGGTAATTGTTTGTTCCGTTTAGGGGAGAGCGTGTCTGGAAGACAGACGAAAGAGCATCCCGGCCTTTCCCCACCCACTCTCTCAGCACCCTCTCCCGGTCCTCTCTCCACACCCGCCCCGCCCTTTCCCGACCATTTCCCCATCCTTTCCTCCCCCTCCCGCCCCCGTCCCTCCCCCCCCCCCCCGCCATCCCGCCCCTCCCCCCGCCTTTCCCCACCCGTGCCCCGCCTTTTTCCCCCACCCGTGCCCCACCTTTTTCCCCCCCTCTCACCCTGCTAGTCCTGGTTACAGCTGAGTAGCGACCATCGAGACTCAGCCAGAGATGCCCTGTTTGCACCGCCTCCCACCCCGAGGCGTGCTCATGGCGGGCTTCACCGTGCTAGTCGATTGATGTACTGCTGCGCGCACCGAGGCGGGTGGGTGCGCTGTTGTTGTGTGGCGTTATTGGGGAGCACTGGCGGGGCGGCCTGCGAGCCTGGCGGGGCGGCCTGCGAGCCTGGCGGGGCGGCCTGCGAGCCTGGCGGGCGGCCTTGGTCGTGTGGTTCTGCTCGGGACGGGCCCCCCCACCCCCCTTACCTTTGGATCGCTCCGCCAAGTGACCCCAGAATGGAAATAGAAGGAAAAAAACACGCAATGTGACCTTCACCTTGGGACCGCGATAACAGTGTCGGCCAGCGTGAGTGCAGTCGGCCAGCGTGAGTGCAGCACAGTGCAGGTTGCCACAGTGACCAGACTCCCCCCAGTTGCCCCCCCGCCCCGGCACCGCTCCCCCCGCTGGTCCGCGCGGCTCGGCCAAGCTTATCGATCCGCACCGCGCGCTGGCCAGGCGTGTGTTGTAAGCGGCAGTCTGTGAGGGCAGGGGTCGCCGGGCGACGGCCACTCAGGCCGGCCAGCCCAGCGGGGCGTCTCTACATGGCGGGCGTGGGCGGCCTGGCCTCCCGCCGCCAACACACCACCCCGAGCCCAGCCGATGTTAGCCGAGCTCTGTTGTTGTCTCTCCGTCACCGTCAGGTCGCTGCCGGTACGGCGCCCCTTTCCGTAACCCCCATCCTGTACCCCCTCCCCCCCCCCATCCCTGCCCCCCACCCTCACCCACGCCCCCCCCCACCTTCGCGCGCCACCGACTTGTGATTGGGGCCTGGTTTCTGGCCCTGCCAGGCCCGGACAAAGCTGCCGACTCATGCATCACTGACTCCTGTAGGGTTGCCGCCCCCTCCTCCGCGAGCGCCGCGAGTGGAGGACTCACACAACGGGGCTCCAGAATACAGCCGGTCACGTGACACTGTCATGTAGGGCATGGTTGAGATTCCAAGAAATGAACCCCCATCTCTTACCCCCCCCCCTCGGGCACTAACCCGCGAGTTAGGCGAGTGGTTGTGTTCTACTGGTACCTGTCATACATCATAAATACTGGGGGATACAAACTGGGTTAGTTGTTGTGGTGCCTAGATAAATACTGGGTTAGTTGTTGTGGTGTGAGCTATGCATACTGGGTTAGTTGTGGCGTGGGTGATAAAAACTGGGTTAGTTGTGGCGTGGGTGATAAAAACTGGGTTAGTTGTGGCGTGGGTGATAAAAACTGGGTTGTGTCAGATTACCGAATATGGTAAATACTGGGTTAGTTGTGTCAGATTACCAAAGATGTTAAATACTGGGGTAGTTGTGTCAGATTAACAAAGATGGTAAATACTGGGGTAGTTGTGTCAGATTAACAAAGATGGTAAATACTGGGGTAGTTGTGTCAGATTACCAAAGATGTTAAATACTGGGGTGGTTGTGTCCAATTAACAAAGATGGTAAATACTGGGTTAGTTGTGTCAGATTACCAAAGATGTTAAATACTGGGGTAGTTGTGTCAGATTAACAAAGATGGTAAATACTGGGGTAGTTGTGTCAGATTAACAACGATGGTAAATACTGGGGTAGTTGTGTCAGATTACCAAAGATGTTAAATACTGGGGTGGTTGTGTCCAATTAACAAAGATGGTAAATACTGGGGTAGTTGTGTCAGATTACCAAAGATGTTAAATACTGGGGTGGTTGTGTCCAATTAACAAAGATGGTAAATACTGGGGTAGTTGTGTCAGATTAACAAAGATGTTAAATACTGGGGTAGTTGTGTCAGATTAACAAAGATGTTAAATACTGGGGTAGTTGTGTCCAATTAACAAAGATGGTAAATACTGGGGTAGTTGTGTCAGATTAACAAAGATGTTAAATACTGGGGTAGTTGTGTCCAATTAACAAAGATGGTAAATACTGGGGTAGTTGTGTCAGATTAACAAAGATGTTAAATACTGGGGTAGTTGTGTCAGATTAACAAAGATGGTAAATACTGGGGTAGTTGTGTCAGATTAACAAAGATGTTAAATACTGGGGTGGTTGTGTCAGATTAACAAAGATGTTAAATACTGGGGTAGTTGTGTCAGATTAACAAAGATGTTAAATACTGGGGTAGTTGTGTCAGATTAACAAAGATGTTAAATCCTGGGGTAGTTGTGTCAGATTAACAAAGATGTTAAATACTGGGGTAGTTGTGTCAGATTAACAAAGATGTTAAATACTGGGGTAGTTGTGTCAGATTAACAAAGATGTTAAATACTGGGGTAGTTGTGTCAGATTAACAAAGATGTTAAATACTGGGGTAGTTGTGTCCAATTAACAAAGATGGTAAATACTGGGGTAGTTGTGTCAGATTAACAAAGATGTTAAATACTGGGGTAGTTGTGTCAGATTAACAAAGATAGTAAATACTGGGGTAGTTGTGTCAGATTAACAAAGATGTTAAATACTGGGGTGGTTGTGTCAGATTAACAAAGATGTTAAATACTGGGGTAGTTGTGTCAGATTAACAAAGATGTTAAATACTGGGGTAGTTGTGTCAGATTAACAAAGATGTTTAATCCTGGGGTAGTTGTGTCAGATTAACAAAGATGTTAAATACTGGGGTAGTTGTGTCAGATTAACAAAGATGTTAAATACTGGGGTAGTTGTGTCAGATTAACAAAGATGTTAAATACTGGGGTGGTTGTGTCCAATTAACAAAGATGGTAAATACTGGGGTAGTTGTGTCAGATTAACAAAGATGGTAAATACTGGGGTAGTTGTGTCAGATTAACAAAGATGGTAAATACTGGGGTAGTTGTGTCAGATTAACAAAGATGGTAAATACTGGGGTAGTTGTGTCCAATTAACAAAGATGTTAAATACTGGGGTAGTTGTGTCAGATTACCAAAGATGGTAAATACTGGGGTAGTTGTGTCAGATTACCAAAGATGGTAAATACTGGGGTAGTTGTGTCAGATTAACAAAGATGGTAAATACTGGGGTGGTTGTGTCCAATTAACAAACATGGTAAATACTGGGGTGGTTGTGGTGGGATGGATGTTAAATTGGTGGTGATGTTGCTTTAAAACCGGGTAAAGTTGCATGTGTGCTTCCATTTGTTGTATTACATAGGCCGTTTGTGAAATCTGGATGTTTTTTTTTTATTCCAGGGAGAAAGGATGGGAGAATTTAGCGGTCCACGTTTCCGTGACGTGGAAATGCCACATCAGCGTCGACGTCCCAGCATGCTAGGCGAATACCACAGCCAGGCCATGGTGGCCGAGAGAGAGAGGTAAGGAGACTTGATGAATACCACAGCCAGGCCATGGTGGCCGAGAGAGAGGTACAGAGACTTGATGAATACCACAGCCAGGCCATGGTGGCCGAGAGAGAGAGGTAAGGAGACTTGATGAATACCACAGCCAGGCCATGGTGGCCGAGAGAGAGAGGTAAGGAGACTTGATGAATACCACAGCCAGGCCATGGTGGCCGAGAGAGAGGTACGGAGACTTGATAAATACCACAGCCAGGCCATGGTGGCCAAGAGAGAGGTAAGGAGACTTGATGAATACCACAGCCAGGCCATGGTGGCCGAGAGAAAGAGGTAAGGAGACTTGATGAATACCACAGCCAGGCCATGGTGGCCGAGATAGAGGTAAGGAGACTTGATGAATACCACAGCCAGGCCATGGTGGCCGAGAGAGAGAGGTAAGGAGACTGGATGAATACCACAGCCAGGCCATGGTGGCCGAGAGAGAGGTAAGGAGACTTGATGCATACCACAGCCAGGCCATGGTGGCCGAGAGAGAGGTAAGGAGACTTGATGAATACCACAGCCAGGCCATGGTGGCCGAGAGAGAGAGGTAAGGAGACTTGATGAATACCACAGCCAGGCCATGGTGGCCGAGAGAGAGAGGTAAGGAGACTGGATGAATACCACAGCCAGGCCATGGTGGCCGAGAGAGAGGTAAGGAGACTTGATGCATACCACAGCCAGGCCATGGTGGCCGAGAGAGAGGTAAGGAGACTTGATGAATACCACAGCCAGGCCATGGTGGCCGAGAGAGAGGTAAGGAGACTTGATGAATACCACAGCCAGGCCATGGTGGCCGAGAGAGAGGTAAGGAGACTTGATGAATACCACAGCCAGGCCATGGTGGCCGAGAGAGAGAGGTAAGGAGACTTGATGAATACCACAGCCAGGCCATGGTGGCCGAGAGAGAGAGGTAAGGAGACTTGATGAATACCACAGCCAGGCCATGGTGGCCGAGAGAGAGGTAAGGAGACTTGATGAATACCACAGCCAGGCCATGGTGGCCGAGAGAGAGGTAAGGAGACTTGATGAATACCACAGCCAGGCCATGGTGGCCGAGAGAGAGAGGTAAGGAGACTTGATGAATACCACAGCCAGGCCATGGTGGCCGAGAGAGAGGTAAGGAGACTTGATGAATACCACAGCCAGACCATGGTGGCCGAGAGAGAGGTACGGAGACTTGATGAATACCACAGCCAGACCATGGTGGCCGAGAGAGAGAGGTAAGGAGACTTGATGAATACCACAGCCAGGCCATGGTGGCCGAGAGAGAGAGGTAAGGAGACTTGATGAATACCACAGCCAGGCCATGGTGGCCGAGAGAGAGGTAAGGAGACTTGATGAATACCACAGCCAGGCCATGGTGGCCGAGAGAGAGAGGTAAGGAGACTTGATGAATACCACAGCCAGGCCATGGTGGCCGAGAGAGAGAGGTAAGGAGACTGGATGAATACCACAGCCAGGCCATGGTGGCCGAGAGAGAGGTACGGAGACTTGATGAATACCACAGCCAGGCCATGGTGGCCGAGAGAGAGAGGTAAGGAGACTGGATGAATACCACAGCCAGGCCATGGTGGCCGAGAGAGAGAGGTAAGGAGACTTGATGACTACCACAGCCAGGCCATGGTGGCCGAGAGAGAGGTACAGAGACTTGATGAATACCACAGCCAGGCCATGGTGGCCGAGAGAGAGGTAAGGAGACTTGATGAATACCACAGCCAGGCCATGGTGGCCGAGAGAGAGAGGTAAGGAGACTTGATGAATACCACAGCCAGGCCATGGTGGCCGAGAGAGAGGTACGGAGACTTGATGAATACCACAGCCAGGCCATGGTGGCCGAGAGAGAGAGGTAAGGAGACTTGATGAATACCACAGCCAGGCCATGGTGGCCGAGAGAGAGAGGTAAGGAGACTTGATGAATACCACAGCCAGGCCATGGTGGCCGAGAGAGAGGTAAGGAGACTTGATGAATACCACAGCCAGGCCATGGTGGCCGAGAGAGAGGTAAGGAGACTTGATGAATACCACAGCCAGGCCATGGTGGCCGAGAGAGAGGTAAGGAGACTTGATGAATACCACAGCCAGGCCATGGTGGCCGAGAGAGAGAGGTAAGGAGACTGGATGAATACCACAGCCAGGCCATGGTGGCCGAGAGAGAGGTAAGGAGACTTGATGAATACCACAGCCAGGCCATGGTGGCCGAGAGAGAGAGGTAAGGAGACTTGATGAATACCACAGCCAGGCCATGGTGGCCGAGAGAGAGAGGTAAGGAGACTTGATGAATACCACAGCCAGGCCATGGTGGCCGAGAGAGAGAGGTAAGGAGACTTGATGAATACCACAGCCAGGCCATGGTGGCCGAGAGAGAGGTACGGAGACTTGATGAATACCACAGCCAGGCCATGGTGGCCGAGAGAGAGGTAAGGAGACTTGATGAATACCACAGCCAGGCCATGGTGGCCGAGAGAGAGAGGTAAGGAGACTTGATGAATACCACAGCCAGGCCATGGTGGCCGAGAGAGAGGTAAGGAGACTTGATGAATACCACAGCCAGGCCATGGTGGCCGAGAGAGAGAGGTAAGGAGACTGGATGAATACCACAGCCAGGCCATGGTGGCCGAGAGAGAGAGGTAAGGAGACTTGATGAATACCACAGCCAGGCCATGGTGGCCGAGAGAGAGGTACAGAGACTTGATGAATACCACAGCCAGGCCATGGTGGCCGAGAGAGAGGTAAGGAGACTTGATAAATACCACAGCCAGGCCATGGTGGCCGAGAGAGAGAGGTAAGGAGACTTGATGAATACCACAGCCAGGCCATGGTGGCCGAGAGAGAGGTACGGAGACTTGATGAATACCACAGCCAGGCCATGGTGGCCGAGAGAGAGAGGTAAGGAGACTTGATGAATACCACAGCCAGGCCATGGTGGCCGAGAGAGAGAGGTAAGGAGACTTGATGAATACCACAGCCAGGCCATGGTGGCCGAGAGAGAGGTAAGGAGACTTGATGCATACCACAGCCAGGCCATGGTGGCCGAGAGAGAGGTAAGGAGACTTGATGAATACCACAGCCAGGCCATGGTGGCCGAGAGAGAGGTAAGGAGACTTGATGAATACCACAGCCAGGCCATGGTGGCCGAGAGAGAGAGGTAAGGAGACTGGATGAATACCACAGCCAGGCCATGGTGGCTGAGAGAGAGGTAAGGAGACTTGATGAGTACCACAGCCAGGCCATGGTGGCCGAGAGAGAGAGGTAAGGAGACTTGATGAATACCACAGCCAGGCCATGGTGGCCGAGAGAGAGAGGTAAGGAGACTTGATGAATACCACAGCCAGGCCATGGTGGCCGAGAGAGAGGTAAGGAGACTTGATGAATACCACAGCCAGGCCATGGTGGCCGAGAGAGAGGTAAGGAGACTTGATGAATACCACAGCCAGGCCATGGTGGCCGAGAGAGAGGTAAGGAGACTTGATAAATACCACAGCCAGGCCATGGTGGCCGAGAGAGAGGTACGGAGATTTGATGAATACCACAGCCAGGCCATGGTGGCCGAGAGAGAGGTACGGAGACTTGATGAATACCACAGCCAGGCCATGGTGGCCAAGAGAGAGGTAAAGAGACTTGATGAATACCACAGCCAGGCCATGGTGGCCAAGAGAGAGGTAAGGAGACTTGATGAATACCACAGCCAGGCCATGGTGGCCGAGAGAGAGAGGTAAGGAGACTTGATTAATACCACAGCCAGGCCACGGTGGCCAAGAGAGAGGTAAGGAGACTTGATGATACCACAGCCAGGCCATGGTGGCCGAGAGAAAGAGGTAAGGAGACTTGATGAATACCAAAGCCAGGCCATGGTGGCCGAGAGAGAGAGGTAAGGAGACTTGATGAATACCACAGCCAGGCCATGGTGGCCGAGAGAGAGGTAAGGAGACTTGATGAATACCACAGCCAGGCCATGGTGGCCGAGAGAGAGGTAAGGAGACTGGATGAATACCACAGCCAGGCCATGGTGGCCGAGAGAGAGGTACGGAGACTTGATAAATACCACAGCCAGGCCATGGTGGCCGAGAGAGAGAGGTAAGGAGACTTGATGAATACCACAGCCAGGCCATGTTGGCCGAGAGAGAGGTACGGAGATATGATGAATACCACAGCCAGGCCATACTATAATTTTTGAGGTTTTCTAACGTTGCTAATATTGAATGAATAAATACAAATATAAAAAAACCCAAAAAACTATTGCTTGTTTAATTGGTGTTAGTTATATCTGTTGGTTTAGTTACACCGTTGTATTTGCAGCCGCTATGAGCGAGACCAGTCTGGGCGGCCGCTGGCCTCCCACCAGCATCACAGCCAGCCCCCGGGGGCGGCCCAGCAGCCCCAGGCCCCGCCCAGCTCCCAGCCGCAGCAGCACCCCCCCGGCGTGCCACCGCCCGGCCTGGCCGGGGGGGACCTGCCCTCCCACGTGCACAAGCGGCCACGTCTTTCGGAGCCTCGCCATGACCTCACGCAGCCACTGCGCATAGACACGCGGGACCTGGACGCCAAGAAGGTGGGTCACAGCCTGAGCGGGAGGCAAGCTTAGGTGGGTCACAGCCTAGGGGGTGGGGGGCACGCCATCAGTATGTGTGTTTGTCTGGTGGCCATGGTTACAGTGGGTGTGTTTGTCTGGTGGCCATGGTTAAAGTGGGCGTGTCTGTCTGGTGGCCATGGTTACAGTGGGTGTGTTTGTCTGGTGGCCGTGGTTACAGTGTGTTTGTCTGGTGGCCGTGGTTACAGTGGGTGTGTGTGTCTGGTGGCCGTGGTTCCAGTGGGTGTGTGTGTCTGGTGGCCGTGGTTACAGTGGGTGTGTGTCTGGTGGCCGTGGTTACAGTGGGTGTGTCTGGTGGCCGTGGTTACAGTGGGCGTGTTTGTCTGGTGGCCGTGGTTACAGTGGGTGTGTGTCTCTGGTGGCCGTGGTTACAGTGTGTGTGTGTCTGTTGGCCGTGGTTACAGTGTGTGTGTGTGTCTGGTGGCCGTGGTTACAGTGGGTGTGTGTGTCTGGTGGCCGTGGTTACAGTGGGTGTGTGTGTCTGGTGGCCGTGGTTACAGTGGGTGTGTGTGTCTGGTGGCCGTGGTTACAGTGGGTGTGTGTCTCTGGTGGCCGTCGTTACAGTGTGTGTGTGTGTCTGTTGGCCGTGGTTACAGTGTGTGTGTGTGTCTGGTGGCCGTGGTTAAAGTGGGTGTGTCTGGTGGCCGTGGTTACAGTGGGTGTGTGTGTCTGGTGGCCGTGGTTACAGTGGGTGTGTGTGTCTGGTGGCCGTGGTTACAGTGGGTGTGTGTGTCTGGTGGCCGTGGTTACAGTGGGTGTGTGTGTCTGGTGGCCGTGGTTACAGTGGGTGTGTGTCTGGTGGCCGTGGTTACAGTGGGTGTGTGTGTCTGGTGGCCGTGGTTACAGTGGGTGTGTGTGTCTGGTGGCCGTGGTTACAGTGGGTGTGTGTGTCTGGTGGCCGTGGTTACAGTGGGTGTGCGTGTCTGGTGGCCGTTGTTACAGTGGGTGTGTGTGTCTGGTGGCCGTGGTTACAGTGGGTGTGTGTGTCTGGTGGCCGTGGTTACAGTGGGTGTGTGTGTCTGGTGGCCGTGGTTACAGTGGGTTTGTGTGTCTGGTGGCCGTGGTTACAGTGGGTGTGTGTGTCTGGTGGCCGTGGTTACAGTGGGTGTGTGTGTCTGGTGGCCGTGGTTACAGTGGGTGTGTGTGTCTGGTGGCCGTGGTTACAGTGGGTGTGTGTGTCTGGTGGCCGTGGTTACAGTGGGTGTGTGTGTCTGGTGGCCGTGGTTACAGTGGGTGTGCGTGTCTGGTGGCCGTGGTTACAGTGGGTGTGTGTGTCTGGTGGCCGTGGTTACAGTGGGTGTGCGTGTCTGGTGGCCGTGGTTACAGTGGGTGTGCGTGTCTGGTGGCCGTGGTTACAGTGGGTGTGTGTGTCTGGTGGCCGTGGTTACAGTGGGCGTGGTGTGTTGCAGGACTCGGTGTACAACCCCCAAGTGGAGGCCATCTCCCCGACCCTGCCCTCCGAGGACGCCAGGGACGACCTGTCCGCCGTGAAGACCTCCAAGGACGAGCTCCTCACCAACATCAACAAGGTCGACAAGGAGATCAGCAAACTGGAACTCCAGATCCAGAAACTCAAAAAGAAACAGGTTGGTCCCCTGTTCCTGTCACGTGACTCACTGTGCCGTCACGTGACTGTCTGCCCTGTCCCGTGATTGTCACTGTGCCCTGTCAGCCTGTGAAGTGAGACATCAGTGGGTGTGGAGCCTGTGAAGTGAGATATCAGTGGGTGTGGAGCCTGTGAAGTGAGATATCAGTGGGTGTGCAGCCTGTGAAGTGAGATATCAGTGGGTGTGAAGTGAGATATCAGTGGGTGTGGAGCCTGTGAAGTGAGATATCAGTGGGTGTGGAGCCTGTGAAGTGAGATATCAGTGGGTGTGAAGCCTGTGAAGTGAGATATCAGTGGGTGTGCAGCCTGTGAAGTGAGATATCAGTGGGTGTGCAGCCTGTGAAGTGAGATATCAGTGGGTGTGAAGTGAGATATCAGTGGGTGTGGAGCCTGTGAAGTGAGATATCAGTGGGTGTGGAGCCTGTGAAGTGAGATATCAGTGGGTGTGAAGCCTGTGAAGTGAGATATCAGTGGGTGTGCAGCCTGTGAAGTGAGATATCAGTGGGTGTGCAGCCTGTGAAGTGAGATATCAGTGGGTGTGGAGCCTGTGAAGTGAGATATCAGTGGGTGTGCAGCCTGTGAAGTGAGAAATCAGTGGGTGTGGAGCCTGTGAAGTGAGATGTAAGTGTGTGCAGTGAGCTGGATGTCTTGGCGTTGCAGCAACAGTTGGAGGATGAGGCCAAGAAGCCCCCGGAGGAGAAGGCCACGACCCCGGAGCCCTCCGCCGACATCCGCAACCACAGCATCGCCCAGATCATCTACGCCGAGAACAAGGTGGGTACCCCCCCCACCCTCCCGACACGAGCTGCCCCCGACACGTGCTGCCCCCGACACGAGCTACCCCCGAAACGTGGTGCCCCCGACACGTGCTGCCCCCGACACGAGCTGCCCCCGACACGTGGTGCCCCAAAACACGTGCTGCCCCCGACACGTGGTGCCCCCGACACGTGGTGCCCCCAACATGTGCTGCCCCCGACACGTGCTGCCCCCGGCACGTGCTGCCCCCGACACGAGCTGCCCCCGGCACGTGGTGCCCCCGACACGAGCTTCCCCCGACACGTGGTGCCCCAAAACACGTGCTGCCCCCGACAGGTGGTGCCCCCGACACGTGGTGCCCCCGACACGAGCTGCCCCCGACACGTGGTGCCCCCGACACGAGCTGCCCCCGACACGTGGTGCCCCCGACACGAGCTGCCCCCGACACGTGGTGCCCCCAACACGTGCTGCCCCCGACAGGTGGTGCCCCCGACACGTGGTGCCCCCAACACGTGCTGCCCCCGATACGAGCTGCCCCCAACACGTGCTGCCCCCGACACGTGCTGCCCCCGACACGTGGTGCCCCCGACACGTGGTGCCCCCGACACGTGGTGCCCCCGACACGAGCTGCCCCCGACATGTGGTGCCCTAAAACACGTGCTGCCCCCGACAGGTGGTGCCCCCGACACGTGGTGCCCCCGACACGAGCTGCCCCCGACACGTGCTGCCCCCGACACGTGGTGCCCCCGACACGAGCTGCCCCAAACACGTGCTGCCCCCGACACGTGCTGCCCTCGACACGTGCTGCCCCCGACACGTGCTGCCCCCGACACGAGCTGCCCCCGACACGTGGTGCCCCAAAACACGTGCTGCCCCCGACACGTGGTGCCCCCAACACGTGCTGCCCCCGACACGTGCTGCCCCCGACACGTGCTGCCCCCGACAGGTGGTGCCCCCGACAGGTGGTGCCCCCGACACGTGGTGCCCCCGACACGTAGTGCCCCCGGCACGTGGTGCCCCCGACAGGTGGTGCCCCCGATACGTGCTGCCCCCGACACGTGGTGCCCCCGACACGTAGTGCCCCCGGCACGTGGTGCCCCCGACAGGTGGTGCCCCCGATACGTGGTACCCCCGACACGTGCTGCCTCCTACCAGGGCTCGAGAACTCCGTTTTTAACGGCCAAAAAATATTACAGTATCACGTGCAACGTGTTTTGGGTATCTGTACCATGACTGATGTTTGACCATCTTCTGTTGGCTGCCTCTGATATCTGACTATCTGTCGTACGATGCCTCTGATATCAGACTATCTGTCGTACGCTGCCTCTGATATCTATCTTCTGTACCCTGCCTCTGATATCTGACTATCTGTCGTACGATGCCTCTGATATCTGACTATCTGTCATACGCTACCTCTGATATCTGACTAACTTCTGTACCCTGCCTCTGATATCTGACTATCTGTCTTACGATGCCTCTGACATCTGACTTTCTGTCGTACGCTGCCTCTGATATCTGACTATCTTCTGTACCCTGCCTCTGATATCTGACTACCTGTCTTACGATGCCTCTGATATCTGACTTTCTGTCGTACGCTGCCTCTGATATCTGACTATCTGTCGGACGCGGCCTCTGATATCTGACTTTCTGTCGTACGCGGCCTCTGATATCTGACTATCTGTCGTACGCTGCCTCTGATATCTGACTATCTGTCGGACGCTGCCTATGCTGTTGGCTGTAACTGTGCCCTGACTGATGCGTGCGCTGCTTGTCCTACAGAAGAAGGCGGCGATGGCCCACGCCCTGCTCACCAAGCTGGGACCGGACGCCGAGATCTCCAGCGGCTGCATGGTTAGTCCCCACACCCGGCCTGCCTCCCGGCCTACCACTGTTACCGGCGGCCAGGGCACCTCCTTGATGTCCAGGGGGCCTCCCTGGTGTAGTGGTTAGCACACTAAGCCAACGATCGAGAAGTCCAGGGGGCCTCCCTGGTGTAGTGGTTAGCACACTAAGCCAAAGATCGAGAAGTCCAGGTGGCCTCCCTGGTGTAGTGGTTAGCACATCAGACTGCAGATCAATAGGTCGTGGGTTCGAATCCGGGCCCGTGAACCTGTTCTGGGGCATGATTTATGCATTGATTCCTCGTCGTCGGTGGAGCCCCCTTGCACCTGTTTAGCCCGTGTGTGCGCAAAAGCGGCCTAAAACACCAATTGATTTAAATTGCTTAGCGTCCAGTCTCCTGGAGCGACCACAAGGCTAGGGTCTAGCGTCCGGTCTCCTGGAGCGACCACAAGGCTAGGGTCTAGCGTCCGGTCTCCTGGAGCGACCACAAGGCTAGGGTTTAGCGTCCGGTCTTCTGGGGCGACCACAAGGCTAGGGTCTAGCGTCCGGTCTCCTGGAGCGACCACAAGACTAGGGTCTAGCGTCCGGTCTTCTGGGGTGACCACAAGGCTAGGGTCTAGCGTCCGGTCTCCTGGAGCGACCGCAAGGCTAGGGTCTAGCGTCCGGTCTCCTGGGGCGACCACAAGGCTAGGGTTTAGCGTCCGGTCTCCTGGAGCGACCACAAGGCTAGGGTCTAGCGTCCGGTCTCCTGGAGCGACCACAAGGCTAGGGTCTGGCGTCCAGTCTCCTGGAGCGACCACAAGGCTAGGGTCTAGCGTCCGGTTTCCTGGAGCGACCACAAGGCTAGGGTCTAGCGTCCAGTCTCCTGGAGCGACCACAAGGCTAGGGTCTAGCGTCCAGTCTCCTGGAGCGACCACAAGGCTAGGGTCTGGCGTCCGGTCTCTTGGAGCGACGACAAGGCTAGGGTCTAGCGTCCGGTCTCCTGGGACGACCACAAGACTAGGGTCTAGCGTCCAGTCTCCTGGAGCGACCACAAGGCTAGGGTCTAGCGTCCGGTCTCCTGGAGCGACCGCAAGGCTAGGGTCTAGCGTCCGGTCTCCTGGGGCGACCACAAGGCTAGGGTTTAGCGTCCGGTCTCCTGGAGCGACCACAAGGCTAGGGTCTAGCGTCCGGTCTTCTGGGGTGACCACAAGGCAGGGGTCTAGCGTCCGGTCTCCTGGAGCGACCGCAAGGCTAGGGTCTAGCGTCCGGTCTCCTGGGGCGACCACAAGGCTAGGGTTTAGCGTCCGGTCTCCTGGAGCGACCACAAGGCTAGGGTCTGGCGTCCAGTCTCCTGGGGCGACCACAAGGCTAGGGTCTAGCGTCCGGTCTCCTGGAGCGACCACAAGGCTAGGGTCTAGCGTCCGGTCTCCTGGAGCGACCACAAGACTAGGGTCTAGCGTCCGGTCTTCTGGGGCGACCACAAGGCTAGGGTCTGGCGTCCGGTCTCCTGGAGCGACGACAAGGCTAGGGTCTAGCGTCCGGTCTTCTGGGGCGACCACAAGGCTAGGGTCTAGCGTCCGGTCTCCTGGAGCGACCGCAAGGCTAGGGTCTAGCGTCCAGTCTCCTGGGGCGACCACAAGGCTAGGGTCTAGCGTCCGGTCTCCTGGAGAGACCACAAGGCTAGGGTCTAGCGTCCAGTCTCCTGGGGCGACCACAAGGCTAGGGTCTAGCGTCCGGTCTCCTGGAGCGACCACAGGGCTAGGGTTTAGCGTCCGGTCTCCTGGGGTGACCACAAGGCTAGGGTCTAGCGTCCGGTCTCCTGGAGCGACCGCAAGGCTAGGGTCTAGCGTCCGGTCTCCTGGAGCGACCACAAGACTAGGGTTTAGCGTCCGGTATCCTGGACCGACCACAAAGCTAGGGTCTAGCGTCCGGTCTCCTGGAGCGACCACAAGGCTAGGGTCTAGCGTCCAGTCTCCTGGAGCGACCACAAGGCCAGGGTCTAGCGTCCGGTCTCCTGGAGCGACCACAAGGCTAGGGTCTAGCGTCCAGTCTCCTGGAGCGACAACGAAGGCTAGGGTCTAGCGTCCGGTCTCCTGGAGTGACAACTAGGCTAGGGTTTAGTGTCCGGTCTCCTGGAGCGACCACAAGGCTAGGGTCTAGCGTCCGGTCTCCTGGAGCGACCACAAGGCTAGGGTCTAGCGTCCGGTCTCCTGGAGCGACCACAAGGGGCCTCCCTGGTGTAGTGGTTAGCGCACTAGACCGCAGATCAATAGGTCCTGGGTTCGAATCCGGGCTCGGGCACCTAATCTGGGGCATGTTTCATTCCTTCATCCTTCATCGTCTCGGGAGGTTCCTTGGCCCAATTTAGCCTGTATGTGCACAAAAGTGGCCTAAAATACCAACATTCCATTCCTGGAGCGACCACAAGGCTAGGGTCTAGCGTCCGGTCTCCTGGGGCGACCACAAGGCTAGAGTCTAGCGTCCGGTCTCCTGGAGCGACCACAAGGCTAGGGTAAACTCCTTGAGCAGGGAAAACGTGTTCGCTAGAAAAATAGATACTTCTATAATACTGTTGCGTTTAATGTGATTGTTTACAAATTTGTTTTCCAACGCTTATTATTGTGTTGTGTCGTCTTGCAGCCTCTGTACAACCAACCGTCAGACACAGCTGTCTACCACGAAAACAAGCGCAAGTAAGTCACTTCCTCCTCCCGACTCCGCCAGGGAAAGGGTTCTGTTTGTCAACACCTTTAAGTGAGGCGTGATGACAAACACAGCCAGCTAGTAGGCCGTCCTGTAAAGTTTATTTGCCCCATTGTCGTAGGAAGATCGGGGTTTCTGGGTTCCTAATCATCTTGGACAGCGCTTTGGTTGTTTGCCTTTTAAATGATTCAGAACCCAGTAAAACGTACAATTCTGAAAGAGTTAACAAGTAGAACATCAGACATTGTGACCCTAGCCAGATGTATTACTGTTTTAGGTACATGTCCTTCAAGAAAAGACTTATGCTGCACTTCAAGAAGAAGCACCAAGCTAGGAAGCTGCGGGTAAGCTACGAAACTGCGGGTAAGCCAAGAAGCTACGGGTAAGCTAGGACGCTGCGGGTAAGCAAGGACGCTGCGGGTAAGCTAGGACGCTGCGGGTAAGCAAGGACGCTGCGGGTAAGCGAGGACGCTGCGGGTAAGCTAGGACGCTGCGGGTAAGCTAGGAAGCTGCGAGTAAGCTAGGACGCTGCGGGTAAGCTAGGACGCTGCGGGTAAGCTAGGAAGCTGCGGGTAAGCTAGGACGCTGCGGGTAAGCTAGGAAGCTACGGGCAAGCTAGGACGCTGCGGGTAAGCTAGGACGCTGCGGGTAAGCTAGGAGTCACCGCTGGGTAAGCTAGGAGTCACCGCTGGGTAAGCTAGGAGTCACCGCTGGGTAAGCTAGGGGTCACCGCTGGGTAAGCTAGGACGCTGCGGTTAAGCTAGGAGTCACCGCTGGGTAAGCTAGGAGTCACCGCTGGGTAAGCTAGGAGTCACCGCTGGGTAAGCTAGGACGCTGCGGGTAAGCTAGGAGTCACCGCTGGGTAAGCTAGGAGTCACCGCTGGGTAAGCTAGGAGTCACCGCTGGGTAAGCTAGGACGCTGCGGTTAAGCTAGGAGTCACCGCTGGGTAAGCTAGGAGTCACCGCTGGGTAAGCTAGGAGTCACCGCTGGGTAAGCTAGGAGTCACCGCTGGGTAAGCTAGGACGCTGCGGGTAAGCTAGGAGTCACCGCTGGGTAAGCTAGGAGTCACCGCTGGGTAAGCTAGGAGTCACCGCTAGGTTACCCCGCTACAGTCTTGGCACTGTATATTGCCGGGTATCTCTTGGGAGGGGTCTTCTATGGGGTACAATGGAGTGACTGGCTCTACCACAGGGTGGGGTGATAGTCGGCATGCAGTAATTAAGGTGTCTTTCCGTGTTCCAGGAGCGCTACCTGACGGAGCGCTATGACCAGCTGATGCAGACCTGGATCAAGAAGGTGGAGCGCATCGAGAACGGCGCCAAGCGAAGGTAACGACCACTGTATCTGGTGGACAGAGGCATGTCTAGCAGAGTGGAGGGTGCTGGCTTAACGACCACTGTATCTGGTGGACAGAGGCATGTCTAGCAGAGTGGAGGGTGCTGGCTTAACGACCACTGTATCTGGTGGACAGAGGCATGTCTAGCAGAGTGGAGGGTGCTGGCTTAACGACCACTGTATCTGGTGGACAGAGGCATGTCTAGCAGAGTGGAGGGTGCTGGCTTAACGACCACTGTATCTGGTGGACAGAGGCATGTCTAGCAGAGTGGGGGGTGCTGGCTTAACGACCACTGTATCTGGTGGACAGAAGCATGTCTAGCAGAGTGGGGGGTGCTGGCTTAACGACCACTGTATCTGGTGGACAGAGGCATGTCTAGCAGAGTGGGGGGTGCTGGCTTAACGACCACTGTATCTGGTGGACAGAGGCATGTCTAGCAGAGTGGGGGGTGCTGGCTTAACGACCACTGTATCTGGTGGACAGAGGCATGTCTAGCAGAGTGGGGGGTGCTGACTTAACGACCACTGTATCTGGTGGACAGAGGCATGTCTAGCAGAGTGGGGGGTGCTGGCTTAACGACCACTGTATCTGGTGGACAGAGGCATGTCTAGCAGAGTGGGGGGTGCTGGCTTAACGACCACTGTATCTGGTGGACAGAGGCATGTCTAGCAGAGTGGAGGGTGCTGGCTTAACGACCACTGTATCTGGTGGACAGAGGCATGTCTAGCAGAGTGGAGGGTGCTGGCTTAACGACCACTGTATCTGGTGGACAGAGGCATGTCTAGCAGAGTGGAGGGTGCTGGCTTAACGACCACTGTATCTGGTGGACAGAGGCATGTCTAGCAGAGTGGAGGGTGCTGGCTTAACGACCACTGTATCTGGTGGACAGAGGCATGTCTAGCAGAGTGGGGGGTGCTGGCTTAACGACCACTGTATCTGGTGGACAGAAGCATGTCTAGCAGAGTGGGGGGTGCTGGCTTAACGACCACTGTATCTGGTGGACAGAGGCATGTCTAGCAGAGTGGGGGGTGCTGGCTTAACGACCACTGTATCTGGTGGACAGAGGCATGTCTAGCAGAGTGGGGGGTGCTGGCTTAACGACCACTGTATCTGGTGGACAGAGGCATGTCTAGCAGAGTGGGGGGTGCTGGCTTAACGACCACTGTATCTGGTGGACAGAGGCATGTCTAGCAGAGTGGGGGGTGCTGGCTTAACGACCACTGTATCTGGTGGACAGAGGCATGTCTAGCAGAGTGGGGGGTGCTGGCTTAACGACCACTGTATCTGGTGGACAGAGGCATGTCTAGCAGAGTGGAGGGTGCTGGCTTAACGACCACTGTATCTGGTGGACAGAGGCATGTCTAGCAGAGTGGGGGGTGCTGGCTTAACGACCACTGTATCTGGTGGACAGAGGCATGTCTAGCAGAGTGGGGGGTGCTGGCTTAACGACCACTGTATCTGGTGGACAGAGGCATGTCTGGCAGAGTGGGGGGTGCTGGCTTAACGACCACTGTATCTGGTGGACAGAGGCATGTCTAGCAGAGTGGGGGGTGCTGGCTTAACGACCACTATATCTGGTGGACAGAGGCATGTCTAGCAGAGTGGGGGGTGCTGGCTTAACGACCACTGTATCTGGTGGACAGAGGCATGTCTAGCAGAGTGGGGGGTGCTGGCTTAACGACCACTGTATCTGGTGGACAGAGGCATGTCTAGCAGAGTGGGGGGTGCTGGCTTAACGACCACTGTATCTGGTGGACAGAGGCATGTCTAGCAGAGTGGAGGGTGCTGGCTTAACGACCACTGTATCTGGTGGACAGAGGCATGTCTAGCAGAGTGGAGGGTGCTGGCTTAACGACCACTGTATCTGGTGGACAGAGGCATGTCTAGCAGAGTGGAGGGTGCTGGCTTAACGACCACTGTATCTGGTGGACAGAGGCATGTCTAGCAGAGTGGAGGGTGCTGGCTTAACGACCACTGTATCTGGTGGACAGAGGCATGTCTAGCAGAGTGGGGGGTGCTGGCTTAACGACCACTGTATCTGGTGGACAGAAGCATGTCTAGCAGAGTGGGGGGTGCTGGCTTAACGACCACTGTATCTGGTGGACAGAGGCATGTCTAGCAGAGTGGGGGGTGCTGGCTTAACGACCACTGTATCTGGTGGACAGAGGCATGTCTAGCAGAGTGGGGGGTGCTGGCTTAACGACCACTGTATCTGGTGGACAGAGGCATGTCTAGCAGAGTGGGGGGTGCTGGCTTAACGACCACTGTATCTGGTGGACAGAGGCATGTCTAGCAGAGTGGGGGGTGCTGGCTTAACGACCACTGTATCTGGTGGACAGAGGCATGTCTAGCAGAGTGGGGGGTGCTGGCTTAACGACCACTGTATCTGGTGGACAGAGGCATGTCTAGCAGAGTGGAGGGTGCTGGCTTAACGACCACTGTATCTGGTGGACAGAGGCATGTCTAGCAGAGTGGGGGGTGCTGGCTTACGACCACTGTATCTGGTGGACAGAGGCATGTCTAGCAGAGTGGGGGGTGCTGGCTTAACGACCACTGTATCTGGTGGACAGAGGCATGTCTGGCAGAGTGGGGGGTGCTGGCTTAACGACCACTGTATCTGGTGGACAGAGGCATGTCTAGCAGAGTGGGGGGTGCTGGCTTAACGACCACTGTATCTGGTGGACAGAGCCATGTCTAGCAGAGTGGGGGGTGCTGGCTTAACGACCACTGTATCTGGTGGACAGAGGCATGTCTAGCAGAGTGGGGGGTGCTGGCTTAACGACCACTGTATCTGGTGGACAGAGGCATGTCTAGCAGAGTGGGGGGTGCTGGCTTAACGACCACTGTATCTGGTGGACAGAGGCATGTCTAGCAGAGTGGGGGGTGCTGGCTTAACGACCACTGTATCTGGTGGACAGAGCCATGTCTAGCAGAGTGGGGGGTGCTGGCTTAACGACCACTGTATCTGGTGGACAGAGGCATGTCTAGCAGAGTGGGGGGTGCTGGCTTAACGACCACTGTATCTGGTGGACAGAGGCTTGTCTAGCAGAGTGGGGGTGCTGGCTTAACGACCACTGTATCTGGTGGACAGAGGCATGTCTAGCAGAGTGGGGGGTGCTGGCTTAACGACCACTGTATCTGGTGGACAGAGGCATGTCTAGCGGGGTGGGGGGTGCTGGCTTAACGACCACTGTATCTGGTGGACAGAGGCATGTCTAGCAGAGTGGTGGGTGCTGGCTTAACGACCACTGTATCTGGTGGACAGAGGCATGTCTATAGCGGAGTGGGGGGTGCTGGCTTAACGACCACTGTATCTGGTGGACAGAGGCATGTCTAGCAGAGTGGGGGGTGCTGGCTTAACGACCACTGTATCTGGTGGACAGAGGCATGTCTAGCAGAGTGGGGGGTGCTGGCTTAACGACCACTGTATCTGGTGGACAGAGGCATGTCTAGCAGAGTGGGGGGTGCTGGCTTAACGACCACTGTATCTGGTGGACAGAGGCATGTCTAGCAGAGTGGGGGGTGCTGGCTTAACGACCACTGTATCTGGTGGACAGAGGCATGTCTAGCAGAGTGGGGGGTGCTGGCTTAACGACCACTGTATCTGGTGGACAGAGGCATGTCTAGCAGAGTGGGGGGTGCTGGCTTAACGACCACTGTATCTGGTGGACAGAGGCATGTCTAGCAGAGTGGGGGGTGCTGGCTTAACGACCACTGTATCTGGTGGACAGAGGCATGTCTAGCAGAGTGGGGGGTGCTGGCTTAACGACCACTGTATCTGGTGGACAGAGGCATGTCTAGCAGAGTGGGGGGTGCTGGCTTAACGACCACTGTATCTGGTGGACAGAGGCATGTCTAGCAGAGTGGGGGGTGCTGGCTTAACGACCACTGTATCTGGTGGACAGAGCCATGTCTAGCAGAGTGGGGGGTGCTGGCTTAACGACCACTGTATCTGGTGGACAGAGGCATGTCTAGCAGAGTGGGGGGTGCTGGCTTAACGACCACTGTATCTGGTGGACAGAGCCATGTCTAGCAGAGTGGGGGGTGCTGGCTTAACGACCACTGTATCTGGTGGACAGAGCCATGTCTAGCAGAGTGGGGGGTGCTGGCTTAACGACCACTGTATCTGGTGGACAGAGCCATGTCTAGCAGAGTGGGGGGTGCTGGCTTAACGACCACTGTATCTGGTGGACAGAGCCATGTCTAGCGGAGTGGGGGGTGCTGGCTTAACGACCACTGTATCTGGTGGACAGAGGCATGTCTAGCAGAGTGGGGGGTGCTGGCTTAACGACCACTGTATCTGGTGGACAGAGCCATGTCTAGCGGGGTGCTGTGCGTATGATTAATGCACACGACGAAGAATAACGTGTGAAACGCGTGGAAGTGTTTGGCTTAGTACTAACGTGTTGATCTCCACACGCGTACGTTCTACCCACTTTGACCTGTTGCTTGCTGTGTTTCGCAGGGCCAAGGACGCCAAGACGAGGGAGTACTTCGAGAAGGTCTTCCCGGAGCTGAAGAAGCAGCGAGAAGACAAGGAGCGGTTCCAGCGGTATGGCGGCTTTATCACTGCACAGGCAAACTGATAACTGTTGCTTTCTATATATGGGTCTTCACCATGCTGGGTAGATCACCCTGTGACCCCCCTCCCCCCACCGACCCAACGAGGTCTTCATCATGGTGGGTAGATCACCCTGTGACCCCCCTCCCCCCACCGACCCAACGAGGTCTTCATCATGCTGGGTAGATCACCCTGTGACCCCCCTCCCCCCACCGACCCAACGAAGTCTTCATCATGGTGGGTAGATCACCCTGTGACCCCCCTCCCCCCACCGACCCAACGAAGTCTTCATCATGGTGGGTAGATCACCCTGTGACCCCCCTCCCCCCACCGACCCAACGAAGTCTTCATCATGGTGGGTAGATCACCCTGTGACCCCCCTCCCCCCACCGACCCAACGAGGTCTTCACCATGCTGGGTAGATCACCCTGTGACAGTCTCCTCACGGGTTTCAGTCTCCACCCGAGTCATAGTGTGCTGTTTGGTCGCCAGGTTCGCCGCCAACCACCGAGTGGGCGGGTACGCGCGGAGTGAGGCCGACCTCGAGCAGATCATGGACGGGCTCCACGAGCAAGAGGTAGGACCCTGCGGTGGCGTCAGTGTCACCCGGGGTAAGCCAGCGGTGGCGTCAGTGTCACCCGGGGTAAGCCAGCGGTGGCGTCAGTGTCACTCGGGGTAAGCCAGCGGTGGCGTCAGTGTCACCCGGGGTAAGCCAGCGGTGGCGTCAGTGTCACCCGGGGTAAGCCAGCGGTGGCGTCAGTGTCACCCGGGGTAAGCCAGCGGTGGCGTCAGTGTCACCCGGGGTAAGCCAGCGGTGGCGTCAGTGTCACCCGGGGTAAGCCAGCGGTGGCGTCAGTGTCACCCGGGGTAAGCCAGCGGTGGCGTCAGTGTCACCCGGGGTAAGCCAACGGTGGCGTCAGTGTCACCCGGGGTAAGCCAGCGGTGGCGTCAGTGTCACCCGGGGTAAGCCAACGGTGGCGTCAGTGTCACCCGGGGTAAAGTTGTAATGACGCCAGTTTAAGACAGCGGTGGCGTCAGTGTAAACAGTGTACATTATTGATGACGCCAGTGTAAATTAGCGGTGGGGCTATTGCCATGACGCCGTTGCCATGACGCCGTTGCCATGGTGCCGTTGCCATGACACCGTTGCGTGGGGTTGGTTGCAGGAGGAGGACAAGAAGATGCGGTCGTACGCCGTGATCCCGCCGCTGATGCTGGACGCCCGCCAGCGCAAGATGCGCTTCATTAACAACAACAGTCTGATCGAGGACCCATGGCGGAGTACAAGGACCGCGAGGGCTTCAACATCTGGAATGCCCAGGAGAAGGACATCTTCAAGGAGAAGTACATGCACCAGCCCAAGAACTACGGCTACATCGCCTCCTGCCTCGAGAGAAAGGTCTGTACCCCCAGCCACGTGGTCCGTACCCCCAGCCACGGGGTCCCCCAGCCACGGGGTCCGTACCCCCAGCCACGGGGTCCCCCAGCCACGGGGTCCCCCAGCCACGGGGTCCCCCAGCCACCTGGTCCGTACCCCCAGCCAGGGGGTCCCTAGCCTCGGGGTCCGTACCCCCAGCCGCGGGGTCCCCCAGCCACGGGGTCCCCCAGCCACGGGGTCCCCCAGCCACGGGGTCCCCCAGCACGGGGTCCCCAAGCCACGGGGTCCCCCAGCCACGGGTCCCCCGCCACGTGGTCCCCCTACTGCCGCGGGCAGCCCGCTCGCCATGTATAACCTGTCCTGTCGCCGGGCTGGCGCCGTCATTCCCACTCCATGCACGGTGTGTTTCTGGCGAACTGTATATTTGTCGTGACAGAATGGCAGCCTTGCGTCGGATGTTGACAATATCAAGCAACTCCAGTAAAGCCAACCATTTTAATGTGGGTTTTTTTCACCCGCGGAAGTTGGCCATCAATGGCTTTCTACTTCACTTCACGTGTGTTGCGGGATCGTTGATATGTGGTGGGGGGTGAACGGGTCCCCCCTCCCCCCCCCCCACACACACACTGCTCTCCGTCTGACCCGTGTCATCCCCCACACACACACTGCTCTCCGTTTGACCCGTGCCCCCCCCCCCCACACACACTGCTCTCCGTCTGACCCGTGCCCCCCCCCCCCCCACACACACACTGCTCTCCGTTTGACCCGTGCCCCCCCCCCACACACACACTGCCCTCCGTTTGATCCGTGCCCCCCACACACACACTGCTCTCCGTTTGACCCGTATCCCCCCCCACACACACACACTGCTCTCCGTTTGACCCGTGCCCCCACACACACACACTGCTCTCCGTTGACCCGTGCCCCCCCCACACACACACTGCTCTCCGTTTGACCCGTGCCCCCCCCACACACACACTGCTCTCCGTTTGACCCGTGCCCCCCCCCCCACACACACTGCTCTCCGTTTGACCGTGCCCCCACCACTGCTCCCGGCCCCCCACACACACACTGCTCTCCGTTTGACCCGTACCCCCCCACCCACACACACACTGCTCTCCGTTTGACCCGTGCCCCCACCACACACACTGCTCTCCGTTTGACCCGTGTCCCCTCCCCCCCACACACACTGCTCTCCGTTTGACCCGTATCCCCCCCCCACCCACACACACACACTGCTCTCCGTTTGACCCGTGTCCCCCCCCCCACACACACTGCTCTCCGTTT
>OZ025258.1:756535-1054339 GCA_964019135.1 Arenicola marina | reverse complement strand
TGTCCCCCCCCCACACACACTGCTCTCCGTCTGACCCGTGTCCCCCCCCCCACACACACTGCTCTCCGTCTGACCCGTGTCCCCCCCCCCCCCACACACACTGCTCTCCGTCTGACCCGTGTCCCCCCCCCACACACACTGCTCTCCGTCTGACCCGTGCCCCCCCCCACCCACACACACACACTGCTCTCCGTCTGACCCGTGTCTCCCCCCCCCCCCACACACACTGCTCTCTGTTTGACCCGTGTCCCCCCCCCCACACACACTGCTCTCCGTCTGACCCGTGTCCCCCCCCCCCCACACACACTGCTCTCCGTCTGACCCGTGTCCCCCCCCCCACACACACTGCTCTCCGTCTGACCCGTGTCCCCCCCCCCCCACACACACTGCTCTCCGTCTGACCCGTGTCCCCCCCCCCCACACACACTGCTCTCCGTCTGACCCGTGTCTCCCCCCCCCCCACACACACTGCTCTCCGTCTGACCCGTGCCCCCCCCCCACACACACTGCTCTCCGTCTGACCCGTGCCCCCCCCCCCCACACACACTGCTCTCTGTTTGACCCGTGTCCCCCCCCCCACACACACTGCTCTCCGTCTGACCCGTGCCCCCCCCCACACACACTGCTCTCCGTCTGACCCGTGTCCCCCCCCCCCCACACACACTGCTCTCCGTCTGACCCGTGCCCCCCCCCCACCCACACACTGCTCTCCGTCTGACCCGTGCCCCCCTCCCCCACACACACTGCTCTCTGTTTGACCCGTGCCCCCCTCCCCCACACACACTGCTCTCCGTCTGACCCGTGCCCCCCCCCCCACACACACTGCTCTCCGTCTGACCCGTGCCCCCCCCCCCCACACACACACTGCTCTCCGTCTGACCCGTGCCCCCCCCCCCCACACACACTGCTCTCCGTCTGACCCGTGCCCCCCCCCCCACACACTGCTCTCCGTCTGACCCGTGCCCCCCCCCCCCCACACACACTGCTCTCCGTCTGACCCGTGTCCCCCCCCCCCACACACACTGCTCTCCGTCTGACCCGTGCCCCCCCCCACCCACACACACACACTGCTCTCCGTCTGACCCGTGCCCCCCCCCACACACACTGCTCTCCGTCTGACCCGTGTCCCCCCCCCACCCACACACACACACTGCTCTCCGTCTGACCCGTGCCCCCCCCCCCCCCCACACACACTGCTCTCCGTCTGACCCGTGTCCCCCCCCCCACACACACTGCTCTCCGTCTGACCCGTGCCCCCCCCCCACACACACTGCTCTCCGTCTGACCCGTGTCCCCCCCCCCCCCCACCCACACACTGCTCTCCGTCTGACCCGTGTCCCCCCCCCCACACACACTGCTCTCCGTCTGACCCGTGTCCCCCCCCCCCCACACACACTGCTCTCCGTCTGACCCGTGTCCCCCCCCCCCACCCACACACTGCTCTCCGTCTGACCCGTGTCCCCCCCCCCCACCCACACACTGCTCTCCGTCTGACCCGTGTCCCCCCCCCCCACACACACTGCTCTCCGTCTGACCCGTGTCCCCCCCCCCCCCCACACACACTGCTCTCCGTCTGACCCGTGCCCCCCCCCCACACACACTGACCCGTGCCCCTTGTTGCCTGGTTGCAGAGCGTTGCCGACTGCGTACAGTATTACTACGACTCCAAGAAGAATGAGAACTACAAGCAGCTGTTAAGGAAACAGACGGTGAAGAAACGCAAGATGGCCAAGCCACAGGTAGGTGGCGTGGCGGTCGCCAGGCACACACATGGTCCAACAGATGTCCCTCTTATAGCCCGGCACACACATGGTCCAACAGATGTCCCTCTTATAGCCCGGCACACACATGGTCCAACAGATGTCCCTCTTATAGCCCGGCACACACATGGTCCAACAGATGTTCCTCTTATAGCCCGGCACACACATGGTCCAACAGATGTCCCTCTTATAGCCCGGCACACACATGCTCCAACAGATGTCCCACTTATAGCCCGGCACACACATGGTCCAACAGATGTCCCTCTTATAGCCCGGCACACACATGGTCCAACAGATGTCCCTCTTATATCCCGGCACACACATGGTCCAACAGATGTCCCTCTTATAGCCCGGCACACACATGGTCCAACAGATGTCCATCTTATAGCCCGGCACACACATGGTCCAACAGATGTCCCTCTTATAGCCCGGCACACACATGCTCCAACAGATGTCCCTCTTATAGCCCGGCACACACATGCTTCAACAGATGTCCCTCTTATAGCCCGGCACACACATGGTCCAACAGATGTCCCTCTTATAGCCCGGCACACACATGCTCCAACAGATGTCCCTCTTATAGCCCGGCACACACATGGTCCAACAGATGTCCCTCTTATAGCCCGGCACACACATGGTCCAACAGATGTCCCTCTTCTAGCCCGGCACACACATGGTCCAACAGATGTCCCTCTTATAGCCCGGCACACACAGGGTCCAACAGATGTCCCTCTTATAGCCCGGCACACACATGCTCCAACAGATGTCCCTCTTATAGCCCGGCACACACATGGTCCAACAGATGTCCCTCTTATAGCCCGGCACACACATGCTCCAACAGATGTCCCTCTTATAGCCCGGCACACACATGCTCCAACAGATGTCCCTCTTATAGCCCGGCACACACATGGTCCAACAGATGTCCCTCTTATAGCCCGGCACACACATGCTCCAACAGATGTCCCTCTTATAGCCCGGCACACACATGCTCCAACAGATGTCCCTCTTATAGCCCGGCACACACATGGTCCAACAGATGTCCCTCTTATAGCCCGGCACACACATGGTCCAACAGATATCCCTCTTATAGCCCGGCACACACATGGTCCAACAGATGTCCCTCTTATAGCCCGGCACACACATGCTCCAACAGATGTCCCACTTATAGCCCGGCACACACATGGTCCAACAGATGTCCCTCTTATAGCCCGGCACACACATGCTCCAACAGATGTCCCTCTTATAGCCCGGCACACACATGGTCCAACAGATGTCCCTCTTATAGCCCGGCACACACATGGTCCAACAGATGTCCATCTTATAGCCCGGCACACACATGCTCCAACAGATGTCCCTCTTATAGCCCGGCACACACATGCTCCAACAGATGTCCCTCTTATAGCCCGGCACACACATGCTTCAACAGATGTCCCTCTTATAGCCCGGCACACACATGGTCCAACAGATGTCCCTCTTATAGCCAGGCACACACATGCTCCAACAGATGTCCCTCTTATAGCCCGGCACACACATGGTCCAACAGATGTCCCTCTTATAGCCCGGCACACACATGGTCCAACAGATGTCCCTCTTCTAGCCCGGCACACACATGGTCCAACAGATGTCCCTCTTATAGCCCGGCACACACAGGGTCCAACAGATGTCCCTCTTATAGCCCGGCACACACATGCTCCAACAGATGTCCCTCTTATAGCCCGGCACACACATGGTCCAACAGATGTCCCTCTTATAGCCCGGCACACACATGCTCCAACAGATGTCCCTCTTATAGCCCGGCACACACATGCTCCAACAGATGTCCCTCTTATAGCCCGGCACACACATGGTCCAACAGATGTCCCTCTTATAGCCCGGCACACACATGCTCCAACAGATGTCCCTCTTATAGCCCGGCACACACATGCTCCAACAGATGTCCCTCTTATAGCCCGGCACACACATGGTCCAACAGATGTCCCTCTTATAGCCCGGCACACACATGGTCCAACAGATATCCCTCTTATAGCCCGGCACACACATGGTCCAACAGATGTCCCTCTTATAGCCCGGCACACACATGCTCCAACAGATGTCCCTCTTATAGCCCGGCACACACATGGTCCAACAGATGTCCCTCTTATAGCCCGGCACACACATGGTCCAACAGATGTCCCTCTTATAGCCCGGCACACACATGCTCCAACAGATGTCCCCCTTATAGCCCGGCACACACATGCTCCAACAGATGTTCCTCTTATAGCCCGGCACACACATGCTCCAACAGATGTCCCTCTTATAGCCCGGCACACACATGCTCCAACAGATGTCCCTCTTATAGCCCGGCACACACATGCTCCAACAGATGTCCCCCTTATAGCCCGGCACACACATGGTCCAACAGATGTCCCTCTTATAGCCTGGCACACACATGGTCCAACAGATGTCCCTCTTATAGCCCGGCACACACATGGTCCAACAGATGTCCCCCTTATAGCCCGGCACACACATGGTCCAACAGATGTCCCTCTTATAGCCCGGCACACACATGGTCCAACAGATGTCCCTCTTATAGCCCGGCACACACATGGTCCAACAGATGTCCCTCTTATAGTCCGGCACACACATGGTCCAACAGATGTCCCTCTTATAGCCCGGCACACACATGCTCCAATAGATGTCCCTCTTATAGCCCGGCACACACATGGTCCAACAGATATCCCTCTTATAGCCCGGCACACACATGGTCCAACAGATGTCCCTCTTATAGCCCGGCACACACATGGTCCAACAGATGTCCCTCTTATAGCCCGGCACACACATGCTCCAACAGATGTCCCTCTTATAGCCCGGCACACACATGCTCCAACAGATGTTCCTCTTATAGCCCGGCACACACATGATCCAACAGATGTCCCTCTTATAGCCCGGCACACACAGGGTCCAACAGATGTCCCTCTTATAGCCCGGCACACACATGGTCCAACAGATGTCCCTCTTATAGCCCGGCACACACATGGTCCAACAGATGTCCCTCTTCTAGCCCGGCACACACATGGTCCAACAGATGTCCCTCTTATAGCCCGGCACACACATGCTCCAACAGATGTCCCTCTTATAGCCCGGCACACACATGGTCCAACAGATGTCCCTCTTATAGCCCGGCACACACATGCTCCAACAGATGTCCCTCTTCTAGCCCGGCACACACATGGTTCAACAGATGTCCCTCTTATAGCCCGGCACACACATGGTCCAACAGATGTCCCTCTTATAGCCCGGCACACACATGCTCCAACAGATGTCCCTCTTATAGCCCGGCACACACATGCTCCAACAGATGTCCCTCTTATAGCCCGGCACACACATGGTCCAACAGATATCCCTCTTATAGCCCGGCACACACATGGTCCAACAGATGTCCCTCTTCTAGCCCGGCACACACATGCTCCAACAGATGTCCCTCTTATAGCCCGGCACACACATGGTCCAACAGATATCCCTCTTATAGCCCGGCACACACATGGTCCAACATATGTCCCCCTTATAGCCCGGCACACACATGGTCCAACAGATGTCCCTCTTATAGCCCGGCACACACATGCTCCAACAGATATCCCTCTTATAGCCCGGCACACACATGGTCCAACATATGTCCCCCTTATAGCCCGGCACACACATGGTCCAACAGATATCCCTCTTATAGCCCGGCACACACATGGTCCAACATATGTCCCCCTTATAGCCCGGCACACACATGGTCCAACAGATGTCCCTCTTATAGCCCGGCACACACATGGTCCAACAGATGTCCCTCTTATAGCCCGGCACACACATGCTCCAACAGATGTCCCTCTTATAGCCCGGCACACACATGGTCCAACAGATATCCCTCTTATAGCCCGGCACACACATGGTCCAACAGATGTCCCTCTTCTAGCCCGGCACACACATGCTCCAACAGATGTCCCTCTTATAGCCCGGCACACACATGGTCCAACAGATATCCCTCTTATAGCCCGGCACACACATGGTCCAACATATGTCCCCCTTATAGCCCGGCACACACATGGTCCAACAGATGTCCCTCTTATAGCCCGGCACACACATGGTCCAACAGATGTCCCTCTTCTAGCCCGGCACACACATGCTCCAACAGATGTCCCTCTTATAGCCCGGCACACACATGGTCCAACAGATGTCCCTCTTATAGCCCGGCACACACATGCTCCAACAGATGTCCCTCTTATAGCCCGGCACACACATGGTCCAACAGATATCCCTCTTATAGCCCGGCACACACATGGTCCAACAGATGTCCCTCTTCTAGCCCGGCACACACATGCTCCAACAGATGTCCCTCTTATAGCCCGGCACACACATGGTCCAACAGATGTCCCTCTTATAGCCCGGCACACACATGGTCCAACATATGTCCCCCTTATAGCCCGGCACACACATGGTCCAACAGATGTCCCTCTTATAGCCCGGCACACACATGGTCCAACAGATGTCCCTCTTATAGCCCGGCACACACATGCTCCAACAGATGTCCCTCTTATAGCCCGGCACACACATGGTCCAACAGATATCCCTCTTATAGCCCGGCACACACATGGTCCAACAGATGTCCCTCTTCTAGCCCGGCACACACATGCTCCAACAGATGTCCCTCTTATAGCCCGGCACACACATGGTCCAACAGATATCCCTCTTATAGCCCGGCACACACATGGTCCAACATATGTCCCCCTTATAGCCCGGCACACACATGGTCCAACAGATGTCCCTCTTATAGCCCGGCACACACATGGTCCAACAGATGTCCCTCTTATAGCCCGGCACACACATGGTCCAACAGATATCCCTCTTATAGCCCGGCACACACATGCTCCAACAGATATCCCTTTTATAGCCCGGCACACACATGCTCCAACAGATATCCCTCTTATAGCCCGGCACACACATGCTCCAACAGATATCCCTCTTATAGCCCGGCACACACATGCTCCAACAGATGTCCCTCTTATAGCTCGGGGTATGTTGCTGGTGGCCACCCCGAAGCCAAAGCACGTGTAATAACGTGCCGGGAGCGTGAGGTCGCGATGATAAGTACAATGTGTGTGTGTTTTGACAGCAGCAGTCGCTTCGCCCCGATGTGAAGGAGGAGACGAAGGAAGACCCCGACCACCCCCCCGTGCCCAGCATGAGACAGGAGTGAGTACCTCGTGACGTCACACAGGCGTCTGTATAATCATGTAGACCTGAGTCACGTGTTACCAACCAGGAACCTTACCTACTTGGTGGAATGGTAGATCAGCTTAGTTTAGCGACAGCTTGTATCGCAGTGCTAATGTTATCTTCTTGACTCAGGTCTAGGATATTTACGCAGTATTCTTTCACGTTCCCTGCTCTTTAATGAGACCCGGGGACCGTGTCAGTACGAGCTCATCACCATATACCCTGTACATGCTAATTTAACAACTGAAGTTATGTTTACGAGCAACGCAATTAAGTGTTGATCAGCTATTATTAGAATATAGCCATCTGCGTGCAACGTGCTCATAGGCAATAGTATTCAAGCAAAGATTTCTAATAGTTTCATGATTTGAGATTTTAGTGAAATGGCTAATAGGAATGGAACTCGGCTATGGCTGTTACCTGTCGTACTGTGCCATGGTTGTCATGGCGACTGCTGCCCCGCGCCTTGTTGACTGGACCCTGTGTCCTCACCCCCACAGCGAGAAGAAGCCCCCCGAGGACAAGCCGCCCCCCGGTTCCTCTGGGTCGGGCATGGGCGGTGGCAGCAGTCAGTCCGGGGGTCAGCCCGGGGGTCAGTCCGGCCAGCAGCCCCCCGACCCACACATGGGGTCGTCCCCCGGCCATGGCGACCGGTGCGGCGAGCCGGAGCGGGACCCCCAGCAGGACCAGACCGGCAAGGAGGGCGGCAGCAAGTGTGGCACGGACAGCGAGCCCGGCCTGGGCAAGCGGTCCGGGGACGATGACCGCCGCCACAGCGGTAGCCAAGGTAACGCCTGCAGAGGAACCCTGCCGGGGGAGGAGCTAGAGACCGACAGATGTAGCATAACACACTCCTACCTTGATCCTCGACCTTCAAGAGACCGACAGATGTAGCATAACACACTTCTACCTTGATCCTCGACCTTCAAGAGACCGACAGATGTAGTATAACACACTTCTACCTTGATCCTCGACCTTCTAGAGACCGACAGATGTAGCATAACACACTTCTACCTTGATCCTCGACCTTCTAGAGACCGACAGATGTAGCATAACACACTTCTACCTTGATCCTCGACCTTCTAGACACCGACAGATGTAGCATAACACACTTCTACCTTGATCCTCGACCTTCTAGAGACCGACAGATGTAGCATAACACACTTCTACCTTGATCCTCGACCTTCTAGAGACCGACAGATGTAGCATAACACACTCCTACCTTGATCTTCGACCTTCTAGAGACCGACAGATGTAGCATAACACACTTCTACCTTGATCCTCGACCTTCTAGAGACCGACAGATGTAGCATAACACACTTCTACCTTGATCCTCGACCTTCTAGAGACCGACAGATGTAGCATAACACACTTCTACCTTGATCCTCGACCTTCTAGAGACCGACAGATGTAGCATAACACACTTCTACCTTGATCCTCGACCTTCTAGAGACCGACAGATGTAGCATAACACACTTCTACCTTGATCCTCGACCTTCTAGACACCGACAGATGTAGCATAACACACTTCTACCTTGATCCTCGACCTTCTAGAGACCGACAGATGTAGCATAACACACTTCTACCTTGATCCTCGACCTTCTAGAGACCGACAGATGTAGCATAACACACTCCTACCTTGATCTTCGACCTTCTAGAGACCGACAGATGTAGCATAACAC
Organism: Arenicola marina; assembly: GCA_964019135.1. Classification (NCBI taxonomy): domain Eukaryota; kingdom Metazoa; phylum Annelida; class Polychaeta; family Arenicolidae; genus Arenicola; species Arenicola marina. The sequence continues at coordinate 1,045,659 of OZ025258.1, read as the reverse complement.
ACTTCTACCTTGATCCTCGACCTTCTAGAGACCGACAGATGTAGCATAACACACTTCTACCTTGATCCTCGACCTTCTAGAGACCGACAGATGTAGCATAACACACTTCTACCTTGATCCTCGACCTTCTAGAGACCGACAGATGTAGCATAACACACTCCTACCTTGATCTTCGACCTTCTAGAGACCGACAGATGTAGCATAACACACTTCTACCTTGATCCTCGACCTTCTAGAGACCGACAGATGTAGCATAACAGACTCCTACCTTGATCCTCGACCTTTTCAAGGCCGACAAATGTACCGCAACGAAACTATTACCTTGATCCTTCTATTGGTTACCAACCAATATAGCATTAAATATTCGCTGCGGGGCTCCTTCCACAGACATTGATAAGTAAGGTATGTGAGGGTGAGTGGCGGGCAGTAACGTGATGGGGACGTTGTCTTTGTCCAGAAGGGGGAGTCCACAAGTGCGCCGTTTGCCACACTCAGTTGGAGCACTTCGGCCTGAGTCGGCCCCTCACCAAGAACAACTGCGACCTGTACGGGCTGAGCGAGGCCACCCTGGCCGTCGACATGAGGGTCTGCAGTAGCTGTCGCTGCCGCTCCGTCCGCCGGCGATACGCGCAGTGAGTCCCTGGCTGGTTACCATGGTACCCGTGACTGCTGGTTACCATGGTACCCGTGACTGCTGGTTACCATGGTACCCGGTGTAATGCTATATTATACAGTGTAAGGTTATATTATACAGTGTAAGGTTATATTATACAGTGTAAGGACCTGTTGCGCTGTGATCCCCGTGACTGTTGGTTACCATGGTTACCGTTACAGCTGCCCCGTGCCGTCATGCAGCACGCCGCGCCGCAAGGTGAGGAGGCTCCGGCAGCTGCCCGCCAAGCTCAACGAGCTGCCACCCACCCTCAAGGACGCCATCGTCAAGGAGATACGTGAGTCCCCCGCAACCCCCAAGCCCCATAGCAACCTCTTCTCACCTGGTATGGTGTAGTGGGTAGCGCACCTGGCCACAGATCAATACGTCCTGGGTTAGAATCCCTCTCACTGTACCAATATGTGTTTGAGTAGGATCCCATGTCCTCCATGGCCGAGAGTATGGGGACATAAGTGACCTAATCATTGTATCGTAGTACATGTAGAGACTTGCTATTGTGAAGCCCCTGTCCTTAACGGTATTCCTGACACCGAGGCTTCTAATGTACTAACACCATAGCTTACACTGACTGTACGGCTTTGAGCTGCCCCGCGAGGCGGGTGTCCTCCAGGGGTACGGTGGCCGTGTGGTGGCGCGTTCCTTGACTCTCGTTGCCTGGTTCCACAGAGCTGGCGCCGGAGATCACCAAGTGCTGCTCAGCCTGCTTCAACCGGATCGCGCGCCGCATGGGCACCAACCCCCAGACCAACGAGCCACTGGTCGCCCTCGTGCCGGAGAACAGCGACGGTGAGTAGGCACCCACAGACCCTCCCCCCCCCCTCCCGCCTCTCCAAAGGCCAAGACCTGACGTCCGCGTGCCAGGATATCATATCGGCTTTGTCGCCATGGTCACTCATTACCTCAGCAAGCTCTTATCTATTGCGGTGCCACAAATGTTCAGTATTTAATGGTCATGTGGTGTGGTTGCGTACCAAGGTATGATGTCCTTGTTTACTGTGGATGTAGTGTTAGGACAAGAGGGACAATGCAGCTGCTATCTGGCCGCACTATATATCAGCGTCATAGCAAGAAAACCCACCAAGTAACATTAACACAGGCTTCTACCTCACTTTTTAGAGAAAGTAACCTGAAAACCCTATTATTTTTATTATTGCGTTGTAATATGCATATGAAAAGATGTATGTGGTAAAAACTTTCTCGCCTTTTTACTGTAAGGTTTGAAAAGGAGCATACTACGTTAAATAACGAATGTATGGTATGTGGCAGGAGACACACTAAGTGTGTGTGTCTGTGTGTGGTGCTAAGTGTGTGTGTCTGTGTGTGTGTTTGTGTGTGGTGCTAAGTGTGTGTGTTTGTGTGTGGTGCTAAGTGTGTGTGTTTGTGTGTGGTGCTAAGTGTGTGTGTCTGTGTGTGGTGCTAAGTGTGTGGTGCTAAGTGTGTGTGTCTGTGTGTGGTGCTAAGTGTGTGGTGCTAAGTGTGTGTGTTTGTGTGCTGCAGACATGGTGGAGACGTCGCGCTGGACGGAGGAGGAGATGGACATCGCCAAGCAGGGACTGCGGGAGTCGGGCCGCGACTGGGCCGCCATCTCCGCCAAGGTGGCCACCAAGACCGAGGCCCAGTGCAAGAACTTCTACTTCAACTACAAGAAGAAGTTCAACCTCGAGGCACTGCTGCAGGAGTACCGCAGGAGCAAGGTGGGTGGGCCTAATCATTGTCTGTGTGGGCAGCCACAGCTGTGTGGGCAGCCACAGCTGTGTGGGCAGCCACAGCTGGGTGGGCAGCCACAGCTGTGTGGGCAGCCACAGCTGTGTGGGCAGCCACAGCTGTGCGGGCAGCCACAGCTGTGTGGGCAGCCACAGCTGTGCGGGCAGCCACAGCTGTGTGGGCAGCCACAGCTGGGTGGGCAGCCACAGCTGGGTGGGCAGCCACAGCTGTGTGGGCAGCCACAGCTGTGCGGGCAGCCACAGCTGTGTGGGCAGCCACAGCTGGGTGGGCAGCCACAGCTGGGTGGGCAGCCACAGCTGGGTGGGCAGCCACAGCTGGGTGGGCAGCCACAGCTGTGTGGGCAGCCACAGCTGTGCGGGCAGCCACAGCTGTGTGGGCAGCCACAGCTGTGTGGGCAGCCACAGCTGGGTGGGCAGCCACAGCTGGGTGGGCAGCCACAGCTGGGTGGGCAGCCACAGCTGGGTGGGCAGCCACAGCTGGGTGGGCAGCCACAGCTGGGTGGGCAGCCACAGCTGTGTGGGCAGCCACAGCTGGGTGGGCAGCCACAGCTGGGTGGGCAGCCACAGCTGGGTGGGCAGCCACAGCTGGGTGGGCAGCCACAGCTGTGTGGGCAGCCACAGCTGGGTGGGCAGCCACAGCTGTGTGGGCAGCCACAGCTGGGTGGGCAGCCACAGCTGTGTGGGCAGCCACAGCTGTGTGGGCAGCCACAGCTGTGTGGGCAGCCACAGCTGGGTGGGCGGCCACAGCTGGGTGGGCAGCCACAGCGTTTTTAACCTCGGCGTGCATCTATTTGGCCTAAAAAAACATCCGTCAGTCTGGCATCCGTCAGTCTGCCTAATACCATGGATTTGCTTGATATTGTCTTGTAATTTAAGTGTGAACGGTGTTAGATACGCGGTGCCGCGCTGTTTACACGCGGCGTGTGTTTGCAGGGCGACGGCAACCGGACGGTGTCGACCTCGGAGAGCGTGGCGTCCACCATCACGGCGCCCTCCGAGGAGGAGCTGTCCTCAGAGGACGAGGGCAACGGCGAGGACAACGACGAGACCTCGGACACCGCCAGCATCCCCAGCCCGCGCCCCCACCACACCTCCATGGATATAGACGGTGAGTCTGACGCCCGCCCCACCCCACCCCAGCCCGCGCCCCCACCACACCCCCATGGACATAGACGGTGAGTCTGACGCCCGCCCCACCCCACCCCAGCCCGCGCCCCCACCACACCCCCATGGACATAGACGGTGAGTCTGACGCCCGCCCCACCCCACCCCAGCCCGCGCCCCCACCACACCCCCATGGACATAGACGGTGAGTCTGACGCCCGCCCCACCCCACCCCAGCCCGCGCCCCCACCACACCCCCATGGACATAGACGGTGAGTCTGACGCCCGCCCCACCCCACCGCAGCCCGCGCCCCCACCACACCCCCATGGACATAGACGGTGAGTCTGACGCCCGCCCCACCCTCACCCCAGCCCGCGCCCCCACCACACCCCCATGGACATAGACGGTGAGTCTGACGCCCGCCCCACCCCACCCCAGCCCGCGCCCCCACCACACCCCATGGACATAGACGGTGAGTCTGACGCCCGCCCCACCCCACCCCAGCCCGCGCCCCCACCACACCCCCATGGACATAGACGGTGAGTCTGACGCCCGCCCCACCCCACCCCAGCCCGCGCCCCCACCACACCCCCATGGACATAGACGGTGAGTCTGACGCCCGCCCCACCCCACCGCAGCCCGCGCCCCCACCACACCCCCATGGACATAGACGGTGAGTCTGACGCCCGCCCCACCCCACCCCAGCCCGCGCCCCCACCACACCCCCATGGACATAGACGGTGAGTCTGACGCCCGCCCCACCCCACCGCAGCCCGCGCCCCCACTACACCCCCATGGACATAAACGGTGAGTCTGACGCCCGCCCCACCCCACCCCAGCCCGCGCCCCCACCGTACCCCCATGGACATAGACGGTGAGTCTGACGCCCGCCCCACCCCACCCCAGCCCGCGCCCCCACCACACCCCCATGGACATAGACGGTGAGTCTGACGCCCGCCCCACCCCACCCCAGCCCGCGCCCCCACGACACCCCCATGGACATAGACGGTGAGTCTGACGCCCGCCCCACCCCACCCCAGCCCGCGCCCCCACCACACCCCCATGGACATAGACGGTGAGTCTGACGCCCGCCCCACCCCACCCCAGCCCGCGCCCCCACCACACCCCCATGGACATAGACGGTGAGTCTGACGCCCGCCCCACCCCACCGCAGCCCGCGCCCCCACCACACCCCCATGGACATAGACGGTGAGTCTGACGCCCGCCCCACCCTCACCCCAGCCCGCGCCCCCACCACACCCCCATGGACATAGACGGTGAGTCTGACGCCCGCCCCACCCCACCCCAGCCCGCGCCCCCACCACACCCCATGGACATAGACGGTGAGTCTGACGCCCGCCCCACCCCACCCCAGCCCGCGCCCCCACCACACCCCCATGGACATAGACGGTGAGTCTGACGCCCGCCCCACCCCACCCCAGCCCGCGCCCCCACCACACCCCCATGGACATAGACGGTGAGTCTGACGCCCGCCCCACCCCACCGCAGCCCGCGCCCCCACCACACCCCCATGGACATAGACGGTGAGTCTGACGCCCGCCCCACCCCACCCCAGCCCGCGCCCCCACCACACCCCCATGGACATAGACGGTGAGTCTGACGCCCGCCCCACCCCACCGCAGCCCGCGCCCCCACCACACCCCCATGGACATAGACGGTGAGTCTGACGCCCGCCCCACCCCACCCCAGCCCGCGCCCCCACCGTACCCCCATGGACATAGACGGTGAGTCTGACGCCCGCCCCACCCCACCCCAGCCCGCGCCCCCACCACACCCCCATGGACATAGACGGTGAGTCTGACGCCCGCCCCACCCCACCCCAGCCCGCGCCCCCACCACACCCCCATGGACATAGACGGTGAGTCTGACGCCCGCCCCACCACACCCCCATGGACATAGACGGTGAGTCTGACGCCCGCCCCACCACACCCCCATGGACATAGACGGTGAGTCTGACGCCCGCCCCACCCCACCGCAGCCCGCGCCCCCACCACACCCCCATGGACATAGACGGTGAGTCTGACGCCCGCCCCACCCCACCCCAGCCCGCGCCCCCACCGTACCCCCATGGACATAGACGGTGAGTCTGACGCCCGCCCCACCCCACCCCAGCCCGCGCCCCCACCACACCCCCATGGACATAGACGGTGAGTCTGACGCCCACCCCACCCCACCCCAGCCCGCGCCCCCACCACACCCCCATGGACATAGACGGTGAGTCTGACGCCCGCCCCACCACACCCCCTTGGACATAGACGGTGAGTCTGACGCCCGCCCCCTCGCTGTGTGGGTTGGACCTTGATGTGTCCCATGTTGCTGGCACCTTACCCCTCTGGATCCGCCCTGTCACCTTGCGGTGTGCGTCTCTGTTTAGATGCGGTCGCTGGGTGTGAGGCTGAAAAGAAGGAGGGTGGCAAGGCCCCTGAGGAGCGATCCGACCCGCTGGGGCTGAGTGGCGTGCCTGGGCTGGGCAGCTCCGGCCTCAGCGCCTCCCAGGCCAGCCTCCGCAGTATCCCGGACAACGACAGCAGCGCCACCCTCAGCGCCGACGAGAGTCCGCACTCCCAGGGTGACGGGGGCACCCCCGGGCTGCCGCCCTCTGCCACCCACCCCACGCCCCAGCAGCTGCAGCAGCAGGCGGGCCGTCCGCTGTCGGAGGGGCCCGCGGGTCGCCCCCCGTCCCACCCCACCCCCCAGAGGATGGTCCTCATGCAGCACATGGCCGGACAGCCGCCCCCGAGACCGAGTAGCCATGGCGACGGCGGGGCCCGGGGCGGCCTGCCGCCGGGCCCGCTCCACCCCCAGCCGCCGGCCCAGCTGCCACCCTCCATGCCGGGCGGTCCGGCCGGGGGCCCGCCGGGGGGTCAGGCCCGGAGCGACCCCGGGGGGCGCCAGACCCACGCTCCGTCCCGCCCGTCCTCGGCCCACTCGCTGGGCGCCGAGCCCAAGAAGCCAGAAAAGTCGCCGTCGCCGGCCTGTGTGCGCGACCTGATCCACTCGGCCATCGAGCGCAACATCCAGCAGCACCTGCACCACTCGACCAACAACGGTCAGTGCCCTGTAGCTGTGTGTCTATATGTAGTACCCAGTAACTACCTGCACCACTCGACCAACAACGGTCAGTGCCCTGTAGCTGTGTGTCTATATGTAGTACCCAGTAACTACCTGCACCACTCGACCAACAACGGTCAGTGCCCTGTAGCTGTGTGTCTATATGTAGTACCCAGTAACTACCTACACCACTCGACCAACAACGGTCAGTGCCCTGTAGCTGTGTGTCTATATGTAGTACCCAGTAACTACCTGCACCACTCGACCAACAACGGTCAGTGCCCTGTAGCTGTGTGTCTATATGTAGTACCCAGTAACTACCTACACCACTCGACCAACAACGGTCAGTGCCCTGTAGCTGTGTGTCTATATGTAGTACCCAGTAACTACCTGCACCACTCGACCAACAACGGTCAGTGCCCTGTAGCTGTGTGTCTATATGTAGTACCCAGTAACTACCTGCACCACTCGACCAACAACGGTCAGTGCCCTGTAGCTGTGTGTCTATATGTAGTACCCAGTAACTACCTGCACCACTCGACCAACAACGGTCAGTGCCCTGTAGCTGTGTGTCTATATGTAGTACCCAGTAACTACCTGCACCACTCGACCAACAACGGTCAGTGCCCTGTAGCTGTGTGTCTATATGTAGTACCCAGTAACTACCTGCACCACTCGACCAACAACGGTCAGTGCCCTGTAGCTGTGTGTCTATATGTAGTACCCAGTAACTACCTGCACCACTCGACCAACAACGGTCAGTGCCCTGTAGCTGTGTGTCTATATGTAGTACCCAGTAACTACCTGCACCACTCGACCAACAACGGTCAGTGCCCTGTAGCTGTGTGTCTATATGTAGTACCCAGTAACTACCTGCACCACTCGACCAACAACGGTCAGTGCCCTGTAGCTGTGTGTCTATATGTAGTACCCAGTAACTACCTGCACCACTCGACCAACAACGGTCAGTGCCCTGTAGCTGTGTGTCTATATGTAGTACCCAGTAACTACCTGCACCACTCGACCAACAACGGTCAGTGCCCTGTAGCTGTGTGTCTATATGTAGTACCCAGTAACTACCTGCACCACTCGACCAACAACGGTCAGTGCCCTGTAGCTGTGTGTCTATATGTAGTACCCAGTAACTACCTGCACCACTCGACCAACAACGGTCAGTGCCCTGTAGCTGTGTGTCTATATGTAGTACCCAGTAACTACCTACACCACTCGACCAACAACGGTCAGTGCCCTGTAGCTGTGTGTCTATATGTAGTACCCAGTAACTACCTACACCACTCGACCAACAACGGTCAGTGCCCTGTAGCTGTGTGTCTATATGTAGTACCCAGTAACTACCTACACCACTCCACCAACAACGGTCAGTGCCCTGTAGCTGTGTGTCTATATGTAGTACCCAGTAACTACCTGCACCACTCGACCAACAACGGTCAGTGCCCTGTAGCTGTGTGTCTATATGTAGTACCCAGTAACTACCTGCACCACTCGACCAACAACGGTCAGTGCCCTGTAGCTGTGTGTCTATATGTAGTACCCAGTAACTACCTACACCACTCGACCAACAACGGTCAGTGCCCTGTAGCTGTGTGTCTATATGTAGTACCCAGTAACTACCTGCACCACTCGACCAACAACGGTCAGTGCCCTGTAGCTGTGTGTCTATATGTAGTACCCAGTAACTACCTGCACCACTCGACCAACAACGGTCAGTGCCCTGTAGCTGTGTGTCTATATGTAGTACCCAGTAACTACCTGCACCACTCGACCAACAACGGTCAGTGCCCTGTAGCTGTGTGTCTATATGTAGTACCCAGTAACTACCTGCACCACTCGACCAACAACGGTCAGTGCCCTGTAGCTGTGTGTCTATATGTAGTACCCAGTAACTACCTGCACCACTCGACCAACAACGGTCAGTGCCCTGTAGCTGTGTGTCTATATGTAGTACCCAGTAACTACCTACACCATTCCACCAACAACGGTCAGTGCCCTGTAGCTGTGTGTCTATATGTAGTACCCAGTAACTACCTACACCACTCGACCAACAACGGTCAGTGCCCTGTAGCTGTGTGTCTATATGTAGTACCCAGTAACTACCTGCACCACTCCACCAACAACGGTCAGTGCCCTGTAGCTGTGTGTCTATATGTAGTACCCAGTAACTACCTACACCATTCCACCAACAACGGTCAGTGCCCTGTAGCTGTGTGTCTATATGTAGTACCCAGTAACTACCTGCACCACTCGACCAACAACGGTCAGTGCCCTGTAGCTGTGTGTCTATATGTAGTACCCAGTAACTACCTACACCATTCCACCAACAACGGTCAGTGCCCTGTAGCTGTGTGTCTATATGTAGTACCCAGTAACTACCTACACCATTCCACCAACAACGGTCAGTGCCCTGTAGCTGTGTGTCTATATGTAGTACCCAGTAACTACCTACACCATTCCACCAACAACGGTCAGTGCCCTGTAGCTGTGTGTCTATATGTAGTACCCAGTAACTACCTACACCATTCCACCAACAACGGTCAGTGCCCTGTAGCTGTGTGTCTATATGTAGTACCCAGTAACTACCTGCACCACTCGACCAACAACGGTCAGTGCCCTGTAGCTGTGTGTCTATATGTAGTACCCAGTAACTACCTACACCATTCCACCAACAACGGTCAGTGCCCTGTAGCTGTGTGTCTATATGTAGTACCCAGTAACTACCTGCACCACTCGACCAACAACGGTCAGTGCCCTGTAGCTGTGTGTCTATATGTAGTACCCAGTAACTACCTGCACCACTCGACCAACAACGGTCAGTGCCCTGTAGCTGTGTGTCTATATGTAGTACCCAGTAACTACCTGCACCACTCGACCAACAACGGTCAGTGCCCTGTAACTATCCAGTAACTGAGTCGGTTAACTGATTGGAGCCAACAAAGGCGTTGCCACCAGGTTTGCGGTTCCGCACGCGTACGGCCACTATTAATGTGGGTGGCTGTTGCCTAGTGACCTGGGGCCCGGCTTCCCATCTGTGCCCCCCAGGTATTACTGTGTTCTGTGTAGTGTCCCCCTGTCACTGGGCACAGTGTTACTGTGTTGTGTTGTGCGTGCTGTGCCGGGACCCTGTTGTTGACCTACGCCGTGACGTTGCAGGTCAGCAGTCCCAGCCTCAGCCCTCCCAGCGGCCCCAGTCCCACCCGTCGAGCCACGCCCGACCCCACAGCGCTGGCTACCAGGCCCAGGATATGCGGCGCCGGGACGCCGACTCCAGCAGCCAGGGGCCGCCCCACTCCTCCGGACACCCGCAGGGACACCCCCAGGGACACCCCCAGGGACACCCCCAGGGACACATCACTGGCCACCCGGCGGGACACGCGGGGGCCAGAGGGGGTCGCGGGGAGGAGCCCGTGGGAGGCCCCGGGATGTACCCTGCGCCGCCCCCGCCGCAGTCGCCCTCCCAGCAGCAGCAGCAGCAGCAGCCGCAGCAGCAGCCGCCGGCGCCGCACCGCGGTCGAGAGCCGCCCGAGGTGCAAGACCTTTCGTGCCGCAAGGACGTGCGGGAGGCCGTGGTCGCGGAGCACTACCGCGGTGACCCCCGGGACTACGACCCCTGGGACCCCCGGGTCCAGAACGAGCACCGCCGTAAGCTGGTCCGCGAGACGGTGGCCACGTCGACCCCGCCCCCCGCCCACTCCCACCACCACCACCGCTCCCAGGCGGACGCGACGCGCGTGCGCATGGACGCGTTGCTGCAGCTGGCGGCGACGGCGACGGAGCAGCGGCCCATGGACGTGCACCTGGGTCACCGCGAGCGCTCGCCCTCCGCCTACCACGGCGAGCGCTCCCAGCCCACGCCGCCCGTCCTCAGGTACACCGGGCTGCCCGCCGCCGACCGGCTACCCCCGGGCGGACAGCGCCCGCCCGCTCCCAAGACCACCCTGGGGCAGCCCCCGCCCCTCGTCAAAGACTCCAAGATTAAGAGCGGGAAGACGTCCCCCGGGGTGTCGATGCCGCCCGCCGCAGGGGGGTCCATCACCCAGGGCACCCCGGTGAACCACCCCCCGGTGGCCACCCACCCGCCGCCCGTGAGGGGGTCCATCTCTGCCGGCACGCCTCGCTATGACGCTCAGCCGCGCGGCGGGCCCCACGTCCGCATGGACGGGGGGGGCGCCATGGTCGGCAAGGGCCAGCCCGCCGCGGGGCCGGGCGCGGGCTATGAGGCGGGGGTGGGCGGGCGCAAGGGCCCCCCCATGGGTCACGAGCCGCGCCTCGCCTTGCCCTTCGACCCAGCCACCCTGCCCATCATGTACGGCGGGATGCGCATGCCGCCCGTCCACTACAACCCGGCCGCCTTGGAAATGGCGCGGCGCCACCCGGGCGTGGCCGCCGCCGCCGCCGCCGCCGCCGCCTCGGCGGGAACACCCGTGCTGTACCCCATGGGGTACCCCGGCACGGACATGAGCAGCGCGCGCACCCTGATGGACGACTACCACACGGCGCAGGAGATGCAGAAGGCGCAAGACGCGCAGCGGCGGCAGCACGACAAGGACAAGCAGCTGTCGCCGCGCAGCAGGGAGGCGGCCGCCCAGCAGGCCAAGGTACTCTTCCCGCCCGGCCTGGTGGAGGGCCAGCTCCCCCTCGGCTACCAGGGCCTCGTCCACACCCCGCAGGGACCCATGTTCGTCACCTCGCACCCCGCGCTGTCGCAGCTGGCGCACCCCGCCGTCAGCGCCGCCGCCGCCGTCACCAACAGGGCCGCCTCGCCCGCCACCTCCTCCCACTCCCGCGAAATGACCCCTCCCAGGGCCGCCGAACCCCCGCCCACCGTCGGGTCGCCCTGGTACCCGATGAAGGGCCCGCAGCCCAGTCCGGGCGGCATGCGCCCCGAGGCGACCCCGCCGCCGGGGGTGGCGCCGCCCGGGGGGCGACTGGCCGCCATGCAGCAGCAGCAACAGGCCCAGGCGCCTCCCCATGGCAACAAGGTATCTCAGGCGTCCGTCATCGTGGAGCCGGTGAGCGGGTACCGAGGGGACGCGGGTCGCCATGGTTACTCGCCTTCCCCGCGGGAGGTGGAGGCCCGTCGCCACCACCAGCAGGAGCAGGAGCGAATGCGCCGTGACGCCGAGCAGCGCCTCCGCCTCGAGACCCTGATGCGGTGCGAGGAGGGGGCGCGCCATGACCCCCGTCATGACCCCCGCCACGACCCCCGTCACGACCCCCACCACGACCCCCGCAATGCCCCCCGCCATGACCACCGCCACGACCCCCGCCACGACCCCCGTCAGGAGGAGGAGGCCGAGCGGAAGCGCGTGGCGCATATGTCGCACCCCGAGCGCCATGCCGCCGAGCAGCAGCAGCAGCAGCAGCAGCAGCAGCAGCAGCAGCAGCAGCAGCAGCAGCAGCAGCAGCAGCAGCAGCAACAACAGCAGCAGCAGCAACAGCAGCAGCAGCAGCAACAGCAGCAGCAACAGCAGCAGCAGCAACAGCAGCAGCAGCAGCAGCAGCAGCAACAGGGCCACCCGTCCCACCACCACGGCGGCCGGGGGGGCGAGGACCACGTGGCCGACTACCGCGGCCCGCCCCCGCACCGCCCCGGGGTGAACACGCCGCCGTCTAGCGGCCAGGGCCACTACCCCGGCTACCGGCTCGATGGCGTGGACCGCCACGACGGCCGGCCGCCGCCCAGCGCCGAGAAGAGGCCCAAGCGCGAGGAGGGCGGGGGTGGGGGGCACAGGGATGGCAAGGACGCGCCCGGCAGCAGGACCCTGACGGCCGCCACGCTCATTGACGTCATTATCGCTCACCAGATAAACCGCGCCCCGGAGCCGCGCCACGGCGTGATGGGCCACATGGGACCCATGCAGACCATGCAGCAGCTGGCGGCCACGGGGGCCCACGGCACCTCCGACCCCGAGGACCGCAAGACCCCGGCCTCCTCGGCGCCCAGCATGGGGGGCGGCGGCGGCCTCCAGCCCACCTACACCAGCCCCCGACCACCCTCACGGCCAACCACGGGCCAGAACCCCCCGCACTCCCAGGCCAACCTGCAGCCACCCCCACCCCACCAGCAACCACCCCCACCCCACCAGCCACCACCCCCACCCCACCAGCAACCACCCCACCAGCAGCCACCCCAGCCCCACCAGCAGCCACCCCAGCCCCACCAGCAACAAACCCCACCTCACCAGCAACCTCCCCAGCCCCACCACCATCCTCCTCCACCCCGCCAACAGCCACCCCCTCAGCCGCACCCCTTCAAGCCGCACAACCAAACCCGCAGTCGCTACGAAGCGGAGCAGGCGCGTCAAGGGGACTCTCCGCGAGAGGGCGCGCCCTCGGCGTCCGGCCTCGCTGTCCAGGCGACCGCCTCGTCGTCGGGCGACCAGGAGGGCGGCCAGAGGGCCCCCCCCGGGCCTCCCGCCCCGGGTCCCCAAGGGGCCGCGGGTGGGGACGCCGCCGCCGCTGCCGCCGCCGCCGCCGCCAGAACCATCACCCTGGGTGAACACATCGATCAGATCATCATCCAGGACTACAAGAAGGGCGTTCCTGGCGCGGACCACGACCAGGTCGACTCCGGTAGGTTTCCCTGCTCGCTGCAGCCACGAGGTTATGGCACAGTCCGCTGCTACATACACACAATGTGCAATGTATCCCCCACTGTTTTTGTCAACGCGAAACTACCGTTTATTACAAAATTATAGTTCCTCGTAGAAATGATTTCCCCGCGCTCCACCCCATAGTTCTATGCATTGATAGAACGCTTTGTGAGTTGCTGTTTCCACCCCCCTGACGTTGCCATGGTTTCCGCTCCAGACACGCTGGCGGACCTGAACACGCGCACGGCAATCAAGTCCTTCCTCGCCAACTCCGGAAGCTCCTCCAACGGTTCCAACTCTGACGCCTCGCTGAGCGAGTCTCCGCGGGCCCGCCAGGCGCCAGCGGCCAACTCCCTGCCCAACCCCCACGTCGCCATGTCCCCCCGCACCGGGCCCCCGTCCCCAGCCTCCGCCGCCAACCTCCTGACCAACACCCACGGGGCCATGTCCCAGCGGCCCGGGCCCTCCTCCCCCGCCAGCTCCCAGCCCGGCTCCATGGCATCCCGGCCCGGGCCCCTCTCCCCGGCCGCCTCCGCCCCCAACGCCATGCACCCCCACTCGAGCCCCCACATGGCAATGGGGCCCCGCCCCGGGCCGCCCTCCCCGGCCTCGGCCGGCGGGCTTGACAACAGGCCTCGCAGCTACTCCATGGGCAACCACCATAAGTTTGCCCAGCCTTACGTGGGCCCTGGGGGCCCGATGGACCCGCCGCACCCCCACCGCCCCGACCATCGCCACGACCCCCGGCCCGACCCTCGGCCTGAGCCCCGGGACGGCCAGCTGCCGCCCGCCGCCCTCCCCCACCACCTGCAGCAGCAGCACCACCTCCAGCAGCAGCAGCGGGAGCGGGAACACCGGGAGCGGGAGCGGGAACACCGCGAGCGGGAGCTGCGAGAGCGGGAGCGGGATCACCGCGAGCAACGGGAGCGTGACCCGGCCCTGGGGCGACCCACCAGCCGGGGACCACACGAGGCGCACCTCATGCCCGTGCCCCAGCCCACCACGGCCGCCAACCCCCAGGGCCCCGCGCCCTCGCGCCGCGACCTGGAGGCCGAGCAGGCTGCCGCCCAGGCCGCCGCGCGCCCCCGCAGCTACTCCATGGGCGCCGCGCTGGCCGCCAAGACCAGCCCCAACAGGAACTGGAAGCTGAAGCGGGCTTTGGAACAGGTGACCTCCCCACCCCACCCGACCCGACCCTCACACTCACCGTCTAATGTCTAATCTAATTCGTTACCTCCTGACTTGCCCCCCTCCGTTGCCGTACGGAATCTTGGGTGATGGTAGAGGAATAGATGGTAATGGGGAGGGGGAGGGGGCGCTGCGGGGCGATGTGGATAGAGTAAAGTTTTGCTTGGGGGTACGACGGGCTCTGGTCTGTCAGGGTCGCCGCTTGCCTTCAGTTAAAGCGGGTGCCTAACCTAATCTAATCGCGATTTGCACCGAAAGTTTAAAATTAAAATCTTAAAATCTTGAAATTAATTTGGCGAGTTTCGTTTCGGCCGACTGGTAAGGAGAAATAAATTAAGACCACCCGCCTCCATCAATGTCGAGCAGAGCGCCATTTTGCCGGACCAAGTGTATTGTGACCCCTCAAGTGGCGTCGACTTACGTTAGAACTGGAAGTTATATCGCGGATGGGAACCTTTCAAATTGGGGGTACCGTTCAGGGGAAACGCGTGAAACGGGAGATCAGGGCCGCGATTTACGGAAGAATTGCGGCAATTCTCAGCCGCGCAGTAGGCCAGGATCTTAGTGTCATGGAACAATAGCGTCCAGCATATTGATGTATCTCTTAGCGTCCAGCATATTGATGTATCTCGTAGCGTCCAGCATATTGATGTATCTCTTAGCGTCCAGCATATTGATCTATCTCTTAGCGTCCAGCACATTGATGTATCTCTTAGCGTCCAGCATATTGATGTATCTCTTGCAACGATTGTCTCCGTAACAAAGCCATGATTGGAGTTATAATCGCGGATATTTATATTTGCGACGATCACGCGCTCTTGTTTTACGCACACAGTAGGCCACATTTCCGGTTGCATATAATTAAGAGTATCGCCTCCTGATGGGTCAGTCGCGGACACACCTCCAAACAGGGCTGCCGCCTGGTTAAGCGGCGAAATCGTGGATGGCGGTCACTTCTAAACGTTATTGCGAGCTACAGACAAAGCGAACCATTTGTAATTTGGAGGATAGACACTTGGGTATGATAGGAATCAGTAAAGCAGCGTTAGAGCCCAGGCTGGCGGTTTCCTTTAAAGGTTTTTTTGACACTGTTGCTCGTTTACTGTTGCTAAGTGATCGCACCAAGGTCTCTCTATTGTGTTATTACTCCTCCATTGTTTGTGCTGCAGGACCGAGACCGACAGCTGGAGGAGTCTAAGCGGATGCACCGTGAGGGCCCCCCGCACCCCGGCCCCGGCCCCCCTCTGCCCCCCCAGGTCGGCCCTCGGGCGGGTGCTGTGTCGCCGGCGGGCGCGGGTCCCATCCTGGGAGGCCCTGTGGGTGCCAGCCCCGGCCCGACCCCCAGTCCTGGCCAGGCGGCTGGCGGTGACCGAGGCGCCGGTCAGGGCCCCACGCCGGGCCATGGTGACCCCAAGGCGGGCGGCGTGCCCCTCTCGCTGCCCGCCCCTCACCGCCTCCCGCCCCGCTCCCCCGCCCACCTGGCCATAGATGAGCGCGAAATCGTCAAGGTATCGCAGCAACTCGAGGCCGGGCGGCCCGGAGGAGGGGAGGGGGGTGTCCAGGGCGCGCGGACCGGGGGGGAAGGGGGTGTCCCGATGGGAGCGGCCCCCGGGGAGGGCAGGACGCGCAGTCCGGAGGAGCGCCATATCTCGCAGTCCGGTATTCCGGACCGCCGCTCGCCTGGCGCTGTGTCGGCCAGCGCCAGAGACTCCCGCGACCCCATAGACTTCAGGGACGCCAGGGACCGACGTGACCAACGAGACTCGCGCGAGGCCGCATCGCCCGCCAGCAGTGAGTAGTTCCGAAGCACTCGTAACCAGGATCCTGTCAACGGGAGCCAGTACCATGGGGTTTATCACACAGTCACGGCCTTAAACCTGTCACGTATCTCACGTCCTCATGTATTTCTATCTTACTACTTTGCCGAAGCCTTAATAGAAGTTGATCGCGTGCCCGCCTTTAGATGCTTTTGTTTCTTTGCAGGCGGTTTTTACCCTGACAGCAGTGGCGGAAGCAAGGAGGTTGTCGGCGCCGGCCAGGCTGGGGCGGGCCAGGTCGGGGCGGGTGCCCAGGCGGCCTCGGCCGGTCCTGCCAATCACGGCCCCACGCCCCGCATCAGCCTCTCTCCCCTCGACTTCATGACGAGCAAGATAACGGCCGAGGTGATGGGTGTGGACAGCTTGGGGGGCCAGGCGGGCCCGTCTCGAGGCCGGCCTGGCGCCGCCGGAGACCGGCCTTTGCCCACAGAGGCCCGTGGGTCGGACGGGGTGCCGCGGCGGGCGGCCCAGCACTCGCCCAGCTCGCTGTCTGGCCCCCCGGGGGTGGCGGCGGCGGCGGCGGCGGCGGCGGGCGGCGAGAGCGGCCCCTGGGACCACCGCAAGACGCTGCACCCAATCGACGCCTGGCATCGCGGCGGCGGCGGCTCGCAGACCGTGGACAGCAGTGGCACGGCCTACAGAGACTGGACGCGGGAACGCTACAAGATCAAGGAGGACGGCTCCCCGAGCAAGCAGCCCTCTCCGTCCTCCTCCACGTCGGCCATCGGGTCGTCGTCGGCGGCGTTGAGTCCCGGCCGGTACCGGGAGGCGGGCCGGGAGGCGGGCCGGGACCTGCCCACGTCCGGTCCCGCCACCATGGATGGCGCCGCCCCGGCAGCCCCCAGCGGATACAACTACCACCGCCAGTCGAGCCGATCGCCCGGCTCGTCCAGCGACTACCACCGCTCACACAGCCCCCGCAGCGCCTACCTCGCCCAGACCGGCGAGGGGCGGCCCCCGAGCCGGGACGCCCTGGCCGCGCCGGCCGCTATCGGCCCCGCCACAGGCCCCCCCGCTACCGGCCCCGCCGCTGGCCCCGCCGCCGGCCCCGCCACCGGGTCCAGTCGCTCGGTGTCTCCGCACTATGGCAACCAGCCAGTGGCCCCGGCCGACTCCTCGGGGGTGGATTCGGACAGAGGGTGGCCTGGCGGTCCCAGCGGCAGCCAGGCTGACAGCGCAGGGGGTAAGGACAGCCCGCCCGTCGACAGTCCCGGCTCGGACCAGATGGTTATTGATGAGAGCGCCGGAGTGGACAGCTCCGGGAGCGGCCCGTCCCTCCTCTCCTCTTCCTCATCCCCGGGCCAGCGCACAGGCAGTATCCGGAGCCCGTCGGCCGGGGGTGTGGGCGGGGGTCCCTCGCCCTCCTCCACCTGCGAGGAGCGGCGGGGAGGGGGTGACGCGGCGGTGGCCGGGCGGGCCGGCAGTGTTCACTCCACCCACCAGTCGTCGCCACCGCTGGCGGCCGAGGCCCAGTCCTCCCAGAGCCGCTCCCCGCGACCCTCTGAGTTGGACCGTCGCGCGGGGGCGCCGGTGGCCGACAGCTCGCAGCACGCCTCGCGCAGCACGCCCTCCACCACCCACGTCGCCTCCTCGGGCTCCCCGGGCTCGGGGGTCACGGCGGGGGTGGGGGACGGCGGGCCCGAGGACGGGGACGCAGACCGCCCCGCGGTGGCCAGTTCCCGCTACTCCCTGCCCACGTCCACCTCCCAGACGGCCACGGCTGCGGCCTCGACGTCCCGGGCCAGCACGCCGGCCGCCTCCTCGCCCGCCCCGGGCAGGGACGCCCAGCAGTCGCCCCTCCTCTCCTCGCAGTACGAAATACTCTCGGACGAGGACTGACCGGTCGCCGTCCCGCCTCCGTGACGCGGCGCCAGTCAAACCACGTGGGCTTGTCGTTCATACTTCGGGTATCTTTGGTTGCCGTTGACGGGACTAGCAGTGGCTGACAGTGCTCTCCACATCTTGTAGAAGAATTAAGTTGATGTCGCGGACAGCAAGGATTTACTGTTGAGTCATATGCGCACACGCTATTGATAAAATCCGCCATAAAGAATATCATGTGTTTATGTTTCTCGGATTAATATCTTGCTAAATAGGATTAGTTTATCGTTGTTAACGGGCACTTGAATGTTTTGAACGTAGAAGAATTATATCTTGCGTTTCCTGTGACGTCACTGTTTAGTGCACGTGTAGTGTTGTGGGGCCGGTGCGGCGGGCTACCCCACCGTGTCCCTGGGGTAGCCGGGGCCGCTACCCCACCGTGTCCCTGGGGTAGCCGGGGCCGCTACCCCACCGTGTTCCTGGGGTAGCCGGGGCCGCTACCCCACCGTGTCCCTGGGGTAGCCGGGACCGCTGCCTCACCGTGTCCCTGGGGTAGCCGGGGCCGCTACCCCACCGTGTCCCTGGGGTAGCCGGGGCCGCTGCCCCACCGTGTCCCTGGGGTAGCCGGGACCGCTGCCTCACCGTGTCCCTGGGGTAGTCGGGGCCCCTGCCCCACTCTACCGTGTCCCTGGGGTAGCTGTAAAAAGCTATCTCGGTGAATAAAATGTATTCAGGATTATGGTGGAGTTTTGTGTAGCCGGGGCTGCTGCCCCACCATGTCCCTGGGGTAGCCGGCGCTGGTGCCCCTACACAAACCATGCTGTCAATGTCTGATGGCGAGGGACAAACCAAGGCTGGTGGACACCGTGACCCTGGATGGGGCGGTTCCCTGTACTCGTGATATCATATACACTTTTTCCTGGTGTTAATAAATGTGTCCTGCAATGTAAAAAGCTATCTCGGTGAATAAAATGTATTCAGGATTATGGTGGAGTTTTGTTGACACTCCATGCGTCCATCCAATGCCGGCCTTGACGACTGTTGACACTCCATGCGTCCATTCAATGCCGGCCTTGACGACTCTTGACATTCCGTGCATCCACTCAATGCCGGCCTTGACGACTGTTTACACTCCGTGCGTCCATTCAATGCCGGCCTTGACGACTGTTGACACCCCATGCGTCCATCCAATGGCGACCTTGACGACTGTTGACACCCCATGCGTCCATCCAATGCCGGCCTTGACGACTGTTGACACCCCATGCGTCCATCCAATGCCGGCCTTGACGACTGTTGACAACCCATGCGTCCATCCAATGCCGGCCTTGACGACTGTTGATACTCCGTTCGTCCATTCAATGCCGGCCTTGACGACTGTTTACACTCCGTGCGTCCATTCAATGCCGGCCTTGACGACTGTTTACACTCCGTGCGTCCATTCAATGCCGGCCTTGACGACTGTTTACGCTCCGTGCATCCATTCAAGGCCGATCTTAAATGAAGCCCCCAGCCTGGCCTCTAACGCTGCTATACCGATTCATATAATCCTGATGTCTATCTTTCAAATTAGAGAATTTTTCCGTCCTGTCTGTGGCTCGCTATAAAGTTTAGAAGTCACTGCCAGCCATGATTTCGCCGCTTAACCAATCCGGAGGCGATATTCAATTATAATTATGATTATATTCAAACCGGAAATGACGCTTACTGTGTGAGCAAAACAGAGCTTATCAATATAAATAGCTGTGATTCCAACTACAACCATGTTTTTTTTCTTACGGATCACTCGTTGCAAGATGTATCTCAATATGTTTGGCTGCTAATTTTTCATCAAACACTAAGACCTCCTTTATACTTTTGACACTCCCTGCGTCCATCCAATGCCGACCTGGATGTTTGTTTACATTCCGTGGGGGAGGGGAGGGCAAGGGGTTTTTCCGTTCCTCGGTAAGGGGCTTTTCATTTCACTGTGAACTGGGAATGAGGAAAATAATTATTCGTGAACTGGGAAGCCGATCCTCCTGATCAATGATTTTCTTTAATCCTGAACTGAGAATTTTAATACTAAATAACCGTGAGCTGGGAAATCGCCAATTTATATCATGTTCCATTGTATGCAGGGAGTTCTCCATTCAATTTATCGTGACTTGGGGATAAAGAAACTTATTCCTCGTGATCTGGGAACACGACCCCCCCCCTCCTCCGTGCATCCATCCAAGAGCTCTGAGGCAATTAATGCTCTTGCTAACCCACAGTTATTACACTAAAGCGAACACTAGTTTCTTAATTATAAAACTTTCTTTGGTGGGTTGGACATTTGATTAGATTTGAATTCATCGAACTTTCACATACAATGATCAAGGACAGGATATCTACTTAACTAAAAATTAGCCTAAATTAACCAACACGAATCTTTTGCTGAATTCATAAGCTTGTAAACATTGATACATATAATATATTGTATAGGTAACTTGACTGAAACCTGTATTGATTATTAACCTAACGACACATTGATGATTAACCTAACGACACATTGATGATTAACCTATAACGACACATTGATGATTAACCTAACGACACATTGATGATTAACCTAACGACACATTGGTTATTAACCTGACAACCAATGGAAAAGCATTTATTTGAACTGTTTGGGTGAACTGAACTAAAAATCACGTTCCAGCGCCTGCCAGTGATACATTTTACAGCAACAGTCGCCAACTATTATTTCGTTTGTACGGCAGGGAAGACCGTGTCGCACCCAAGGTCAAGGGCACTCCGTTTGTGGTGGCAAACACAAATGGAGCTATCATCCGATCATCGGCATCGACTTTATAAGTTCTTATTTTGATCTTTAAAAAAAAAGTTCATACGATGAAGTGTGTCATTCCGGGAGCGAATATCAAAGGTTCTTATCTTGTGTTAGATACGGAACAAATGAAGCACTATTTAGCTTCTGTAACCAAAATGGAACAGACGTTCGGACTCAGTTGTCACAGTTGGAATTCGACGTTGAAGTTAAATTTCACGTCGACATAGCCTCAAGCCAAGGGTGTATCTGTATAGACGATCCGCCCCCCGCCCCCCCCCCCCCTTTTTTTCCAGCATAGTTGGATCCCCCCTTGATGGTAGCAGCGCGAAGTTAGGAATGAGAAGTCCTGTAAAGTTGGCACCAGTAAATGGGAAACTTTAGTTTTTGTAAAGTTTGAAACAGGAAAGGGGAAACCAGAAGCCTTCCTCAGTCTTCCTAAGCATTCCTAAGAAGCATGTGTGCCGTCATTCCCATATGAGACAGTTGTTGCTGCAACTGAAACCGTCATTGGCAACAATGTCATTAGTCCTACAAGCAAGCCGCTGTGGCAACTTGACCCATATTGGAGCAGACTACTTACATCTATGGAACTATGTCATATGCAGCTAGTGTGCCATTAAAATTGCATGTTGTATTTTGGCTCAAGTGGCCCCAGTGATCTGGGGTACTTTGGCCAAGTTTTTATTTGTGTAAACTGGTTTGAACAAATATATACCATTGCATTGGTTTGAACATATATTTACCATTGCATTACTGAACTGGCAATGAGTTTTATTACAGCAGGTGTCACCCATTTCTCTTCAACATGTTCAAGTTGTCATTGTACCCATTTATAATAATGCTGACTGATTAATTAAAGTTACATAAAAAAATATTGACATTGCAAGTTAAGACAATAAATCAAAGTATTTTCTTTTCACCAGATCAGTAAATTACATAAGGAAAAGTTTTTTTTTTTCAGATAGTTAAGAACTGTATGTTAATATGTGATGCAACATCACAAAGACAGCAAATGCTCTAATGGCACCTAGTGATTCTAGAGACAGGCCTGGTAACATTGATTATATTAATAGATGCTTATAAATATGACAGTAAAATAGAAAGTAGTATGATATATCTGTGTATATATCACAATTGACAGAAAACTTGATTGTTTCATTTTATGAATTCAGAAACCAAATAATCATCGCTGTTTCGGCTGTGATATAGCAAATGTATCTATCCCGGGACACCACATAACTCTGTTGCAGTCCTGGTACTTATAACAAACATCACGAAGCACAAAAACTTATGACGTTTACCACTAAGTTGAAAACTTGTAGTGAATTGATATCACAGGCAAAGACTTAGAGACTGCATTTGGCAGATTCAAGGACTGATTCTCATTTATAGTTCGAGCTTGATATACAACTTTAAAATGAGTGGATATAAATCCTACAAATAATACACCACTAATTAATAGTGAAAAAAATGTATGTAAGTGGTGGCGAAGGCTGATATTACACCAATAAATTATATGTAAAATATATAAAAAAGTATATGATTACATACCTATAAATGAGCTTGGCACTTTCGTCATTATCTGAATGAAAGAGCCAAGCCCATTGATAGGTAATAGTGACAAACAGTGAAATAGTCATTTTTACAATTATTAGTTGTATAATAGAAGCCAGCTGCATCACACACTCACAATATCAGGCTGTCCAGTGATCCTACTTTCCCTACTTTTTCCTACTTTTTTGTCTCCATCCTATTTTTCCTACCTTTTCTTCAAAATACCTACATTTTCCTACTTTTGGGTATTTGCTTCACCAGGGGCAATCTTAAATGTCATGAATTGCTGTACAAGTGTGCATATCGCTTCTATTATTGCAAAAGTCAGAGGTATTTTGTTTTTGCCTCCTGATATGTATTTAAATCAACACTAGTGTCTGTCAAGTTCTAATAATGAAAATACAGGTACAGCTGAGCAGCATATAAGAAATATTCTAAAAAAAGCCTTTTCTCAGTAATGTAACTTTTTGTCATTTGTTTATCCAGAATAATGTTGCAACATATGCTATTTGAGTCATACTTTTTGCTTCTAATTTCCTACTTTTGTCCTACTTTTTCTGTATGTCCATTCCTACTTTTGTCCTACTTTTTCATGAGGGTGTGCTGGGCAGCATGCAATATACCCATTAAGATTAGTATTAAAATAGATCACAATTTTTCTGAATAGGTATAAAACTATTAAACAAATAATAGTAAAATAAAATTACCTTTGCAAAAGCTACCTACTGTAAACTGCCTTTTTGAAGCACCATACATATTTGAAAACTACATATTATAAGCCGCACCTAGACTTTGCATATGTTTTTGGTTTCAGTATTCGGCAAAGCAATCCAGTCCCTATCTCGTATTGGTGAAGAGTTATATATTGAACCTTTGGAATATGGCGTAAGTCTTATACACTGTGAAAGAAAATAGTTACTGGTACTAAACATTTGTTTTTATTTATTTACCTATGGCCAAGACATAAATTAAAATAAAGTGATTACCTTGACCTATGTGAGCCTAAGATTTAGTGTTATGCATGGCAGCCAACTTGACCTAGTTAAAACTCTCAGCTTCTACATACCTGTAATCTGACTTATCTTATCAGGACTTGTTCATCCTCATTAATCTGTCAATGAACCCATATTTAATCTCTGCCTTCTCAACCTAAGCTGGGGAATGCTACACATTCATCCTTTGTCCTCCCAGGAAGTTCCCAGTGACCCTTATGTGCACAATGTGCCACAATGGCACCTGTTTCAGCTCGCCTTGCGGACCGTTAACTCCAGTCGCTCGGCATATACATGCTTTGTGCTGGCCCCGGCCTTCTTCCTCCAGTACTCGGATGGCCTGACCCGGGCCCCCGCAGGACCGCAGGCTGAGCCCCCAGACCCCGTCCGGTGCAAGGTCAAGATGAAGGTGTGTGCTTGTAATTCTGGACTGTTTTGTACGTGTACCGGTCGTAGTATACCCGAAATACTCCGGAATACCCTAAACACTATGAAATACCGTGAAACATCGATAAATACATGTGAACATGTTGCGATATCGGTGAACTAATGCTGGGTACCAATAAATCCTAATATTTACAATGCAGGTTGGGGAACTATATTCCTAAAACAAAGAATATTGTGGGACCTAAAGATATTTCCTGTCAGCCCTTAACGGTTGCGTAATGACCCAGTAAGGTGGCGACATATGATCGCATACTGCGGGTTTTTTTTTTTTATATAAACTTTATTATTTTACGAGGTTCACAACAGCGAATTCACATACTAATGTTCACCTCGGAGTTGACCTTCTGCAGTTGGTTTCTTCAAGTTGGTTTGCTAGTTGACGGCATGGCTTCTTGCGCCATTGTTCCTGACGGGAGAATGCATTGATCTGAGACACCGAGAGAGGGCGGGTCGGTTGGCGGTTCTCAGCCAGGATAGAGTACTTGTGGTTCTAGTCTATTTCGCACATAATTACATTGCTGAAAATAGCTGGTTTAGCCCTCGTCATAACGACTCGTGTACACCTTTGCACAAAGACCTCAATATCATTCCTTTGATGACCGTTAATGCAAATCTGAATCATGGGTGTTCAGGATTATTAGTAAACTGTATTACTGCCTTATATTTCTGAATTATTTCGCTTCTATTTCTGCCTTAGACGTGGTATTTCTGGGTATTTCAGAGTATTAATTGCGGGTTATAGTCCGACCCCTATGACCCATTAGCGTGGCAGGCACGTCTTCTGACAAATTTAGTAACATTTAATAATTTGTTGCATATTGATTCATGCTAACATAGTTGAATGAGTCATCGAATTTGATGGAGTCTCGTATTTTCGAATTGAATGAGGAGTGTTTATTATTCCAAACACTATTTCCTGTGTCTTTACCCATCTACTTCAGTTTGTATATTTCATAAACTACATTGGATTATAAGTTAACCCGACATTGATATGAGGAAATGTCAGTGAAGAAGAAATGTCCACTACGTCCCCAGAACATGACTTTTTTCTTATATATAGACAGGGTTGAGTTAGAACTGACAACCACACACGTCAAGATACAAGCTGTTTGTGAACCTGCGATCTGACGCTTATATATCTAGTTAGCAGGGTTTCTCACAATAAGGTGCTTTCTTGCAGTCGTGCCTCCCGATATTCAAGTCCGTATCTGTGTTGGAGAAAACGGTGGACACTTGCAAGATTAAGTTGAATATGGAGGATGCCAGACTCATATTTCAGCTGTACTGCAAACATGGTAGGTACTTACTTACGTCACATCCATAAATGGCTGGACACAGGCACTTGCATGTCTATTGATACAAGAAGACCACGTCCATCGTCCCACTACGTGGCGTCTCTCATTAGAATAACATATTACAGACACAGTCTACTCTCAATAACAGTGAACTTTACTGGTGAAATCAGTGAACGATCGTGTTTGTTTTGTTTGGTTATCTCTCTAGGCATTGTGAAGACCTACAACCTGACGTTTATCGAGACAGAGTCACTGCAGGCAGTGTTCTCCAAGGACCTCTGCCCCAACAGGATCACGGCACCGACCAGGTAGCTAGCCCAGCGCGCCACTCTAACACTCCGCCCGTCACGGCACCGACCAGGTAGCTAGCTCGGCGCGCCACTCTTAATACTCCGCCCGTCACGGTACCGACCAGGTAGCTAGCCCAGCGCACCACTCTAACATTCTGCCCGTCACGGCACCGACCAGGTAGCTAGCCCAGCGCACCACTCTAACATTCTTCCCGTCACGGCACCGACCAGGTAGCTAGCCCAGCGCACCACTCTAACATTCTGCCCGTCACGGCACCGACCAGGTAGCTAGCCCGGTGCGCCACTCTAACAATCTGCCCGCCACGGCACCGACCAGGTAGCTAGCCCAGCGCACCACTCTAACATTCTGCCCGTCACGGCACCGACCAGGTAGCTAGCCCAGCGCGCCACTCTAACACTTCGCCCGTCACGGCACCGACCAGGTAGCTAGCTCGGCGCGCCACTCTTAATACTCCGCCCGTCACGGTACCGACCAGGTAGCTAGCCCAGCGCACCACTCTAACATTCTTCCCGTCACGGCACCGACCAGGTAGCTAGCCCAGCGCACCACTCTAACATTCTGCCCGTCACGGCACCGACCAGGTAGCTAGCCCGGTGCGCCACTCTAACAATCTGCCCGCCACGGCACCGACCAGGTAGCTAGCCCAGCACACCACTCTAACATTCTGCCCGTCACGGCACCGACCAGGTAGCTAGCCCAGCGCGCCACTCTAACACTCCGCCCGTCACGGCACCGACCAGGTAGCTAGCTCGGCGCGCCACTGTTAATACTCCGCCCGTCACGGCACCGACCAGGTAGCTAGCCCAGCGCGCCACTCTAACACTCCGCCCGTCACGGCACCGACCAGGTAGCTAGCCCAGCGCGCCACTCTAACAATCTGCCCGCCACGGCACCGACCAGGTAGCTAGCCCAGCGCGCCAGTCTAACACTCCGCCCGTCACGGCACCGACCAGGTAGCTAGCTCGGCGCGCCATTCTAATACTCCGCCTGTCACGGCACCGACCAGGTAGCTAGCCCAGCGCGCCACTCTAACACTCCGCCCGTCACGGCACCGACCAGGTAGCTAGCCCAGCGCGCCACTCTAACACTCTGCCCGCCACGGCACCGACCAGGTAGCTACCCCGGTGCGCCACTCTAACACTCCGCCCGTCACGGCACCGACCAGGTAGCTAGCCCAGCGCACCACTCTAACATTCTGCCCGTCACGGCACCGACCAGGTAGCTAGCCCAGCGCGCCACTCTAACACTTCGCCCGTCACGGCACCGACCAGGTAGCTAGCTCGGCGCGCCACTCTTAATACTCCGCCCGTCACGGTACCGACCAGGTAGCTAGCCCAGCGCACCACTCTAACATTCTTCCCGTCACGGCACCGACCAGGTAGCTAGCCCAGCGCACCACTCTAACATTCTGCCCGTCACGGCACCGACCAGGTAGCTAGCCCGGTGCGCCACTCTAACAATCTGCCCGCCACGGCACCGACCAGGTAGCTAGCCCAGCACACCACTCTAACATTCTGCCCGTCACGGCACCGACCAGGTAGCTAGCCCAGCGCGCCACTCTAACACTCCGCCCGTCACGGCACCGACCAGGTAGCTAGCTCGGCGCGCCACTGTTAATACTCCGCCCGTCACGGCACCGACCAGGTAGCTAGCCCAGCGCGCCACTCTAACACTCCGCCCGTCACGGCACCGACCAGGTAGCTAGCCCAGCGCGCCACTCTAACAATCTGCCCGCCACGGCACCGACCAGGTAGCTAGCCCAGCGCGCCAGTCTAACACTCCGCCCGTCACGGCACCGACCAGGTAGCTAGCTCGGCGCGCCATTCTAATACTCCGCCTGTCACGGCACCGACCAGGTAGCTAGCCCAGCGCGCCACTCTAACACTCCGCCCGTCACGGCACCGACCAGGTAGCTAGCCCAGCGCGCCACTCTAACACTCTGCCCGCCACGGCACCGACCAGGTAGCTACCCCGGTGCGCCACTCTAACACTCCGCCCGTCACGGCACCGACCAGGTAGCTAGCTCGGCGCGCCATTCTAATACTCCGCCTGTCACGGCACCGACCAGGTAGCTAGCCCAGCGCGCCACTCTAACACTCCGCCCGTCACGGCACCGACCAGGTAGCTAGCCCAGCGCGCCACTCTAACACTCTGCCCGCCACGGCACCGACCAGGTAGCTACCCCGGTGCGCCACTCTAACACTCCGCCCGTCACGGCACCGACCAGGTCGCTAGCCCGGCGCGCCACTCTAACACTCTGCCCGTCACAGCACCGACCAGGTCGCTAGCCCGGCGCGCCACTCTAACACTCTGCCCGTCACAGCACCAACCCCCCGTGTAATTTACAACACCCCCACGTGTAATTTACAACACCCCCACATGTAATTTGCAACACCCCCCCCGTGTAATTTGCAACATCCCCCCATGTAATTTACAACACCTCCGTGTAATTTACAACACCCCCCATGTAATTTGCAACCCCGCCCACCATGTAATTTACCAAGTTAACGCCCCAAAAACGTTACTGGGGTGTGAACAATGATTTAACATTGCTTAGCAGTTGGATCATGAGGTGACATTAGTGTGATGTCGATGGTATGTGGTATGATTGATGTAGTATGATTGATGAGGTTTGGCTGATGTGGTCTGGCTGATGTGCTCTGGCTAATGTGCCCTGGCTGATGTGCTCTGGCTGATGTGGTCTGGCTGATGTGGTCTGGCTGATGTGCTCTGGCTGATGTGGTCTGGCTGATGTGGTCTGGCTGATGTGCTCTGGCTGATGTGCTCTGGCTGATGTGCTCTGGCTGATGTGGTCAGGCTAATGTGTGGTGGCTGATGTAGCTGACCGCCCCTTGTGTATGTCCGCAGGCTGCTGTGCGAGACCGTCCTCAACTTCCAGACGACCCAGGACGAGGTGACGCTGGTCGTCAACCCCGAGAGAGTCCGCTTCAAGAACTACGTGGAGGACGAGGCAGGTGAGCACGAGGCCCACGTGGCCTCTGCACCGGGCCCCTCTATGGCCACCCCACGTGGCCTCTGCACCGGGTCCCCTGTGTGGCCGTACCATGTGGCCTCTGCACCGGGCCCCCTGTATGGCCCCCCCACGTGGCGCCTGCACCGGGCTCCCTGTATGGCCGCTCCACATGGCGCCTGCACCGGGCCCCCTGTATGGCCGCCCCACGTGGCCTCTGTACCGGGCCCCCTGTATGGCCGCCCCATGTGGCCTCTGCACCCGGCCCCCTGTATGGCCGCCCCACGTGGCCTTTGCACCGGACCCCCTGTATGGCCGCCCCACGTGGCATCTGCACCGGGTGCCCCTGTATGGCCGCCCCACGTGGCCTCTGCACCGGGCCCCCTGTTTGGCCGCCCCACGTGGGCTCTTCACCGGGCCCCCTGTATGGCCGCCCCACGTGGCCTCTGCACCGGGCCCCCTGTATGGCCACCCCACGTGGCCTCTGTACCGGGCCCCCTGTATGGCCGCCCCATGTGGCCTCTGCACCCGGCCCCCTGTATGGCCGCCCCACGTGGCCTTTGCACCGGACCCCCTGTATGGCCGCCCCACGTGGCATCTGCACCGGGTGCCCCTGTATGGCCGCTCCACGTGGCCTCTGCACCGGGCCCCCTGTATGGCCGCCCCACGCGGCCTCTGCACCGGGCCCCTTGTATGGCCGCCCCACGTGGCCTCTGCACCGGGCCCCCTGTATGGCCGCCCCACGCGGCCTCTTCACCGGGCCCCCTGTATGGCTGCCCCACGTGGCCTCTGCACCGGGCCCCCTGTATGGCCGCCCCACGTGGCGCCTGCACCGGGCCCCCCTGTATGGCCGCCCCACGTGGCCCCTGCACCGGGCCCCCTGTATGGCCGCCCCACGTGGCCTCTGCACCGGGCCCCCTGTATGGCCGCCCCACGTGGCCTCTGCACCGGGCCCCCTGTATGGCCGCCCCACGCGGCCTCTTCACCGGGCCCCCTGTATGGCCGCCTCACGTGGCCTCTGCACCGGGCCCCCTGTATGGCCGCCCCACGTGGCCTCTGCACCGGGCCCCTGTATGGCCGCCCCATGTGGCCTCTGCACCGGGCCCACTGTATGGCCACCCCACGAGGCTTCTGCACCGGGCCCCCTGTATGGCCGCCCCACGTGGCCTCTGCACCGGGCCCCCTGTATGGCCGCCCCACGTGGCCTCTGCACCGGGCCCCCTGTATGGCCGCCCCACGTGGCCTCTGCACCGGGCCCCCTGTATGGCCGCCCCACGTGGCCTCTGCACCGGGCCCCCTGTATGGCCGCCCCACGTGGCCCCTGCACCGTGCCCCCTGTGTGGCTTATTTTTGTGCATGAACTTTATTTATTGTGCGAGGTTTATCATCAGCGGCTACACTGATAAAAGATCAGTTCGAGTGCGATACCGAACAATTGTGGGCTAACTTGTCAGCAGTTTGTCCGCCTTTGTGATTCCAGACGCCAGCAAAGTGATGCATACGTACGTCGACCTTGACCCTGAAGAGTTTGACAGCCTGCAGGTCGGGGTGGACACCGATGTGACCTTCAGTCTGAAGGACCTCCGGGTGAGTGAGAATTACCCGCCGGCCACACACACACCACATTACCCGCCAGCCACACACACACTCCACATTACCCGCCAGCCACACACACACTCCACATTACCCGCCAGCCACACACACTCCACATTACCCGCCAGCCACACACACTCCACATTACCCGCCAGCCACACACACACTCCACATTACCCGCCAGCCACACACACACACACCACATTACCCGCCAGCCACACACACTCCACATTACCCGCCAGCCACACACACACTCCACATTACCCGCCAGCCACACACACTCTACATTACCCGCCAGCCACACACACACTCCACATTACCCGCCAGCCACACACACACTCCACATTACCCGCCAGCCACACACACACTCCACATTACCCGCCAGCCACACACACACTCCACATTACCCGCAAGCCACACACACTCCACATTACCCGCCAGCCACACACACACTCCACATTACCCGCCAGCCACACACACACTCCACATTACCCGCAAGCCACACACACACTCCACATTACCCGCCAGCCACACACACTCCACATTACCCGCCAGCCACACACACACTCCACATTAGCCGCCAGCCACACACACACTCCACATTACCCGCCAGCCACACACACTCCACATTACCCGCCAGCCACACACACACTCCACATTACCCGCCAGCCACACACACTCCACATTACCCGCCAGCCACACACACTCTACATTACCCGCCAGCCACAAACACACTCCACATTACCCGCCAGCCAAACACACACTCCACATTACCCGTCAGCCACACACACTCCACATTACCCGCCAGCCACACACACACTCCACATTACCCGCCAGCCACACACACACTCCACATTACCCGCCAGCCACACACACTCCACATTACCCGCCAGACACACACACACTCCACATTACCCGCCAGACACACACACACTCCACATTACCCGCCAGCCACTCACACTCCACATTACCCGCCAGCCACACACACACTCCACATTACCCGCCAGCCACACACACACTCCACATTACCCGCCAGCCACACACACTCCACATTACCCGCCAGCTACACACACTCCACATTACCCGCCAGCCACACACACACTCCACATTACCCGCCAGCCACACACACTCCACATTACCCGCCAGCCACACACAATAATAATCTTTATTGCCATGAAGAGTACACAAATCAAGATAATACAGAACTGGTTGGCAAGGAGCAGAAGCCGAGGCTTATTCGCTCAAAAAAACAAGAAAAAAAAAACAAGCTCAAAACAACAACAAAAAACAGGAACATGGAACGGTAGTACAGCAATCTAGATAATATCGATTTGGCCCAATCGTTGCACTATAATAGTTCTTTCTTTCTATTAACTCATTAACAAATATGATTATATTGTGATGGCTAGTTACACATCAAATTAACATTAGTTAAATTACTCGTATCAATTATATTTAACAAACTATCCTTAGTATTTCTCTCAACAAGGTGAAGCGATGATTGAAAGTTTACCGTACCAAACCATTTATTAAAAATATATATCCCATTATATCTCATAGATATTTTCGTCAACTGACACTTGTGCTTAGGAACATGTAATAGCTGCGACCTTCTAGTGTTATACTTATGTATGTCAGCATTTCTTATAAACAAATCTTTTATTATAAGAGGTTGCAATCCATTGTATTGCTTAAACATAAATGATAAAACGCTAAACTCGAATAATGATGTGAGCGGGAGAATCTTATTCGTTACAAATAACGGCGCTGAGTGGGCCCATTTATTAACTCCAGACAATACGCGAACTGCTTTTTTTTGGATCACGATAAGAGGGGTTAAAAAGCTACTACACGAAGCTCCCCATACTTCAATACAATATGAATATTCAATATTCAAAACAATTATATAAAATCCGTAGGGTGTCATTGGTTAACATTTTCCTTGCACAAGAGATTATTCCAAGCGCCCTTGCCATTTTACCTTTAATATAATCTATATGTTGTTTCCACATAAGGTCACAGTCTAATTGTACTCCCAAAAATTTCGTGATAGTAGTTTGTACAACAGTTTCGCCAGAAATGATGACACTGCTGTGAATACTAATTTTCTTTCGCTTGGGTTCAAAAACCATGAATTTAGTTTTATCGAGATTGAGAGCAAGCTTATTAATTTGTAACCAATACTGTATGTGTTTTAATTCCCCATTCGGCGTTTCAATCGTTTTATTGATATCTTTGCCCGATATAAAGAAATTAGAATCATCTGCAAATAAGATTCCAAACAATTGCTTACTTACATTCATTAAGTCATTAATGTATAAAAGAAATAAAAGTGGACCTAGAACAGAACCTTGCGGGACTCCACATACTATTCGAGATCGGTTCGAAAATGTATTATTGTAAACTACAAACTGTTCTCTCGCATTGAGGTAACTTTTTAGCCACGTTAAAGCAAGCCCTCTTACGCCGTAATTTTTTAAACAGTATATCGTGGTCAACCGTATCGAAGGCTTTCGAGAAATCAAGAAATATACCAACAGCAGTTTGTCCCATTTCCCTAGCAGTTGTTAGTTTATCTTGCAGAAGTAAAAGGGCTGAGGTAGTAGAGTGATTTGATCTAAAACCAAATTGGTTTTTGTGTAGTAAGTCATATTTGTTAATAAAGTTGATTAGACGTTTCTGCATCAGCTGTTCGAACACTTTAGAGAATGTTGGAAGAATTGAAATTGGTCTGTAGTTAGTAAATAATTTACTATCCCCCCCTTTCAGGATAGGTGTTACTTTTGCACGTTTAGGTTCTTCGGGAAATATCCCTTCACTAAATGAGAGATTAATTACATGAGTTAGGGGTTGGGTGAGGGGATCTATAATCGTTTTGATTACTTTGGCTGTTAGCGAGTCCCATCCTGGTGAGCTGTTCTTTAGGGATGCAAGGGCGTTGCGGACTTCACTACTAGTAACTGGCTCAAGGAAAAGCGACTTAGTATTGGTATCTTTCATAAACGTGAGTGGTGAATCTCCATTTCTTGGGATTGTTTTTGATATAGATTTACCAACATTATCAAGCTGGGAGCTGCCATCCTGTGTGAGCCATTAAGGTATGTGTTAAATATGACGATTAATTGTAATACGTTTCCAAAAGAACTAAAATACGCTGAAGTCACACCAATTTTCAAGAAGAAGGACAACTTAAATAAGGAAAACTACAGGCCAGTAAGTGTTCTCCCCTGTATCTCCAAGATATATGAAAAAATATTGTGTGACCAGCTTATGTCCTTTATGGAACCCAGGTTATCACCCAGACTATCTGGGTTTAGAAAGGGACACAGTTGTCAAAGTCTACTGATGCGCTTAGTTGAAGACTCCAAAAATGCATTAGATAATAATCAAGTTATGGGAGCTATACTAATGGATCTCTCAAAAGCATTCGATTGCCTTCCACACAGATTATTGATTACCAAGATGAACGCTTATGGCATAAGTAAACAATCATGTAGGCTAGTTGCAAGCTATCTTACGAACCGCGAACAGAGGGTAAAACTAGGACATAATCGGAGCGAGTGGCTTACCCTCAAGAAAGGAGCACCACAGGGATCTGTTTTTGGTCCACATCTGTATAATGTATTTACGAATGACCTGCTTGTATCCACCGCACGGGGAACCGATAAGTATAATTATGCTGATGATAATACTGTGGCGGCTCAAGGTAAGGAGTTTAACAAGGTTAAAGTAACTCTAGAGAAGGCGTTATCGGAGATAACAACGTGGTTCGTCGACAATTACATGAAAGCGAACCCAAGTAAGTACCAGGCAATCGTGTTTGAAAAGAGAAACGAATTAAGTCAGCACAGATCGTTTTCGATTTCTGGAACAGAACTGGCAGCACAACAGGAAGTAACATTACTAGGTATTCAACTGGACGCTAGGTTAACTTTCGGCAACCATATATCAAGTTTATGCAAGAAGGCTGGGAAAAGTCTCAATGTCTTAGCTAGAGTTTCTAAATTAATGGATGTTGATAGCAAACTTACGTTATTTCATGCTTTTATTCTTTCACATTTTAATTATTGTCCCGTTGTATGGCATTTTTGTGATATGAAAAATATGCGTAAGATTGAAAAGATACAGGAGCGGGCATTGAGGTATGTGTTTAATGACTTTAGATCAGAATACGCAGAGTTGAGGAAGAGAGCGGGTAGACCATTGCTATATGTTGAACGATTGCGCTGCATATCATTAGAAGTTTACAAGAGTATCAACAAGATTGGGCCTAGTTATCTTCAGGACATGTATAACGTGAAGGAAAACAATTACATTTTAAAAAATGGGCCAAATTTATGTATGCCACGCGTTAAGACATCAGCTTATGGCCATAATTCATTGAAGTATCAAGGTAGCAAGCTATGGAACATGCTCAACAAGGAAACGAAGTTAGCCAAATCTGCCAAGCAATTTAAAGCAACGCTGTCAACCTCGGATGTGTTCTTGTGTCACTGTAATTCGTGCACATTATGTAACATAGCTAATGGGTAAGGTTTTATGAGATGCAAAGATTGTTATATTTTCATTGTCATATGTATATATATCTCATGCGCTCATGTCATTTTATCATTGTCGGTCAATAGCACGTGTGCTAATGTTTATTGTTGACTTTTACATACCGACGTTAAATAAAACTTTATCTTATCTTATCTTATCTTATAACAAAGTAGTTATTAAACTCATTCGCAATTTGGCTTCTATCTGTAATCAGTCCTCCTCTTATCGAAAATGTCGTTTGGAACTTCTGACCTTGTTTTTTGTTTACTACCTCTTTAATTGTTTTCCACATCTTAAACAAGTTGTTTTTATTTGCTTTTATGGCGGACTGATAATAGGTTTTTCTGCCGCTCTAACAGTGGATAAAAGCTAATTTTTATATTTTTTATAATCATGCTCAGATTCTTTGGTTTTTTGTCTCATAAATCTACAATACAATCGATTTTTCTTAGATATGCAGTTCTTTAATCCTGTACTGAGCCATAGTTTTCTGTTTTGGTATTTAGATGTGGAGATAGTGAGAGGAAAACAATTCTCATGTATAAGAGAAACTGAACGGTGTAGTTTAGTATAGGCTTCCTGGGTGCTTGGTGTCTCTAAAATATTATCCCAGTTTTCGTTTGTTATACAGTGAACAAATTTCTCAATATTGGGCTTACTCACATTCCTTTTAACGATGTTGACTCTGTCAACATTAATCTGAACATACTGTGATATATAGAACACAGGAAAATGATCTGTAATATCTGTGTACATAATGCCTTTCAGGGTAGAGCTAATATCGCACTCGTTAGTGAAGATATTATCAATCAGCGTAGCTGTGGTACTTGTTACCCTGGTCGGTTTGCTTATCGCGGGGGGAAACGCATGGCTAAACATTGAATCAATAAATTCAGCTGTGGGTCTATGAGAGTCCATATTTAGCAGATTAATGTTAAAATCTCCTGCGAGATAACAAACCACCTTTTCAGAGTTAATCTTATGCAATAACTCGTCTAACTGCTCATTAAATACAACAATGTTGGTATCCGGTGGTCGGTAAACTACACCTACTAAAATTGACTTCTGATTAGCATAAGCTCCCTTGTCTAGTTGCACAAATAAAGCTTCCATATGTTCATTAAATACATCCAAGTCCGGTCGCTTGCTGAAGTTAACTCCGGACTTAATAAACATTGAAACCCCTCCACCAGTTCTGTCTTGTCGGTAACTATTGACGGGGAGATAACCGTCCAAACCATGGCAATCAACGTTGCCTTCGTTAAAGGCATACGCAGTAAAATCGTGATTTAAAGTTTCAATATAGGATCCAAACTGTGAGAAGTTTTTCTGCGCGCTTCTTATGTTCATATGCATAATGGAAAATGACAACTCCTCGAGTCTAAGTTCTTTGCATGACTCATTGAAGGCGTCTTCTAAATAGTACTTACAATTTGACATGCTGGCAGACGAATCTACATAGAAATTTACATCAGGGTCAGTGTCATTTAGCGGCGTCATGTAGTCTGAGTTTAAATCAAATGGATTAAACAACTTGTTTTCAAGCTCGACCAGTGGGATACGCGAATTATTGACGCTACTTGACGAGATAGCGAGTTCAAAAGCCCGTGTCTCAGTTATCCCATTAAAAGGAAATATTTCAGTTATACAATTGATGCAATACCATGGGTCATTATTTTCTCTCACAACCTGCAGGTCTTCTCTGGTAAAATGAGACAAACAATTAACGTGATAGAAACAGTAGCAAATAGAACAATTTATATGATACGAGTGATGTAATATCTTACGTTTGCATACAGCACAATCACAGTTGTTTAGCATACCAGTGTGTAGCATCAATGTTATAGCAAGAAAAACTCATGGGCCTGTAAAAATCATCCCAAATAATGAGAGCAACATACACAAAACTACATAAACACACTTTATATACAAAAACAACGTATTTACATGTAAGATCTGGTTCGCTAGACGCTCTGGTAAGGAGAATGCCCATGTAACAGTACATTCTTGAAAAAGAATGTACGAGGCGCAAGCCGAGTACATATCTTTTAAAGAATGAACTGTTACACGGGTATTCTCTGACTTAAAGTACGGTCGCTGAGCCTCACCTGGTCCATGTAGCGTGAATAAGAGTTCTTTGAGGATGTACATTGCATCTCTCGCTTCCGAAACCAATAAAATAGCTTACCTAAGTCGGTCCATATTCTATCTGAGAACCCACGAAATGTATTGTTGTGGCAATGGTAAACTTTAGTCCTATGTGAGCTAAGCGGGAACAGTGGTTTGCCCTGACATGGAAGAACGTCGGACGCTGCAGCCACAAGTCAGTTTAGTTCATCTTTAGATCGCATAAATGAAGTCGTGTTTCGCATCAAGGCGCGTAGGCTACTTCGCATGGATTATGTGTCATTATACAGGCGATAATGGTCATTTGAATGTGGAATATGATACAATCGTTCAAGTTATTGGATACTGAAAAGGATATGATGCGCAGCGATGTTTTGATGGTGTTTGAAACAAGTGCGTTGTTGATGCATAGGATACGCTTTGCAAACTGAGTTTCGTGAGATTCACGAGAAAGAAAATGATTTCTAGTGGGATTATAGGATATAAGGAAATGTCGGTATGTATTTTGCATATGATTTCAAATTCAGTTTCTAAAAGTGGATTTTGTGACCAACGCTCGTTTTGATGAGTGATTTGTATCTGTTTTTGCTGGGGGTTTCCATAGGGCGTCAAGCTTTCAGTTCATCATCCATTGTGGTTGTGACCTGTTTTAGACAAGCTCACTTATTGCTCATGATTGGCATTGCCTGCGATTGTCAATTTCGTAACAGAAGGACGATGTTTGGTCTCCTTGAGTCAATCGCAATTTATCAGCTCACTAAAACAGTACATTCGTGAAAATTAATGTACAGTTTAGACAATAGAATGACGTCATAGCAGTACTTTAACATGAAACTACGGTGCTCTGAACATGACGTTATATGGGCAACTTCTACGTACGGGAGGGACGGAAACATACAGTTGGGACAATACATAAACTTGATACCTAATAAGGTAATGATCAATTGCACGAGCAGTGACCAGCCGGGGGCTGGTGACGTGGGGGGGGGCGTAACGTTAAAACTGCCAACATGAAATATACCACATTAGGTAAGTAGCAGGTCTGAAACGAGTGAAATTAACAAGCAATTGAACATTGACTTTGGGAGTCCACTAATTTACCTCCGAGAGCAATCACCTGCACATAGGTAATCATACAACGATAAATTTAGAAAGTCACGGTTTACCCTTGGCACCCAAACATTATGAGCAGAGGTTACCACTTAAATTCTCACACATTACGACAGCAAAACAATTAAGCGGTCGATCACCGCATACAAATAAATTGCACCTGCAGTTTGCATCACACAGTGATCGAATTGGCGTCATAGGACGACCTGTTTCTAGAATCCTCATTATTTTCACCAAACCGCGTGTTAATTCCCAGCTGCTGAACATAGCGTTGGATATTGGCTGGCTCATTACATTACCTCGTGCGTTAAAGCAACCGTACTATAACTGGGTCAAGCGGGTGCTCGGAGTGCTTCAGAAGAAACTACTGCCGCGTGGTGGCGTGGCCGCTTGGCATTAACATTTCATGTAGGCTGTTATCATAACTTTATCATCTCGGTGAATATATACTTTTGATGTTATATCATTTGTATTTACATACCGACACAGTGGATATATACATTACCCGCCAGCCACGCACACACTCCACATTACCCGCCAGCCACACACACACTCCACATTACCCGCCAGCCACACACACACTCCACATTACCCGCCAGCCACACACACACTCCACATTACCCGCCAGCCACTCACACACTCTACATTACCCGCCAGCCACTCACACACTACATTACCCGCCAGCCACGCACACACTCCACATTACCCGCCAGCCACACACACACTCCACATTACCCGCCAGCCACTCACACACTCTACATTACCCGCCAGCCACACACACTCTACATTACCCGCCAGCCACACACACTCCACATTACCCGCCAGCCGCGCACACACACTCCACGCCAGCCATACACACACTCCACATTACCCGCCAGCCACACACACACTCCACATCACCCGCCATCCACACACACACTCCACATTACTCGCCAGCCACACACACACTCCACATTACCCGCCATCCACACACACTCCACATTACCCGCCAGCCACACACACACACTCCACATTACCCGCCAGCCACACACACACTCCACATTACTCGCCAGCCACACACACTATCCACATTACCCGCCAGCCACGCACACTCTACATTACCCGCCAGCCACACACACTCCACATTACTCGCCAGCCACACACACTATCCACATTACCCGCCAGCCACGCACACTCTACATTACCCGCCAGCCACACACACTCCACATTACCCGCCAGCCACACACACACTCCACATTACCCGCCAGCCACACACACACTCCACATTACCCGCCAGCCACACACACACACAACATTACCCACCAGCCACACACACTCCACATTACTCGCCAGCCACACACACACACCACATTACCCGCAAGCCACACACACTCCACATTAGCCGCCAGCCACACACACACTCCACATTACCCGCCAGCCACGCACACACACTCCACGCCAGCCATACACACACTCCACATTACCCGCCAGCCACACACACACTCCACATTACCCGCCAGCCACACACACACTCCACATTACCCGCCAGCCACACACACACTCCACATTACCCGCCAGCCACACACACACTCCACATTACCCGCCAGCCACACACACACTCCACATTACCCGCCAGCCACTCACACACTCTACATTACCCGCCAGCCACTCACACACTACATTACCCGCCAGCCACGCACACACTCCACATTACCCGCCAGCCACACACACACTCCACATTACCCGCCAGCCACTCACACACTCTACATTACCCGCCAGCCACACACACTCTACATTACCCGCCAGCCACACACACTCCACATTACCCGCCAGCCATACACACACTCCACATTACCCGCCAGCCACACACACACACCACATTACCCGCAAGCCACACACACTCCACATTAGCCGCCAGCCACACACACACTCCACATTACCCGCCAGCCACGCACACACACTCCACGCCAGCCATACACACACTCCACATTACCCGCCAGCCACACACACACTCCACATTACCCGCCAGCCACACACACTCCACATTACCCGCCAGCCATACACACACTCCACATTACCCGCCAGCCACACACACACACCACATTACCCGCAAGCCACACACACTCCACATTAGCCGCCAGCCACACACACACTCCACATTACCCGCCAGCCACGCACACACACTCCACGCCAGCCATACACACACTCCACATTACCCGCCAGCCACACACACACTCCACATTACCGCCAGCCACACACACACCCCACATTAGCCGCCAGCCACACACTCACTCCACATTACCCGCCAGCCACACACACACCCCACATTAGCCGCCAGCCACACACTCACTCCACATTACCGCCAGCCACACACACACCCCACATTAGCCGCCAGCCACACACTCACTCCACATTACCCGCCAGCCACACACACTCCACATTACCGCCAGCCACACACACACTCCACATTACTCGCCAGCCACACACACACGCCACATCACCCGCCATCCACACACACACTCCACATTACCCGCCAGCCACACACACACTCCACATTACCCGCCAGCCACACACACACTCCACATTACCCGCCAGCCACACACACACTCCACATTACCCGCCAGCCACACACACACTCCACATTACCCGCCAGCCACACACACACTCCACATTACCCGCCAGCCACACACACACTCCACATTACCCGCCAGCCACACACACACACCACATTACCCGCCAGCCACACACACTATCCACATTACCCGCCAGCCACACACACACACCACATTACCCACCAGCCACACACACACTCCACATTACCCGCCAGCCACACACACACTCCACATTACCCGCCAGCCACACACACACTCCACATTACCCGCCAGCCACACACACTCCACATTACCCGCCAGCCACACACACTCCACATTACCCGCCAGCCACACACACTCCACATTACCCGCCAGCCACACATACACTCCACATTACCCGCCAGCCACACACACTCCACATTACCCGCCAGCCACACACACACTCCACATTACCCGCCAGCCACACACACACTCCACATTACCCGCCAGCCACACACACACTCCACATTACCCGCCAGCCACACACACTCCACATTACCCGCCAGCCACGCACACACTCCACATTACCCGCCAGCCACACACACACTCCACATTACCCGCCAGCCACACACACTCCACATTACCCGCCAGCCACACACACACACACTCCACATTACCCGCCAGCCACACACACTCCACATTACCCGCCAGCCACACACACACTCCATATTACCCGCCAGCCACACACACTCCACATTACCCGCCAGCCACACACACTCCACATTACCCGCCAGCCACACACACTCCACATTACCCGCCAGCCACACTCACTCCACGTTACCCGCCAGCCACACATACACACCACATTACCCGCCAGCCACACACACACTCCACATTACCCGCCAGCCACACACACACTCCACATTACCCGCCAGCCACGCACACTCCACATTACCCGCCAGCCACACACACTCCACATTACCCACCAGCCACACACACACTCCACATTACCCGCCAGCCACACACAAACTCCACATTACCCGCCAGCCACGCACACTCACATTACCCGCCAGCCACACACACTCCACATTACCCGCCAGCCACACACACTCCACATTACCCGCCAGCCACACACACACTCCATATTACCCGCCAGCCACACACACTCCACATTACCCGCCAGCCACGCACACTCCACATTACCCGCCAGCCACACACACTCCACATTACCCGCCAGCCACACACACACTCCACATTACCCGCCAGCCACACACACACTCCACATTACCCGCCAGCCACTCACACACTCCACATTACCCGCCAGCCACACACACACTCCACATTACCCGCCAGCCACACACACACTCCACATTACCCGCCAGCCACGCACACTCACATTACCCGCCAGCCACACACACTCCACATTACCCGCCAGCCACACACACTCCACATTACCCGCCAGCCACACACACACTCCATATTACCCGCCAGCCACACACACTCCACATTACCCGCCAGCCACGCACACTCCACATTACCCGCCAGCCACACACACTCCACATTACCCGCCAGCCACACACACACTCCACATTACCCGCCAGCCACACACACACTCCACATTACCCGCCATCCACACACACACTCCACATTACCCGCCATCCACACACACACTCCACATTACCCGCCATCCACACACACACTCCACATTACCCGCCATCCACACACACACTCCACATTACCCGCCAGCCACACACACACTCCACATTACCCGCCAGCCACACACACACTCCACATTACCCGCCAAAACAACTCGCAGCTATATTTGGTTGCTTGTAAGTATATCGATGAATATCTACCATACATGCTATCTAGAATTAAGAAGTGCCACATTTAGAGTGACCTGCCCG
Source organism: Arenicola marina (assembly GCA_964019135.1). NCBI lineage: Eukaryota > Metazoa > Annelida > Polychaeta > Arenicolidae > Arenicola > Arenicola marina. Next base: position 1,003,443 of record OZ025258.1, on the reverse strand, counting down.
AGCATGCTGGTCGTGTGTGACGTCGTCCGGTATGCATTATGTGTTGATGTTATCATGTGTTGACAGGCCATCCTGAGCTTCACCGAGGCCACTGACCAACCACTGTCTCTGTGCTTCGATACTCCGGGAAAGTAAGTAAAGGCCTTGTCCACGTGAGTATGACGAGGCTTGCATTGGCTCACACAATAACATCTAGTCTGTCACACATATCTACAGTCAGTCCGGTAACCCCCAACTTCACTCCCCCAGGTAACCAAGGCAACCTCACTCTCCCAGGTAACCAAGCCAACCTCACTCATCCAGGTAACCTAGCCAACCTCACTCATCCAGGTAACCAAGCCGACCTCACTCACCCAGGTAACCAAGCCAACCGCACTCACCCAGGTAACCAAGTCAACGTCACTCACCCAGGTAACCAAGTCAACCTCACTCACCCAGGTAACCAAACCAACCTCACTCATCCAGGTAACCAAGTCAACCTCTCTCACCCAGGTAACCAAGCCAACCTCCCTCACCCAGGTAACCAAACCAACCTCACTCACCCAGGTAACCAAGTCAACGTGACTCCCCCAGGTAACCAAGCCAACCTCACTCACCCAGGTAACCAAACCAACCTCACTCATCCAGGTAACCAAGCCAACCTCACTCATCCAGTTAACCAAGTCAACGTCACTCACCCAGGTAACCAAGCCAACCTCACTCACCCAGGTAACCAAACCAACCTCACTCACCCAGGTAACCAAGTCAACGTCACTCCCCCAGGTAACCAAGCCAACCTCACTCACCAAGGTAACCAAACCAACCTCACTCATCCAGGTAACCAAGCCTACCTCACTCACCTAGGTAACCAAACCAACCTCACTTATCCAGATAACCAAGCCAATCTCACTCACCCAGGTAACCAAACCAACCTCACTCATCCAGGTAACCAAGCCAGCCTCACTTATCCAGGTAACCAAGTCAACCTCACTCACCCAGGTAAGCAAGTCAACCACACTCACCCAGGTAACCAAACCAACCTCACTCATCCAGGTAACCAAGCCAACCTCACTCCCGCAGGTAACCAAGCCCACCTCACTCACCCAGGTAACCAAGCCAACCTCACTCACCCAGGTAATCAAGCCAACCTTACTCACCCAGGTAACCAAGTCAACGTCACTCACCCATGTAACCAAACCAACCTCACTTATCCAGGTAACCAAGCCAACCTCACTCACCCAGGTAACCAAACCAACCTCACTCATCCAGGTAACCAAGCCAACCTCACTCACCCAGGTAACCAAGTCAACCTCACTCATCCAGGTAACCAAGCCAACCTCACTCACCCAGGTAACCAAGTCAACCTCACTCACCTAGGTAACCAAGCCAACCTCACTCACCCAGGTAACCAAACCAACCTCGCTCACCCAGGTAACCAAGCCAACCTCGCTCACCCAGGTAACCAAGCCAACCTCGCTCACCCAGGTAACCATATGGGTTAGCCTGGTTTTGCCTTCCCCCCTAGCAGGCTAATTGATATGTGAATGTTCTAGAAGGAGACCGCCCCTGTGGATCGTGTGTCACTGCTGGGGGTTTGGACTGTCGCTGAGTGTTGTTGTGTTGTGTCAGGCACATGATCCTGAGCGTCGACTCGGACCCCAGCTTCGAGGCCAACGTCGTGCTGGCCACCATGGTGGACCGGGACGCCCTGGCCAGCTGCTCCCAGCACAGCGCCGGCGCCTCCCAGGCCAGAGCGCTGGCCACCTCCCGGAACATACAGGACGCCAGGTAAGCTAGGCGCCTCCCAGGCCAGAGCGCTGGCCCCCTCCCGGAACATACAGGACGCCAGGTAAGCTAGGCGCCTCCCAGGCCAGAGCGCTAGCCCCCTCCCGGAACATACAGGACGCCAGGTAAGCTAGGCGCCTCCCAGGCCAGAGCGCTAGCCACCTCCCGGAACATACAGGACGCCAGGTAAGCTAGGCGCCTCCCAGGTCAGAGCGCTAGCCCCCTCCCGGAAAATACAGGACGCCAGGTAAGCTAGGCGCCTTCCAGGCCAGAGCGCTGGCCCCATCCCGGAACATACAGGACGCCAGGTAAGCTAGGCGCCTCCCAGGCCAGAGCGCTGGCCCCCTCCCGGAACATACAGGACGCCAGGTAAGCTAGGCCCCTCCCAGGCCAGGGCGCTGGCCACCTCCCGGAACATACAGGACGCCAGGTAAGCTAGGCGCCTCCCAGGCCAGAGCGCTGGCCCCCTCCCGGAACATACAGGACATCAGGTAAGCTAGGCGCCTCCCAGGCCAGAGCGCTGGCCACCTCCCGGAACATACAGGACGCCAGGTAAGCTAGGCGCCTCCCAGGCCAGAGCGCTGGCCCCCTCCCGGAACATACAGGACGCCAGGTAAGCTAGGCGCCTCCCAGGCCAGAGCGCTAGCCACCTCCCTTAACATACAGGACGCCAGGTAAGCTAGGCGCCTCCCAGGCCAGAGCGCTGGCCACCTCCCGGAACATGCAGGACGCCAGGTAAGATAGGCGCCTCCCAGGCCAGAGCGCTAGCCACCTCCCGGAACATACAGGACATCAGGTAAGCTAGGCGCCTCCCAGGCCAGAGCGCTAGCCCCCTCCCGGAACATACAGGACGCCAGGTAAGCTAGGCGCCTCCCAGGCCAGAGCGCTGGCCCCCTCCCGGAACATACAGGACGCCAGGTAAGCTAGGCGCCTCCCAGGCTAGAGCGCTGGCCACCTCCCGGAACATACAGGACGCCAGGTAAGCTAGGCGCCTCCCAGGCCAGAGCGCTGGCCACCTCCCGGAACATACAGGACGCCAGGTAAGCTAGGCGCCTCCCAGGCCAGAGCGCTGGCCACCTCCCGGAACATACAGGACGCCAGGTAAGCTAGGCGCCTCCCAGGCCAGAGCGCTGGCCACCTCCCGGAACATACAGGACGCCAGGTAAGCTAGGCGCCTCCTAGGCCAGAGCGCTGGCCCCCTCCCGGAACATACAGGACGCCAGGTAAGCTAGGCGCCTCCCAGGCCAGAGCGCTGGCCCCCTCCCGGAACATACAGGACGCCAGGCAAGCTAGGCGCCTCCCAGGCCAGAGCGCTGGCCACATCCCGGAACATACAGGACGCCAGGTAAGCTAGGCGCCTCCCAGGCCAGAGCGCTGGCCACCTCCCGGAACATACAGGACGCCAGGTAAGCTAGGCGCCCCCCAGGCCAGAGCGCTGGCCACCTCCCGGAACATACAGGACGCCAGGTAAGCTAGGCGCCTCCTAGGCCAGAGCGCTAGCCACCTCCCGGAACATACAGGACGCCAGGTAAGCTAGGCGCCTCCCAGGCCAGAGCGCTGGCCACCTCCCGGAACATACAGGACGCCAGGTAAGCTAGGCGCCTCCCAGGCCAGAGCGCTGGCCACCTCCCGGAACATACAGGACGCCAGGCAAGCTAGGCGCCTCCCAGGCCAGAGCGCTGGCCACATCCCGGAACATACAGGACGCCAGGTAAGCTAGGCGCCTCCCAGGCCAGAGCGCTGGCCACCTCCCGGAACATACAGGACGCCAGGTAAGCTAGGCGCCCCCCAGGCCAGAGCGCTGGCCACCTCCCGGAACATACAGGACGCCAGGTAAGCTAGGCGCCTCCTAGGCCAGAGCGCTAGCCACCTCCCGGAACATACAGGACGCCAGGTAAGCTAGGCGCCTCCCAGGCCAGAGCGCTGGCCACCTCCCGGAACATACAGGACGCCAGGTAAGCTAGGCGCCTCCCAGGCCAGAGCGCTGGCCACCTCCCGGAACATACAGGACGCCAGGTAAGCTAGGCGCCTCCCAGGCCAGAGCGCTGGCCCCCTCCCGGAACATACAGGACGCCAGGTAAGCTAGGCGCCTCCCAGGCCAGAGCGCTAGCCACCTCCTGGAACATACAGGACGCCAGGTAAGCTAGGCGCCTCCCAGGCCAGAGCGCTGGCCACCTCCCGGAACATACAGGACGTCAGGTAAGCTAGGCGCCTCCCAGGCCATAGCGCTAGCCACCTCCCGGAACATACAGGACGCCAGGTAAGCTAGGCGCCTCCCAGGCCAGAGCGCTGGCCACCTCCCGGAACATACAGGACGCCAGGTAAGCCAGGCGCCTCCCAGGCCAGAGCGCTGGCCACCTCCCGGAACATACAGGACGCCAGGTAAGCTAGGCGCCTCCCAGGCCAGAGCGCTAGCCACCTCCTGGAACATACAGGACGCCAGGTAAGCTAGGCGCCTCCCAGGCCAGAGCGCTGGCCACCTCCCGGAACATACAGGACGCCAGGTAAGCTAGGCGCCTCCCAGGCCAGAGCGCTGGCCACCTCCCGGAACATACAGGACGCCAGGTAAGCTAGGCGCCTCCTAGGCCAGAGCGCCAGCCACCTCCCGGAACATACAGGACGCCAGGTAAGCTAGGCGCCTCCCAGGCCAGAGCGCTAGCCACCTCCCGGAACATACAGGACGCCAGGTAAGCTAGGTGCCTCCCAGGCCAGAGCGCTAGCCACCTCCCGGAACATACAGGACGCCAGGTAAGCTATGCGCCTCCCAGGCCAGAGCGCTGGCTCCCTCCCGGAACATACAGGACGCCAGGTAAGCTAGGCGCCTCCCAGGCTAGAGCGCTGGCCACCTCCCGGAACATACAGGACGCCAGGTAAGCTAGGCGCCTCCCAGGCCAGAGCGCTGGCCACTTCCCGGAACATACAGGACGCCAGGTAAGCTAGGCGTCTCCCAGGCCAGAGCGCTGGCCACCTCCCGGAACATACAGGACGCCAGGTAAGCTAGGCGCCTCCCAGGCCAGAGCGCTGGCCACCTCCCGGAACATACAGGACGTCAGGTAAGCTAGGCGCCTCCCAGGCCAGAGCGCTGGCCCCCTCTCGGAACATACAGGACGCCAGGTAAGCTAGGCGCCTCCCAGGCCAGAGCGCTGGCCACCTCCCGGAACATACAGGACGCCAGGTAAGCTAGGCGCCTCCCAGGCCAGAGCGCTGGCCACCTCCCGGAACATACAGGACGCCAGGTAAGCTAGGCGCCTCCCAGGCCAGAGCGCTGGCCACCTCCCGGAACATACAGGACGCCAGGTAAGCTAGGCGCCTCCCAGGCCAGAGCGCTGGCCACCTCCCGGAACATACAGGACGCCAGGTAAGCTAGGCGCCTCCCAGGCCAGAGCGCTGGCCACCTCCCGGAACATACAGGACGCCAGGTAAGCTAGGCGCCTCCCAGGCCAGAGCGCTAGCCCCCTCCCGGAACATACATGACGCCAGGTAAGGTAGGCGCCTCCCAGGCCAGAGCGCTGGCCACCTCCCGGAACATACAGGACGCCAGGTAAGCTAGGCGCCTCCCAGGCCAGAGCGCTAGCCCCCTCCCGGAACATACAGGACGCCAGGTAAGGTAGGCGCCTCCCAGGCCAGAGCGCTGGCCACCTCCCGGAACATGCAGGACGCCAGGTAAAGGGACCAGCCAATAGCCACGGAAAGATAGAAGACAATTCGTTTGAACATAACAAGTTACCTTTATTTCACGGGAATCCCACATGTGAAAAACGCTATTGATATAAAATGTTAAGGATTTGTCTAAACCGTGGGTAAATGGGGGTTTTGTAAAATATTACATATATTAAAGTTTTAACCTTGACTTTTTTTGGTGTGACTAATGTTTTCGAAAATAGAATGGAAGAAAGTGACATGTTTGTGAACATATGAAGTAAAAGGTCCAATCTGTTTTAGTTGTGCGAGTGAACGGTCCTCCTCGAAGAGACGACGGAACGGCGCCAGTGGTGGTCATCAGGCGCGACGAGCGACCTCTGGTGGCGGGGACAGCATGAGAGTGCCAGTCGGGACAGGCGTCGGTGGCGACACCACGCGGGCGTCTGTCCGTCCCACTACCGGCGAACAGGAGAACCGCGAGTCAGGCAGACAGCATGCAATATCAAAGCCTGCCAGGTAACCACGCTCCCCGAGCTCAGTCACCCTAGTCCCCCCCCCCCCCACCCAAAACAAAAACTAAGTCACCCAGGTAACCACGCTACCCTTCAACCTCAGTCGCTCTGCCCCCCCCCCCCCCCCGAGCTCAGTCAACTCGGTAACCTCCCCAACCACAGTCAACCTGGTAACCCCCCCCCCCACCCCAAACCACGCTACCTCCCGACCTCAGTAAACTCGCCCGCCTGTGTAAAGTGAAGTACATGATAATGCTGGTCTGTGATTCTTCATGGTGTTGTATTGAACATCGTCTCATCGTTCTTCTTGCAGTACTAGGACATCTCGAATGAAATCTTCAGAACGTCTCGACGAGATAATGCGGGACAACCTGGAGGACTTGGACGGAAGTGACGTCATGGTGCCTGAGAGAGACGCTATATCTCGGCGGACATTGCTTTCCGGTCACAGCGATGGTGGCGAAAGCCCTGTGATCCCCGCCCTCTACCCCACCAGGGTGAGTCCAGCCAGCCGTCTCCATGGTGACCCTGTGATCCCCGCCCTCTACCTCACCGGGGTGAGTCCAGACAGCCGTCCCCATGGTGACCCTGTGATCCCCACCCTCTACCTCACCGGGGTGAGTCCAGGCAGCCGTCCCCACGGTGACCCTGTGATCCCCGCCCTCTACCTCACCGGGGTGAGACCAGACAGCCGTCCCCATGGTGACCCTGTGATCCCCACCCTCTACCTCACCAAGGTGAGTCCAGGCAGCCGTCCCCACGGTGGCCCTGTGATCCCCGCCCTCTACCTCACCGGGGTGAGTCCAGGCAGCCGTCCCCACGGTGACCCTGTGATCCCCGCCCTCTACCTCACCGGGGTGAGACCAGCCAGCCGTTCCCATGGTGACCCTGTGATCCCCACCCTCTACCCCACCGGGGTGAGTCCAGCCAGCCGTCCCCATGGTGACCCTGTGATCCCCGCCCTCTATCTCGCCGGGGTGAGTCCAGCCAGCCGTTCCCATGGTGACCCTGTGATCCTCGCCCTCTACCCCACCGCCCTCCACTCTTTAACCTCAATCGGTTCTTTATGGGTTGTAGACATAGGAAGGAGGGCTATGGGTTGTGGTGTGGGTCAGGGACGATGGTTCTTTATGGGTTGTAGACATAGGAAGGAGGGCGATGGGTTGTGGTGTGGGTCAGGGACGATGGTTCTTTATGGGTTGTAGACATAGGAAGGAGGGCTATGGGTTGTGGTGTGGGTCAGGGACGATGGTTCTTTATGGGTTGTAGACATAGGAAGGAGGGCTATGGGTTGTGGTGTGGGTCAGAGAAGATGGTTCTTTATGGGTTGTAGACATAGGAAGGAGGGCTATGGGTTGTGGTGTGGGTCAGGGACGATGGTTCTTTATGGGTTGTAGACATAGGAAGGAGGGCGATGGGTTGTGGTGTGGGTCAGGGACGATGGTTCTTTATGGGTTGTAGACATAGGAAGGAGGGCTATGGGTTGTGGTGTGGGTCAGGAAAGATGGTTCTTTATGGGTTGTAGACATAGGAAGGAGGGCTATGGGTTGTGGTGTGGGTCAGGGACAATGGTTCTTTATGGGTTGTAGACATAGGAAGGAGGGCTATGGGTTGTGGTGTGGGTCAGGGACGATGGTTCTTTATGGGTTGTAGACATAGGAAGGAGGGCTATGGGTTGTGGTGTGGGTCAGGGACGATGGTTCTTTATGGGTTGTAGACCTGAGAAGGAGGGCTATGGGTTGTGGTGTGGGTCAGGGACGATGGTTCTTTATGGGTTGTAGACATAGGAAGGAGGGCTATGGGTTGTGGTGTGGGTCAGGGACAATGGTTCTTTATGGGTTGTAGACATAGGAAGGAGGGCGATGGGTTGTGGTGTGGGTCAGGGACGATGGTTCTTTATGGGTTGTAGACATAGGAAGGAGGGCTATGGGTTGTGGTGTGGGTCAGGGACGATGGTTCTTTATGGGTTGTAGACATAGGAAGGAGGGCTATGGGTTGTGGTGTGGGTCAGGGACGATGGTTCTTTATGGGTTGTAGACATAGGAAGGAGGGCTATGGGTTGTGGTGTGGGTCAGGGACAATGGTTCTTTATGGGTTGTAGACATAGGAAGGAAGGCTATGGGTTGTGGTGTGGGTCAGGGACGATGGTTCTTTATGGGTTGTAGACATAGGAAGGAGGGCTATGGGTTGTGGTGTGGGCCAGGGACGATGGTTATGTATGGGTTGTAGACATAGGAAGGACGGCTATAGGTTATGGTGTGGGTCCGAGACGATGGTTCTGTATGGGTTGTAGACATAGGAAGGAGGGCTATGGGTTGTGGTGTGGGTCAGGGACGATGGTTCTTTATGGGTTGTAGACATAGGAAGGAGGGCGATTGGTTGTGGTGTGGGTCAGGGACGATGGTTCTTTATGGGTTGTAGACATAGGAAGGAGGGCTATGGGTTGTGGTGTGGGTCAGGGACGATGGTTCTTTATGGGTTGTAGACATAGGAAGGAGGGCGATTGGTTGTGGTGTGGGTCAGGGACGATGGTTCTTTATGGGTTGTAGACATAGGAAGGAGGGCGATGGGTTGTGGTGTGGGTCAGGGACGATGGTTCTTTATGGGTTGTAGACATAGGAAGGAGGGCTATGGGTTGTGGTGTGGGTCAGGGACGATGGTTCTTTATGGGTTGTAGACATAGGAAGGAGGGCGATTGGTTGTGGTGTGGGTCAGGGACGATGGTTCTTTATGGGTTGTAGACATAGGAAGGAGGGCTATGGGTTGTGGTGTGGGTCAGGGACGATGGTTCTTTATGGGTTGTAGACATAGGAAGGAGAGCTATGGGTTGTGGTGTGGGTCAGGGACGATGGTTCTGTATGGGTTGTAGACATAGGAAGGAGGGCGATGGGTTGTGGTGTGGGTCAGGAAAGATGGTTCTTTATAGGTTGTAGACATAGGAATGAGGGCTATGGGTTGTGGTGTGGGTCAGCGACGATGGTTCTTTATGGGTTGTAGACATAGGAAGGAGGGCGATGGGTTGTGGTGTGGGTCAGGGACGATGGTTCTTTATGGGTTGTAGACATAGGAAGGAGGGCTATGGGTTGTGGTGTGCGTCAGGGACAATGGTTCTTTATGGGTTGTAGACATAGGAAGGAGGGCTATGGGTTGTGGTGTGGGTCAGGGACGATGGTTCTTTATGGGTTGTAGACATAGGAAGGAGGGCTATGGGTTGTGGTGTGGGTCAGGGACGGTGGTTCTTTATGGGTTGTAGACATAGGAAGAAGGGCGATGGGTTGTGGTGTGGGTCAGGGACGATGGTTCTTTATGGGTTGTAGACATAGGAAGGAGGGCTATGGGTTGTGGTGTGGGTCAGGGACAATGGTTCTTTATGGGTTGTAGACATAGGAAGATGGGGCTATGGGTTGTGGTGTGGGTCAGGGACGATGGTTCTTTATGGGTTGTAGACATAGGAAGGAGGGCGATGGGTTGTGGTGTGGGTCAGGGACGATGGTTCTTTATGGGTTGTAGACATAGGAAGGAAGGCTATGGGTTGTGGTGTGGGTCAGGGACGATGGTTCTTTATGGGTTGTAGACATAGGAAGGAGGGCTATGGGTTGTGGTGTGGGTCAGGGACAATGGTTCTTTAGGGGTTGTAGACATAGGAAGGAGGGCTATGGGTTGTGGTGTGGGTCAGGGACGATGGTTCTTTATGGGTTGTAGATATAGGAAGGAGGGCTATGGGTTGTGGTGTGGGTCAGGGAAGATGGTTCTTTATGGGTTGTAGACATAGGAAGGAGGGCTATGGGTTCTGGTGTGGGTCAGGGACAATGGTTCTTTATGGGTTGTAGACATAGGAAGGAGGGCGATGGGTTGTGGTGTGGGTCAGGGAAGATGGTTCTTTATGGGTTGTAGACATAGGAAGGAGGGCTATGGGTTGTGGTGTGGGTCAGGGACAATGGTTCTTTATGGGTTGTAGACATAGGAAGGAGGGCGATGGGTTGTGGTGTGGGTCAGGGACGATGGTTCTTTATGGGTTGTAGACATAGGAAGGAGGGCTATGGGTTGTGGTGTGGGTCAGGGACAATGGTTCTTTATGGGTTGTGGACATAGGAAGGAGGGCTATGGGTTGTGGTGTGGGTCAGGGACGATGGTTCTTTATGGGTTGTAGACATAGGAAGGAGGGCGATGGGTTGTGGTGTGGGTCAGGGACGATGGTTCTTTATGGGTTGTAGACATAGGAAAGAGGGCTATGGGTTGTGGTGTGGGTCAGGGACGATGGTTCTTTATGGGTTGTAGACATAGGAAGGAGGGCTATGGGTTGTGGTGTGGGTCAGGGACAATGGTTCTTTATGGGTTGTAGACATAGGAAGGAGGGCTATGGGTTGTGGTGTGGGTCAGGGACGATGGTTCTTTATGGGTTGTAGACATAGGAAGGGGGGCTATGGGTTGTGGTGTGGGTCAGGGACGATGGTTCTTTATGGGTTGTAGACATAGGAAGGAGGGCGATGGGTTGTGGTGTGGGTCAGGGACGATGGTTCTTTATGGGTTGTGGTGTGGGTCAGGGACGATGGTTCTTTATGGGTTGTAGACATAGGAAGGAGGGCTATGGGTTGTGGTGTGGGTCAGGGACAATGGTTCTTTATGGGTTGAAGACCTGAGAAGGAGGGCGATGGGTTGTGGTGTGGGTCAGGGACGATGGTTCTTTATGGGTTGTAGACATAGGAAGGGGGGCTATGGGTTGTGGTGTGGGTCAGGGACGATGGTTCTTTATGGGTTGTAGACATAGGAAGGAGGGCGATGGGTTGTGGTGTGGGTCAGGGACGATGGTTCTTTATGGGTTGTGGTGTGGGTCAGGGACGATGGTTCTTTATGGGTTGTAGACATAGGAAGGAGGGCTATGGGTTGTGGTGTGGGTCAGGGACGATGGTTCTTTATGGGTTGTAGACATAGGAAGGAGGGCTATGGGTTGTGGTGTGGGTCAGGGACAATGGTTCTTTATGGGTTGTAGACATAGGAAGGAGGGCTATGGGTTGTGGTGTGGGTCAGGGACGATGGTTCTTTATGGGTTGTAGACATAGGAAGGGGGGCTATGGGTTGTGGTGTGGGTCAGGGACGATGGTTCTTTATGGGTTGTAGACATAGGAAGGAGGGCGATGGGTTGTGGTGTGGGTCAGGGACGATGGTTCTTTATGGGTTGTGGTGTGGGTCAGGGACGATGGTTCTTTATGGGTTGTAGACATAGGAAGGAGGGCTATGGGTTGTGGTGTGGGTCAGGGACAATGGTTCCTTATGGGTTGAAGACCTGAGAAGGAGGGCGATGGGTTGTGGTGTGGGTCAGGGACGATGGTTCTTTATGGGTTGTAGACATAGGAAGGGGGGCTATGGGTTGTGGTGTGGGTCAGGGACGATGGTTCTTTATGGGTTGTAGACATAGGAAGGAGGGCGATGGGTTGTGGTGTGGGTCAGGGACGATGGTTCTTTATGGGTTGTGGTGTGGGTCAGGGACGATGGTTTATTATGGGTTGTAGACATAGGAAGGAGGGCTATGGGTTGTGGTGTGGGTCAGGGACGATGGTTCTTTATGGGTTGTAGACATAGGAAGGAGGGCTATGGGTTGTGGTGTGGGTCAGGGACAATGGTTCTTTATGGGTTGTAGACATAGGAAGGAGGGCTATGGGTTGTGGTGTGGGTCAGGGACGATGGTTCTTTATGGGTTGTAGACATAGGAAGGAGGGCTATGGGTTGTGGTGTGGGCCAGGGACGATGGTTATATATGGGTTGTAGACATAGGAAGGGCGGCTATAGGTTGTGGTGTGGGTCAGAGACGATGGTTCTGTATGGGTTGTAGACATAGGAAGGAGGGCTATGGGTTGTGGTGTGGGTCAGGGACGATGGTTCTTTATGGGCTGTAGACCTGAGAAGGAGGGCGATGGGTTGTGGTGGGGGTCAGGGACGATGGTTCTTTATGGGTTGTAGACATAGGAAGGAGGGCTATGGGTTGTAGACATAGGAAGGAGGGCTATGGGTTGTGGTGTGGGTCAGGGACGATGGTTCTGTATGGGTTGTAGACATAGGAAGGAGGGCTATGGGTTGTGGTGTGGGTCAGGGACGATGGTTCTTTATGGGTTGTAGACATAGGAAGGAGGGCTATGGGTTGTGGTGTGGGTCAGGGACGATGGTTCTGTATGGGTTGTAGACATAGGAAGGAGGGCTATGGGTTGTGGTGTGGGTCAGGGACGATGGTTCTTTATGGGTTGTAGACATAGGAAGGAGGGCTATGGGTTGTGGTGTGGGTCAGGGACGATGGTTCTGTATGGGTTGTAGACATAGGAAGGAGGGCTATGGGTTGTGGTGTGGGTCAGGGACGATGGTTCTTTATGGGTTGTAGACATAGGAAGGAGGGCTATGGGTTGTGGTGTGGGTCAGAGACATGGTTCTTTATGGGTTGTAGACATAGGAAGGAGGACGATAGGATGTGGTGTGGGTCAGGGACGATGGTTCTTTATGGGTTGTAGACATAGGAAGGAGGGCTATGGGTTGTGGTGTGGGTCAGGGACGATGGTTCTTTATGGGTTGTAGATATAGGAAGGAGGGCGATGGGTTGTGGTGTGGGTCAGGGACGATGGTTCTTTATGGGTTGTAGACATAGGAAGGAGGGCGATGGGTTGTGGTGTGGGTCAGGGACGATGGTTCTGTATGGGTTGTAGACATAGGAAGGAGGGCTATGGGTTGTGGTGTGGGTCAGGGACGATGGTTCTGTATGGGTTGTAGACCTGAGAAGGAGGGCTATGGGTTGTGGTGTGGGTCAGGGACGATGGTTCTGTATGGGTTGTAGACATAGGAAGGAGGGCTATGGGTTGTGGTGTGGGTCAGGGACGATGGTTCTTTATGGGTTGTAGACATAGGGAGGAGGGCTATGGGTTGTGGTGTGGGTCAGGGAAGATGGTTCTTTATGGGTTGTAGACATAGGAAGGAGGGCTATGGGTTGTGGTGTGGGTCAGGGACAATGGTTCTTTATGGGTTGTAGACATAGGAAGGAGGGCTATGGGTTGTGGTGTGGGTCAGGGAAGATGGTTCTTTATGGGTTGTAGACATAGGAAGGAGGGCTATGGGTTGTGGTGTGGGTCAGGGACAATGGTTCTTTATGGGTTGCAGACATAGGAAGGAGGGCGATGGGTTGTGGTGTGGGTCAGGGACGATGGTTCTTTATGGGTTGTAGACATAGGAAGGAGGGCTATGGGTTGTGACGTGGGTCAGGGACAATGGTTCTTTATGGGTTGTGGACATAGGAATGAGGGCTATGGGTTGTGGTGTGGGTCAGGGACGATGGTTCTTTATGGGTTGTAGACATAGGAAGGAGGGCGATGGGTTGTGGTGTGGGTCAGGGACGATGGTTCTTTATGGGTTGTAGACATAGGAAAGAGGGCTATGGGTTGTGGTGTGGGTCAGGGACGATGGTTCTTTATGGGTTGTAGACATAGGAAGGAGGGCAATGGGTTGTGGTGTGGGTCAGGGACAATGGTTCTTTATGGGTTGTAGACATAGGAAGGAGGGCTATGGGTTGTGGTGTGGGCCAGGGACGATGGTTATCTATGGGTTGTAGACATAGGAAGGACGGCTATAGGTTGTGGTGTGGGTCAGAGACGATGGTTCTGTATGGGTTGTAGACATAGGAAGGAGGGCTATGGGTTGTGGTGTGGGTCAGGGACGATGGTTCTGTATGGGTTGTAGACATAGGAAAGAGGGCTATGGGTTGTGGTGTGGGTCAGGGACGATGGTTCTTTATGGGTTGTAGACATAGGAAGGAGGGCTATGGGTTGTGGTGTGGGTCAGAGACATGGTTCTTTATGGGTTGTAGACATAAGAAGGAGGACGATAGGATGGGGTGTGGGTCAGGGACGATGGTTCTTTATGGGTTGTAGACATAGGAAGGAGGGCTATGGGTTGTGGTGTGGGTCAGGGGCGATGGTTCTTTATGGGTTGTAGATATAGGAAGGAGGGCGATGGGTTGTGGTGTGGGTCAGGGACGATGGTTCTTTATGGGTTGTAGACATAGGAAGGAGGGCTATGGGTTGTGGTGTGGGTAAGAGACGATGGTTCTGTATGGGTTGTAGACATAGGAAGGAGGGCTATGGGTTGTGCTGTGGGTCAGGGACGATGGTTCTGTATGGGTTGTAGACCTGAGAAGGAGGGCTATGGGTTGTGGTGTGGGTCAGGGACGATGGTTCTGTATGGGTTGTAGACATAGGAAGGAGGGCTATGGGTTGTGGTGTGGGTCAGGGACGATGGTTCTTTATGGGTTGTAGACATAGGAAGGAGGGCTATGGGTTGTGGCGTGGGTCAGGGACGATGGTTCTTTATGGGTTGTAGACATAGGAAGGAGGGCGATGGGTTGTGGTGTGGGTCAGAGACGATGGTTTTTTATGGGTTGTAGACATAGGAAGGAGGGCGATGGGTTTTGGTGTGGGTCAGGGACGATGGTTCTGTATCGGTTGTAGACATAGGAAGGAGGGCTATGGGTTGTGGTGTGGGTCAGGGACGATGGTTCTTTATGGGTTGTAGACATAGGAAGGAGGGCTATGGGTTGTGGTGTGGGTCAGAGACATGGTTCTTTATGGGTTGTAGACATAGGAAGGAGGACGATAGGATGTGGTGTGGGTCAGGGACGATGGTTCTTTATGGGTTGTAGACATAGGAAGGAGGGCTATGGGTTGTGGTGTGGGTCAGGGACGATGGTTCTTTATGGGTTGTAGATATAGGAAGGAGGGCGATGGGTTGTGGTGTGGGTCAGGGACGATGGTTCTTTATGGGTTGTAGACATAGGAAGGAGGGCGATGGGTTGTGGTGTGGGTCAGGGACGATGGTTCTGTATGGGTTGTAGACATAGGAAGGAGGGCTATGGGTTGTGGTGTGGGTCAGGGACGATGGTTCTGTATGGGTTGTAGACCTGAGAAGGAGGGCTATGGGTTGTGGTGTGGGTCAGGGACGATGGTTCTGTATGGGTTGTAGACATAGGAAGGACGGCTATAGGTTGTGGTGTGGGTCAGAGACGATGGTTCTGTATGGGTTGAAGACATAGGAAGGAGGGCTATGGGTTGTGGTGTGGGTCAGGGACGATGGTTCTGTATGGGTTGTAGACATAGGAAAGAGGGCTATGGGTTGTGGTGTGGGTCAGGGACGATGGTTCTTTATGGGTTGTAGACATAGGAAGGAGGGCTATGGGTTGTGGTGTGGGTCAGAGACATGGTTCTTTATGGGTTGTAGACATAAGAAGGAGGACGATAGGATGGGGTGTGGGTCAGGGACGATGGTTCTTTATGGGTTGTAGACATAGGAAGGAGGGCTATGGGTTGTGGTGTGGGTCAGGGGCGATGGTTCTTTATGGGTTGTAGATATAGGAAGGAGGGCGATGGGTTGTGGTGTGGGTCAGGGACGATGGTTCTTTATGGGTTGTAGACATAGGAAGGAGGGCTATGGGTTGTGGTGTGGGTCAGAGACGATGGTTCTGTATGGGTTGTAGACATAGGAAGGAGGGCTATGGGTTGTGCTGTGGGTCAGGGACGATGGTTCTGTATGGGTTGTAGACCTGAGAAGGAGGGCTATGGGTTGTGGTGTGGGTCAGGGACGATGGTTCTGTATGGGTTGTAGACATAGGAAGGAGGGCTATGGGTTGTGGTGTGGGTCAGGGACGATGGTTCTTTATGGGTTGTAGACATAGGAAGGAGGGCTATGGGTTGTGGCGTGGGTCAGGGACGATGGTTCTTTATGGGTTGTAGACATAGGAAGGAGGGCGATGGGTTGTGGTGTGGGTCAGAGACGATGGTTTTGTATGGGTTGTAGACATAGGAAGGAGGGCGATGGGTTTTGGTGTGGGTCAGGGACGATGGTTCTGTATGGGTTGTAGACATAGGAAGGAGGGCTATGGGTTGTGGTGTGGGTCAGGGACGATGGTTCTTTATGGGTTGTAGACATAGGAAGGAGGGCTATGGGTTGTGGTGTGGGTCAGAGACATGGTTCTTTATGGGTTGTAGACATAGGAAGGAGGACGATAGGATGTGGTGTGGGTCAGGGACGATGGTTCTTTATGGGTTGTAGACATAGGAAGGAGGGCTATGGGTTGTGGTGTGGGTCAGGGACGATGGTTCTTTATGGGTTGTAGATATAGGAAGGAGGGCGATGGGTTGTGGTGTGGGTCAGGGACGATGGTTCTTTATGGGTTGTAGACATAGGAAGGAGGGCGATGGGTTGTGGTGTGGGTCAGGGACGATGGTTCTGTATGGGTTGTAGACATAGGAAGGAGGGCTATGGGTTGTGCTGTGGGTCAGGGACGATGGTTCTGTATGGGTTGTAGACCTGAGAAGGAGGGCTATGGGTTGTGGTGTGGGTCAGGGACGATGGTTCTGTATGGGTTGTAGACATAGGAAGGAGGGCTATGGGTTGTGGTGTGGGTCAGGGACGATGGTTCTTTATGGGTTGTAGACATAGGAAGGAGGGCTATGGGTTGTGGTGTGGGTCAGGGAAGATGGTTCTTTATGGGTTGTAGACATAGGAAAGAGGGCTATGGGTTCTGGTGTGGGTCCGGGACAATGGTTCTTTATGGGTTGTAGACATAGGAAGGAGAGCTATGGGTTGTGGTGTGGGTCAGGGAAGATGGTTCTTTATGGGTTGTAGACATAGGAAGGAGGGCAATGGGTTGTGGTGTGGGTCAGGGACAATGGTTCTTTATGGGTTGTAGACATAGGAAGGAGGGCTATGGGTTGTGGTGTGGGTCAGGGAAGATGGTTCTTTATGGGTTGTAGACATAGGAAGGAGGGCTATGGGTTGTGACGTGGGTCAGGGACAATGGTTCTTTATGGGTTGTGGACATAGGAAGGAGGGCTATGGGTTGTGGTGTGGGTCAGGGACGATGGTTCTTTATGGGTTGTAGACATAGGAAGGAGGGCGATGGGTTGTGGTGTGGGTCAGGGACGATGGTTCTTTATGGGTTGTAGACATAGGAAAGAGGGCTATGGGTTGTGGTGTGGGTCAGGGACGATGGTTCTTTATGGGTTGTAGACATAGGAAGGAGGGCTATGGGTTGTGGTGTGGGTCAGGGACAATGGTTCTTTATGGGTTGTAGACATAGGAAGGAGGGCTATGGGTTGTGGTGTGGGCCAGGGACGATGGTTATGTATGGGTTGTAGACATAGGAAGGACGGCTATAGGTTGTGGTGTGGGTCAGAGACGATGGTTCTGTATGGGTTGTAGACATAGGAAGGAGGGCTATGGGTTGTGGTGTGGGTCAGGGACGATGGTTCTGTATGGGTTGTAGACATAGGAAAGAGGGCTATGGGTTGTGGTGTGGGTCAGGGACGATGGTTCTTTATGGGTTGTAGACATAGGAAGGAGGGCTATGGGTTGTGGTGTGGGTCAGAGACATGGTTCTTTATGGGTTGTAGACATAAGAAGGAGGACGATAGGATGGGGTGTGGGTCAGGGACGATGGTTCTTTATGGGTTGTAGACATAGGAAGGAGGGCTATGGGTTGTGGTGTGGGTCAGGGGCGATGGTTCTTTATGGGTTGTAGATATAGGAAGGAGGGCGATGGGTTGTGGTGTGGGTCAGGGACGATGGTTCTTTATGGGTTGTAGACATAGGAAGGAGGGCTATGGGTTGTGGTGTGGGTCAGAGACGATGGTTCTGTATGGGTTGTAGACATAGGAAGGAGGGCTATGGGTTGTGCTGTGGGTCAGGGACGATGGTTCTGTATGGGTTGTAGACCTGAGAAGGAGGGCTATGGGTTGTGGTGTGGGTCAGGGACGATGGTTCTGTATGGGTTGTAGACATAGGAAGGAGGGCTATGGGTTGTGGTGTGGGTCAGGGACGATGGTTCTTTATGGGTTGTAGACATAGGAAGGAGGGCTATGGGTTGTGGCGTGGGTCAGGGACGATGGTTCTTTATGGGTTGTAGACATAGGAAGGAGGGCGATGGGTTGTGGTGTGGGTCAGAGACGATGGTTTTTTATGGGTTGTAGACACAGGAAGGAGGGCTATGGGTTGTGGTGTGGGTCAGAGACGATGGTTTTGTATGGGTTGTGGACATAGGAAGGAGGGCGATGGGTTTTGGTGTGGGTCAGAGACGATGGTTCTTTATGGGTTGTAGACATAGGAAGGAGGGCTATGGGTTGTGGTGTGGGTCAGAGACGATGGTTCTTTATGGGTTGTAAACATAGGAAGGAGGGCTATGGGTTGTGGTGTGGGTCAGGGACGATGGTTCTTTATGGGTTGTAGACATAGGAGGGTTGTGGTGTGGGTCAGAGACGATGGTTTTGTATGGGTTGTAGACATAGGAAGGAGGGCTATGGGTTGTGGTGTGGGTCAGAGACGATGGTTCTTTATGGGTTGTAGACATAGGAAGGAGGGCTATGGGTTGTGGTGTGGGTCAGAGACGATGGTTCTTTATGGGTTGTAGACATAGGAATGAGGGCTATGGGTTGTGGTGTGGGTCAGGGACGATGGTTCTTTATGGGTTGTAGACATAGGAGGGTTGTGGTGTGGGTCAGAGACGATGGTTCTGTATGGGTTGTAGACATAGGAAGGAGGGCTATGGGTTGTGGTGTGGGTCAGAGACGTTGGTTCTTTATGGGTTGTAGACATAGGAAGGAGGGCTATGGCTTGTGGTGTGGGTCAAGGACGATGGTTCTTTATGGGTTGTAGACATAGGAAGGAGGGTTGTGGTGTGGGTCAGGGACGATGGTTCTGTATGGGTTGTAGACATAGGAAGGAGGGCTATGGGTTGTGGTGTGGGTCAGGGACGATGGTTCTGTATGGGTTGTAGACATAGGAGGGCTTTGGGTTATGGTGTGGGTCAGGGACGATGGTTCTGTATGGGTTGTAGACATAGGAAGGAGGGTTATGGTGTGGGTCAGGGACGATGGTTCTTTATGGGTTGTAGACATAGGAAGGAGGGCGATGGGTTGTGGTGTGGGTCAGGGACGATGGTTCTTTATGGGTTGTAGACATAGGAAGGAGGGCTATGGGTTATGGTGTGGGTCAGGGACGATGGTTTTGTATGGGTTGTAGACATAGGAAGGAGGGCGATGGGTTGTGGTGTGGGTCAGACACAATGGGTTTTGGGTGGGGGGGTGTGCCGCGTACTCTGTGCCTCCTTGGCTCTATCTCACATTGCGTTCTCCCTCCACTACAGCGGTCACCCGACCAGAGAGCAGTCACTGACACGAGCGGCCTCGCGCCGGCTCACCCGCCCGCTGGTGGCGCCCCTGGTGGCGCCTCTAGCCCTGGCTCCCCTGACGCGCCGGGATGATGAAGAGGATGAAGTGTTGCCGGCACGCCGCCCGCCAAGAAGGTGTGCAGTCACCTTTTCACCCATTGTAATATATGCACTGGCAAGTGAAGAAAATGCCACTTTTCCTTTCCCTTTAAGGCCAGCTTCTGGGTACATTAATTCGTAACATTAACCTAATATTCCCACAGAAAAGTAAATATTGAAGCAATCCGGATGGCAAGTGTGGCACGCTCTATTTACGAAATCTGTGCGAACTCTGGCATCCACTCTAAAATGATCAAGCGTAAATGTCCCACCAAGTGACGTAGAGGCAAGTTCCGGTTTAATTAAAAATAAATATTTAGATAAATTGTTATTTTTGAGAAAGAAGATAACTGGTACGTTCGTTCGGTGAATTCGTAGCATAAGTAATTATGTTTCAACCTGTATGGAATTGTAACCAGTCATATATGGATAATAGCCAATATTTCTATATTGCTTTCGAATAAAATTAACCGGTATTCTATTTTGATGGCGTGATATATCGGGATTAGTATCTTGAGAAGTCACTTTAGACCTAGGCGCTGGAGTCTGAAGCGCAAATATTTTTCCATCATATAACTTTGTATAATTGTGTATGTGTATTTAACCGGACGCCGCGCTTTGCTTCTTTCAGTTCAAGTCTTTGTTTTTCGGCCTGTCCAGGGGAGTGTTAGAAGTTTACACAGCGCCAGTCAGAGTTCTGTGCAAGTCTTGGCTGAGGACACCGATGAGGAAGACTGACGACTTGGTCTGAACAAAGACGTGTGTACTGAGTCATGGCTGAGGACAGAGATGATGAAGACTGAGGACTTGGTCTGAACAAAGACGGTCTTTGTGTTGATACCATGTTGTAGATAGTTTTAGAAGCGGGGCACGCCGAGCATACGGAGAGTGAATGGTGCGTGCATACCAGGTCTGTGGGTGAAGCTACAATTCGTGCCCTGTTATAATGTACCACGGTGCTTATTTAAACCTCCAATCCATTGTTAACCGATATAAAGTATTCAAGCAATGACATTGTCCGCTTTGTGATATTCAAAGTAGAATAAAATGTTTGAAAATATGATATTGTATCTCGATTGTGTTAGATGTTGTGATGTAGCTGCGATGGCACATGTGGTACTGTCAGGACAGGACCTTCTCACGCCAGCCTGACAGCGGCAGAACACAGCAACAAACCATGTGGTACTGTCAGGACAGGACCTTCTCACGCCAGCCTGACAGCGGCAGAACACAGCAACAAACCATGTAGCCGACATTAACACATGCTATTTATTTGCCTTGTTGCGGTTTCGCAGGTTTGGATTCATGTAATCCATCGAGAAGCACACGTTCCACTATGTACACCTACACGGTCACCCCAGGCCAACCAGTGTACACTGCCACCCCAGGCCTAGCGCTGGGCGGGGCCTGGCGCTGGCGCTGGGCGGGGCCTGGCGCTGGCGCTGGGCGGGGCCTGGCGCTGGCGCTGGGCGGGGCCTGGCGCTGGCGCTGGGCGGGGCCTGGCGCTGGCGCTGGGCGGGGCCTGGCGCTGGCGCTGGGCGGGGCCTGGCGCTGGCGCTGGGCGGGGCCTGGCGCTGGCGCTGGGCGGGGCCTGGCGCGGTCGCTGGGCGGGGCCTGGCGCGGTCGCTGGGCGAGGCCTGGCGCTGGCGCTGGGCGGGGCCTGGCGCTGGGCGGAGCCTGGCGCTGGCGCTGGGCGGGGCCTGGCGCTGGGCGGCGCCTGGCGCTGGCGCTGGGCGGCGCCTGGCGCTGGCGCTGGGCGGGGCCTGGCGCTGGGCGGGGCCTGGCGCTGGCGCTGGGCGAGGCCTGGCGCTGGCGCTGGGCGGGGCCTGGCGCTGGGCGGAGCCTGGCGCTGGCGCTGGGCGGGGCCTGGCGCTGGCGCTGGGCGGCGCCTGGCGCTGGCGCTGGGCGGCGCCTGGCGCTGGCGCTGGGCGGGGCCTGGCACGGGGCGGGACCTGGCGCTGGGCGGGGCTTGTCCGCATGTAACCCAGCCTCGCTACGATCAGAGGCCGTTTTCCCCATTTATACCATTTATATAATTTTCATATATAATCTTGGCAATAAACTTGTATTTCAAACATTCCACCGTTTTTAAAATCTTACACATGTTCAGATAAAAAAGAAACTTCCTTTTAATGTCGCTAAATACAAGCCAACAGTTCAGGCAATGTGTCGCCGCGTACAAGTAAATGACTACTTGCAACTGTTTTCAAACGAAATGTTGGGAGTTTTAGGGCCACGTATG
Source organism: Arenicola marina (assembly GCA_964019135.1). Lineage (NCBI taxonomy): Eukaryota > Metazoa > Annelida > Polychaeta > Arenicolidae > Arenicola > Arenicola marina. The sequence goes on along the minus strand of OZ025258.1, from coordinate 981,992 downwards.
TGCAGTGCCAGGGTTCGAACCCACGATCGATTGGTCTGCCGCTGACCTATTAAGCTGGGTGCACCAGCACCATTCGGTGGGTGTGCTCGTTATATTGCAGCTCACAGTCCAGTTAATTGGATTATCCGGATTACCTACGACGTACCATCAAACTGTTAAACAGATACAAAATAAAACTGGTTTGAAGAAAAAAGTAAGTACAATCTTCACGTTGAATCTAAAATGAGTGTTTCTAAAGGTGATTTACTCAGCTGATCAATTCCGATGTACATTTCGTTAAGACACATAATATACCTTAGCCACCCATTCCTCGTACAATAATCCCTATTAAGTCCAACCACGTCGCCATATGCCACGCGCCCGGGCTACGTCCTCATTCAAAATGGCTGCCACAGCTCTTGAAGTGACCTTGCGTGACGACCTCTGGCGTTCCTCAGACGCCCAGCAGCAACCTTACTCAGAAACGAAACACGGCAAACCAGACTCCATATACGCACCCTTGAGCACCAGTTAAAAAAAAAGTTCAGTGCAACACAAATGTTAGAAAAAGCAAACGATATCACACGCGTTCGACGTCACAGCCACGAGGTCATCGACGTCACGGCCACGAGGTCATCGACGTCACGGCCACGAGGTCATCGACGTCACGGCCACGAGGTCATCGACGTCACGGCCACGAGGTCATCGACGTCACAGCCACGAGGCTGACGTTCATAAGCATGCATTGGAAAGTTCATTCGACAGTAACTCTCGTATATATGATACACATTACTGTTTATGTTCATTGTAGACAATTGCCACTTCACTTAACTTTGTTCTATTATTCTGTTTTTAAATTCTTGCCAATAATACCCTTATATCCGAAATAACGCTTCATTTACACAAGTATCTATCCCTTTAAACATACAAGGGTCACAAATGACTAGGAAATCCTGAGAAAATATCGCCAATTACAGATAAAGCTGTACTCCTAGATCTTCACATGCGATCCAAGGTAGCACATAAAAAAGGGCCAGTTGTGCCCTGTGGTGTGCGCTTGCCCCCCCCCCACCTCTCCCACCCCCACCTTCCCACATCCTACCCCATTACCGCCCCACGTCCTACCCCATCCCCATGTTCTTCCACGCCACATTCTACCCCCTTACCACCCCATGTCCTACCCCCTTACCGCCCCACGTCCTACCATCCCCTGTCCTCCCCCCTCACCACCAAATAAAAGAACCAATAACTTCAATGCAAACAACTTCCTTTGCCCCACTTCATCTCACGTTATGTCACGTTGCCATGACGATATAAAATATGTAAAACCAACCGACCGTGCCCCCTCGCCCCCCTTCCCCGCCTCATGATAATATTGGCGTCAGTGAGGCCACACGCAGGGTAATCTCAAGTCGGTAACAATTAGGTATATGGCAGGCCGCGGGTTATCTTCCTGTGAATCACATGTTATGACGCGCTATACATCGCCAGGAGAATGACACATTAACGGGTTATAACGGTAAAGCAAGTCACTCCAGCACTGAGTCACACCCAATAAACACCTCTAATATCGCTATAGCATTATTTAAGTCTCTATATACACTATGGTTAGAGAGAGGTTTATCGCCTGCTATTCACCTCTAGTAGCCATGGCTACGAGCACTGCACTCTCTAGAAGGCCACACTTCATACAGAGAGAAACCACACGTCTGGTTCAATATGCATTCAAAAATCTAAAAACATCGGGATAACGGCAATATAATTAGCATGTCAAATTAAATCGCCAAGCGTATTACTCTATATCGTTTACTCGACCCATACAACCAATCAGGGTTTGCGTTACGACGACCACGGGCCACATTTACTCGACCCATACAACCAATCAGGGTTGGCGTTACGACGACCACGGGCCACATTTACTCGACCCATACAACCAATCAGGGTTGGCGTTACGACGACCACGGGTCACATTTACTCGACCCATACAACCAATCAGGGTTGGCGTTACGACGACCACGGGTCACATTTACTCGCGAGAAGCCTTGGTTATACGAAGCTGGATTCGCCTTCTGTTACGCGCGCCAGTAGCACAGTGATGTCGTCCGGCTTTCCGCCTGCAAGGAGACCAGGACAGAGCTGTTAGCAGTCCACACAGACACAGCAATACATGTCTACAAAGCAATACTGACTGACGGTATACTTCCACGACTTTACAAAGGTCACCTAGAACAATAACTGTATTGCACTATAAGTCCTCAGGTCCATGGTACAAAACATGTATACAATCGCGATTGTCTATCCCTATAAGTTATTACTAGACACTATTAACAAACTCTACAGCAGCCTACCTTTGACTTCAAACCCATTGTCCCTTGCACTGTGAGCGAATGGAGACATGTACTCTGGATCCAAGGCAAGCTTGTGGGCTTCGTGGGCTAGAGAGTTGGCAACTTCCTGCATACTTTCAGCTTTATGATCCTGCAGAGAGAGACAATCACCCTGCCGTGTTAGACTGGTATATAACAGGTGCTAATGTCACTGTTTATACGATGGCTTCATTCTACCGTTGCTTTGCCAGCCACCACGCTGACACATGTACACAGAGTCTGGTGGCAGGTTCCAAAGGGACACTTTAACCTTCTTATATCTGGGGAAGATGAAGGGTAAACATGAGCCATGTGCCGCGAGGGAGGGGGGTAACCCCATACCCATTTCATAGGATATGGGATCTTCATCCTGCTAGAATATAGGCAGTTACATATCGGGGCGCGAACTCCGTCACGAAGGCTGGCCTGGCAGAGAGCCGAGCGAGCTAACCACTAGACCACGCCTCAAGCGTCTATATCTAATATACTTACTTTAAGTTTTGAGATTTCTTTGAGTATCATTTCCTCGTGCATGTTGTCGAAAAGACCATCAGTTCCCAACAGTATGATGTCCCCTTCTTGTACCCCGTACGACGAGGTCTCCGAGGACTCGGGGCTGCAGACCAAAGGACATGTTAGGCTATTGCTAAGCAGACACGTGGGTCACAGGACCTCCAGGGACAATGCTATTGGCTTTGGGGGAAACAAAACTCAGACGCACGTGCCAGGGATACAAACATTCTCAAAACATTCAGTTTTGTCACAAATTTAGCATCTCCAAATACTGGTGCATGCAGCACTCATTTTATGAAGGGATGCTCTCTTTTAAACACATTATTTGATTCTTGATTAACTGATTTTGCCAAGTACTTGCACAAGTACATTGAATAATTGTACATTTATATTCAAAACACCTTCCCAGAGTAGAATGACCACAGAGACCCTTACCTATCGCTGAGCACCACGCCTTCCAGAACTGTTGGGGCCACGGCCAGCTGGAATGGTGTATTGAAGTAGTGTTGCTGGTCTTCAGACCTATGGATCACCTGACCCCCTCGTATCAACAGGAAACCACTGTCCCCCAAGTTTGCTGTGTAAATAGTCTTCTCTTCTCTGTGTAAGGCAACTACACAAGCTGTACAGCTTCCTGTAACAGCATAAATCATACAGGTGTCAAAAAAAAACTAATGCTAATGGTACAAGGACATGCAATAGCAGCATAAAGTTACAAGACATCGCAGTGGGAAAATATATAAAAATTAAAGCAAAGTACTTGTTACCTGTTAATGTATTTATATATCTGTTTTGGGCAAAAAATTACCTAGAAATGTAGATTGGTTGTGCAATTCTTCTTACCATTTAATTTAGAAGAAATAATTCAACCTTTTAATAATACTTGCCAATTAAAGAAGATTTGTTTTCCTGTATTTCCCAGTAACTTGTTGCCAGTATACTGACTGGGTCCTGAGGCTGGAAGCGACCTTCCTTCACAAGGCGGGAACATATTTCCATTAGTGATGTGGGAAATAATGATGGATCAACACCATAATCACGCCAGCCTCCAACTCCATCAGCAACACCTGTTCAAACAAAATGTTGTCAATCAAATCCAGTCTAAGACAATTTGAACTACCAATTCATGGCATAGTTTAACAATAAATATAATGGCACAAAATGTTGCCATATTAGGGGTGGTCCAGAAAAGCATTGAAATACAATAATACAGTTGTCGTCATGTAGCCAAATTGAGCCTTTTTGCTCACATGACAGTTGACCATACTTAGCATGGAAGTTAAGGATTGCCAGCTGAATATGATGACAATATATTATTTAAGCAATGATGAGAACTTCTCAAATACTATTTATTTGTTAATTTCCCATCAACATCAATATACTTCTAATAGGTAAGACTATACTTGTCTGGTCATCCTATTCATAGAAAAAGTAATAGGGGCATTATCATGATTATGGAATATAGACAGTATGCCTATGATGTCTGCACTAGCCAACCAGAAAATAAGTTATATACTGGGGAATCACAATCAAGATATTTATTGGCAGTCACATACGGTGAAAAGTGAAACTTGTTGTACCCACAAAAGAAGTGTTATCATATTACAACTTAATTATCAGTTCAGACTTCAAAATCTGTATTTATATAGCACAAGCCTATCTAGGTGAACTATATGCTTTGCGAAGGCATAAATGGTAGGCAGGGGTGAATACACTACAATCTAGTTATCAGGTTATAGACCTTAAATATTATGCAATGATCAGTCCTTCGAAGACATCAGTTAAATTAATGCTTCATCTTTTATTGTTAGGTAAATGGGATAACAATTTTGTCCCAGAATCCTTAGCCTTTTTAGTATGCTTTAGTTACTTGTACACTGTTTTAACCTGGGGGTATGTACATTACATAGGGATATATACACTACATAGGGGTATGTACATTACATCAGCTACACAGGGGTATGTATACAACATTGGGATATGTACACTACATAGGGGTATGTATACTACCGGTACAATCAAACTTCATATTTGCATATTAAGGGAATATAGCAATATTGCATTCAATCTTTTTCATGGATCATAACATCATTCTAGAATAAAACAGAAGCTATGATAAAAAAATAATTACTTCATTTATCTTTAAAATTATGTAGTGCATGAATCCATCTCCTGAATTTATAAGATATTTATTATATCATCTGTTTTATTCTATAATATGCTGCAAAATTATGTAGTATACTTAACCCCTCCTGAATTCACAGCATATTTTAGCTATTGTTATCAAAGTAGATTTTTTTATTTTATGTATTTAAGTAAGTCAATGAATATTCCATCAATAAGTTTTAGGTTTTATACTGTGACATATTTTTAATATCATGTAAAAAGTGTTATTTTGAGCTTTGACCTTGATTATGATTCACCAGATATTACTAGCTGATTATCAATAAATATATAAATTTAATTCATAAATATCTGATCCTAGCTATTAGTTAAAGCAACAATCCCACTATAAGCTGTATCACACAATTTATTACATAGATCTAACTAAAAACTAAACTTAGCTGTCATATTTAGCTATAACATTCAAGGTAACTGAAGACTTATACAGTAAAATATCTTTCAAAAGTAATTATTAAAGATGCTTATATAACTTTCTAAAATTATTTATCAACAGCAAAGTAATTGTAGTTATAGATAATTGAATTAATTGGAAATGTGGTGTCTAATTATGAGAATGAATTCGACGTAGAACGAATACCAGGTAGACCGGCCAGTCTAGAATATATATTATATTCAAGATGTCAAGGTGGTTGCTCTGTTGACCATTAACTGATTTGCTTAGAACTGTAAATTTATGGGAAATACATAATTCAATGATCTCCTGTATGACATCTATCCTAGAATAATGCAACCTTGGCAAGGTCAACTGGTTTACAGCTTGTTTCATTTTCAGTTCATTGACAACATTATACGCAAGAAGGTGGTACCATGACTGAACGGCCAATGTCAAGGTTACATGCTGGGTCAATCGAAGGACATGCTCCAAAACAACGTCAAACAACAGGAAATACTGAGCGGTCCTCACCTAATACATCACCCTTTTTGTGACCCATAATGAAACACGCGTCATCTCCAAATGACCATTTTTGCCTGATTTGTGTGGCCGAGTGAGTCTTTGATATGCCCGATGTTGCAGTCACGAGGTGGAGCGCCCGCTCGACTCTGGCTTGTGCGCATGCTGAACTGGGCCAGGCGGAGTGCAGTTCTGTGTTGATCCCAGTCACGAAAGCTCGGGCCAGAAGTCTTCCGTAAAAAGCTACTGATTGCATGATAGTTCAGTTTCTAAAATATGTTATTCCATGGGTCCATTTTGATCGATTTCCTACGAAATTTGCCAAGCTCGTCGGAACAACAATCAAGCACAACTTCTCACACGGTCGTCGCCATATTGACAAGTGACGTCACGAGAACGTTGTAAACAAAGCGATTACCGTAAACAAGAGATATTCGTACTAGTCGCGGGATGGCGTATCAGTCTATACATATGCATAAAACAATCTTAAATTACCAGGATGCGGTGGAAAAAATCCCCCATTAAAATGCCTTTTTGCAATTTGGGCAAGCTAACGGAATGCTATAGTTTGCAATAATGATAGGTAACCGTAAACCAGTCAGCGTATGGTGGCGCATCGTCAGTATGGGGAGGGGTGCCCGCAGGGGGCGGGGGGGGGGGGGGGTGCTATAGCTAGGGGTACACATGTATATATCATTTTCACAGGCATCACGCCGGACCACCCCCCCCCCTCACCCCCCACACCACACACACAAACACACGGCAAACCAACAATGAAGATGCCGTTTTCGTGCTGTTTTAAATTTGGAAAAATAAATACTGGGAGATCGTATACTACGGAAGCCCGTTGGTGCCAATTATAATAAAGGGATTTTATTTTTCTTTACTTACAGATTATCTGGCGGCCGCTACATAATTATTTATCTGGCGGCCGCGACATAATTTTAAAACAGTATTGTTCCTGTTCCTTTCAGCATTTATAAATAAAGAAATGTCATCCCTTAATTTGCACCAACGGGCTTTCGTATAGATCTATTGGCGTCGATCTGTTCTTACATTATAGCTTCCAACAGTCTCATCGAACGGACCATATGCATGATGGAGAGATAAATGTCTTGTCTTTAACTATATTATGATTTAATAGTCAGGTAGCACCTATCCATATTATTCGTGATTGGATATAACAAAAACAACGGAAGCTGACGTACGTTACTCCGAGTTCGTTATATTTGTTGCTTCGCAACAATTGTTCATTGCGTGGCGACTTTACATATTCGATGCGGCGAAGGAAGCAGTTATTAGCAACATTTGTCCCACATATTCGTTGCTAAGCAAGACAAACAACAATTGTTCTCTGCTATGTGACGCTTAATTTTTATGAAGACCATATTTATTTATTTGGTTTTTCATATGTTGAAACCTGTCCAAATTGTCGTCGAACAATAATCACATAGGTCTTTACATCAGAATTTATATGAGATTTTGAAGCAGTACGGTCGAGTCAAGCGTTGTTTACCAAGAAGTTCGGAGGTGTTAGCATTGTAGTAATATCTTTGCTGTTATTCCGGGCAACCTGTAGGATATACCCAAAATTAATTGCAATAGTCACCAAACTTTTTTTTTTTCATTCCTTAAGTATCTAGAAGTGGCATTTTCCAAATCTACCAAAATTAAAATTGATTGGAACATATTTTTTAAGGAGGTGACCCTCTAAACCCCACAAAAAGCCATTGACGTATTTTTACATAAACGAAAGATGTTAAGAAATGTTAAGATGTTAAGAACTCAATTTTCTCTCCTACAACGACCAACAATGGATTATTTCATCTCCATCAAATGTGAAATTTCATCAGTGCATTTCGTCCTCAGCAGGGGATCCAAGGGAGAAGGGGGGTGGGGGGTAGGGAGTTTAACCCCCCACCAGTGACATAGTACTGTTCCGTTATCTTTTATCCCTATAGTCAATGACATATTACCCCTTCACTGCCTTTATCGCTATCGTTATTGTCTAGTGTATTGCGGCCTGTTATTGCAATAATTATTGACACAGCTCTGTTCTGCTATTTCATCTTTATTGACGCAATACTGTTCCTCTGATGCTATCACTGTCGTTATTGGCGCAATGCTGTTGCTCTGGTGTTATCTCTGTCGTTATTGACGCAATACTGTTCCTCTGGTGTTATCTCTGTCGTTATTGACGCAATACTGTTCCTCTGGTGTTATCTCTGTCGTTATTGAGGCAATACTGTTCCTCATGTGTTATCTCTGTCGTTATTGACACAATACTGTTCCTCTGGTGTTATCTCTGTCGTTATTGACGCAATACTGTTCCTCTGCATGGTGTTATCTCTGTCGTTATTGAGGCAATAGTGTTCCTCCGGTGTTATGCCTGTCGTTATTGACGCAATACTGTTCCTCTGGTGTTATCTCTGTCGTTATTGACGCAATAGTGTTCCTCTTGTGTTATGCCTGTCGTTATTAACGCAATACTCTTCCTCTGATGTGATCCTTGTCGATATTGACGCAATACTGTTCCTCTGATGCCTTGTCGATATTGACACGTGCAGTACCTCTGATTGTATTACATAGTGTAGTTATACAGTTCTGTGATACTACTTACAGTCAACGCCAGCTAACGCCGCCACCAACGCCGGATACAACCAACCCTAACGATGCAGTTAACGCCGCCATTAACGATACAGCTAACGCCGCCACCAACGCCCGATACAACCACCATTAACGATACAGCTAACGCCGCCACTAACTATACAGCTAACCCTGCCACTAACGATATATAAGATAATATCACACATAGCATCACAAATAACATCACAGATAGCATCACAAATAACATTACAGATAGCATCACGAATAACATCACAGATAACATCAAAAATAACATCACAGATAGCATCACAAATAACATCAGGGATAGCATCACAAATAACATCACGGATAACATCACAAATAATATCACAGATAACATCACAAATAACATCACGGATAACATCACAAATAACATCACAGATAGACTCACAAATAACATCACGGAGAGCATCACAATTAAATAACCTCACAGATAGAATCACAAATAACATCACGGATAGTATCACAAATAATATCACAGGTAGAATCACAAATAACATCACAGATAGCATCACAAATAACATCACAGATAGCATCACAAATAACATCACAGATGTCGTCACAAATAACCTCACATATAGAATCACAAATAACATCACGGATAGCATCACAAATAATATCACAGCTAGAATCACAAATAACATCACAGATAGAATCACAAATAACATCACACATAGCATCATAAATAACATCATAGATAGAATCACAAATAACATCACAGATAGAATCACAAATAACATCTCGGATAGCATCACAAATAACACCACAGATAGAATCACAAATAACATCACGGATAGCATCACAAGTAATATCACTGATAGAATCACGAATAACATCACAGATAGAATCACAAATAACATCACATATAGAATCACAAATAACATCACAGATAGCATCACAAACAAGACAGCCGTAGGCTGAGGTACTGACAGAAGTGACTTCATCTCCATTTCACCATTTATGCGCCGAAACTATGGTACAGGCGATGACATGCAGAAACACATATACTATATAAGCTGATTTTGCCTCGTGCTGGCTACATGATGCCTTCAGTGGGCATATTGGGTTAAACAGCTCCTTGAACGAACAACATGGGCTAAATAGCGCTATAAACGGGCAAATTGGAATAGTTACCGCCTTCAGCGACCAATTTGGGCTAAACAGGGCCTTCAATGGCCAATTTGGGCTTAATAACGCCGATATCCGAAGGCGTTCTAGCCCACACTGCCCACTGATAGCCGTATTGGGCTCGCTGAAAGCGCAATTTGGCCCAAATTGGACCTCTACGATGCGGATGCTGGAATAGCACAATCTAACGGCTGCTGTTCAACGCGGGCTGTTTTCCCAGATAGAGGGCGCCATTGTGAGTGAATTCGGCCAAATCCCGACTTTCTACGTGTGCTTGGTCCCGCCCTAATGCCTGTTCTCGGACTCATCATTGCTAAATTACAGAGCCCTCCAGCGTCAAAACTAAGCGTGCTAGGCTAGAAGCGAATGCGGATTCCTCACCAAAGTCGACTTTTGCCCGTCCTTTGAAACCAGTCCCGACTCTCTAGCGTCGCTATTAAGCAAACGGCGGCCATCGCAAAGCAGAGGCATTGCCGCTCGATATCGCCGTTGACTCATAATGGGAGCTTCAGCAAAGGGGGGTGCACCTCTTGCGAGCGCTCTAGCGGCCAAACTAAGCGTCCTAGAGCAATTCTATCGCCATTTACCATACACCTTACACTTGCAGATAACTTTACACTTGCCTCTCGCTTCATGCCAAATCTGGGCTCCCTAGCTCAAATATTAACCGAGTTACGGCCCCTTCAAGTTTAATACGCCGTTTAACGCGAGGTGCACGTCTGTTAGAACCCAAAACGTCATAGTGACCAAAACGTCATACCTTGGTAGAATGAAATATACAGTTTAAAGTTTAATTTCAACCATCCCGGTTATCGCTTACACAACCCTGCGTGGCGTTTTGAAGGAGACAGGGCGGGGCCACTAGGGGCTAAAGGATTGATTGATTGACAATTAGAGACCTCTTGGATGCCGACATTTGCGAATTAAGGCTCAGGAAAATAAGGAAATCTAAGGTTTTTTTGGAATAGAAGGTTCCAAGGGATGGACCCGGAGGGAGGGGGGGGGGCGATACCCATATTCCATCGTTTATGAAAGCCCTTAAATATATCTGAAACTGAAGAGTTACTGCCTCATATATTCATAGCCCCCGTCAACAGACACTGCGATCGAGGCACAGTGTGAAACTGTACATTTGCTCCTAGATGGCTCAGACCATGTGATCTGACGTTTTCGTCACTATGACGTTTTGGGCCCTAACACACGTCAGTTTTGACCTACACGTTTCGGTACCGCAAACAAAGTTACGCACGCCAGCAGTTGTCCCTTGATATAAGGTACAGCGTCAAATCAACCGGTAGTCGCTATGAGGTATAATAGTCCAGTAATAGAGGTTATAAAATTATGACGTCATGACGTCATGGTGACGTCATGACGTCATGGTGACGTCATGGCATGACGCACGGCAAGGTCCAAATATCTAAACACAAAAATTTATGCCCTCAATCCAAAACGTTGATTAGAACGGCGGTAGGTCTGTTAGTTCTTCAGATATAGCTTCACCTAATTACCGAAAATTGCTATTCTTCACCATTACGGATAAGTGAAAAACGAGCAGACGAAGAAACGACTCTGTAGATAAGATGTAAAAGGTAATAATGCTTTACTGCCAACAGTAATCTGGAGACATATTTTCCCTACCATTATACGCAAAGATCGAAAGCCTACCTAGCTTTTCCGATTTTTGACGAATTTTCTAAGTTAGAGGAAATTTGTATACTTTATCATTGGGAAAATCTTCGGTTGCCATGGAAACGAAACTAAGACTAACGTTTGCCGTCAGCCTACCCTGAGTTTCTTGTACACGTCCAGATCTCGCACCGAGTTAAAGCAAAGTGAGATTGCATAACCGGAAGTACGTCATATTGAAGGAAGTTTGATTATCTCCATAGGGTCCCATGTTAAACGCGTTCGACTATATACCTAAAAGTTACAGGGCTATATCGCCGTGTTATTAGTTAATGGCTCATCCTACTACTGTCCATCTACAACTGAAAGCATAGAGCGATGGCTTTAATAGGACGCCCGTGGGAGACCCTGCAAGCACCATAAATCCTCATCTTTCACAATGGGAAAAAATTCAAAAAAATCCTGTGACGTCATTTCTCGTCCGAATTTCATCTCGTAAGAACCATGGCTACTTGGTACCACGTTTAACAGCAGAAAAATTCCCGAAACTGTTTCATGCAGGCATCGATGAAATACGGGGCAAACAATTTTCCACAGCCTGAGAGATTGAAGGCTTTAACATTGGAGGTCCCATAGGGAATTGCCGTTGCCCCTAGAACCGGAAGTAAGATAGAAACATACTATTTTTATAATGCAGGCGAACATCGGACCCCATTTTCTATAAAATGACGCCACTTTTGATTTTTTATGATTTTTTTCCGATTTTTGACGATTTTTTCCATGTACCAAAAGTGACGTCATCGTGACGTCATATGACGGATCTGAAAAATCTCAGATTTCGCTGAGATTATTGCCATTCATATTTCTATGAGAGCCCGGAACACCAAAGCGATACCTTCAACCTAAATAGGTCAAACCGAAGAAAAACGGTTCAAGGTCATCTTTTGCGTTTTTCAGAAAACATAAAACGTCATGTAGCTCGAAAATGAGTATGACGCATGAAAAAGTGGTCAATGGCTGAAAGATGCGATCTAAACGGTAGCACATTCTGAAATTAACCGCATTTCTAGGTCTAATATTAACGAAGATAAGCGCATTCTTAATTTTTTTTTCAAAAAATCGCTGTGACCTTGACCTTTGACCTACATATGCCAATAACGAACTTAGCCGAGCTATTTCAAATATCTGTCACCATGCGCCCTATATCCTAATGACAAACATACAAAAAAACAAACAAATAAATTTACAAACCGAACATAGTACTATACTGACAGAAGTTTTCAACTTCTGTCAGTAATAACATCACAGATAGCATCACAAATAACATCACAGATAGCATCACAAATAACATCACAGATAGCATCACAAATAACATCATAGATAAAATCACAGATAACATCACAGATGTTTATAAATGATGTAGAAATATTGTTGACTATGGTGTTATCATTATCGCCATGATACCTTAGTCAGTAGATATTGCATGTTTCATTTCTGTCTTGAATAACAGAGTAACTATGTTATTTGTATCAGAACATTAAAAAAACATTTGCTAAATGGCGTAATTATTATCTGGTAAATCGGGAAAATATGTCTGTTTCGAGCACTTCCCTTGTCTCGAGCGCTTCCCTCGTCTCTAGAGACCAGTGTAAACATCAGGACTATTCTATCAACCTCGTGGGGCTGATCACCTCATGGATTATTCCCATGTTTTATCGGTCACTCCCACCCTCACTTGACTTTCAAATTATTTTTGCCAAAAGCGTAATAAGAGCGGGTGAGATTGGGATGGGGTGGAGTGGGGGAAGGGGGACCAGTGCATCTGATGCGCTGCTTGCCTGACGATGGAGAGACAGATTGCGTGCTGCGTTATGAACCATTATGATATGGGAGAGAGAGGATGTAGGCGCGAGAGGACGGATCCTTTAAGGTCCTTTACCATGCGCTAATTTGCGGATAAACAAGGTCTAAATAAATTCACTCTGCAGGACTAGACTTGGGATAAATCGATATTGGCATGGAATCGCTGAGCCCGCCGCTCGCCCCATTCTGCGCAGATTCCATAGGTCCAAGGGGTACGGGGTCTAAAGAGTGCGTGGTGGCGTGGGGCGGGGCAGGGCGGCGTGAGGGGCGGGCGAGGGGCGGGGCCTGGCGGCGTGAGGGGGAGGGCGGAGACCGGAGTGGCGGGGGCCCCGCTCAACTCCCACCGGGAGGCAGTTACCCTACCCTCTCGGAAGGACCGCAAAGCGGTGCTGCGCTAAGCGCTGTCTCTCTCATACAACAACTGACTGGTCGACGCTGTGCGCCCGACGACATCTAAGGATGCTCGCCAACGACCGGAGAGGGATCGATCACGCATCATATCGGAAACAAAGATGCCTAGAGCATACATGTCTTGTGTGTTAGCTTGCTTTATGCATTGCAACTCCATGCGATCTGGTAACGTCACCTCCACGAGATACATCATTGCCTTGCAGTGAAGGCAACATGCACACAATAACATACCACTACCAGCCACGACAGACCGACCGATCGATCAGACCTCGCCAAGATGCTCTGCGATGCTGAGCCGGCGACCACTGTCTGGGATTGATACCAGTCACGGTACAGCCATGCCGAACAGACCCTGAACGCGTCGCCGGTCACAACGTCCTGCGCTGGCCGGAGTTCCGACCCGGGGCACCAAGGAAGCGCCACTATACGTACGTCGGCGACGGACATCGCAACTTCTGACGTCAGCTGTGGTAGTTTTACTAATAGGCGATCGCAGAACGGTCGCAGAACGCAGGGAATTTACGTTCAAGTGAGTGTTGGTTGTGATCTGTATATTTCATTGTTCTGCCAAGCCATAATCAGTTCGTAATTAGCTCAAGGTTTGATGGAATGCCAGATCTGCTCCAATAGATAACAAAATAGAAACTTTTTATGTTAAATAGTACAAGATATCAAGGGTGGATCCAGGATCTAGAACAGGGGTGGGTGGGAGGCGCGTGCAAGGTCCAGTTTAGGTGGGATGAGATCTCCAAAAAAAGAGTGGGGGTCCACTTCGATGGAACCTTGCGATTCGCCGAGACCATGGGTGGCACACATGGGAGGGGGGACGGGGGTCGACAACTAGAATACAGCACAGTTACAGTTTTGCATTAAAAACGGTAATTAACGCTAAAACTGATTTGAAACAGCATGGGTGTGTGTAGCCCTTGTACATGCCTCTGACCACGCTCCTTTAAACATGCCTCTCTGACCACGCTCCTTAAACATGCCTCTCTGACCACGATCCTTTAAAAATGCATCTCTGACCACGATCCTTTAAACATGCCTCTCTGACAACGCTTCTTAAACATGCCTCTCTGACCACGCTCCTTAAACATGCCTCTCTGACCACGCTCCTTTAAACATGCCTCTCTGAACACGCTCCTTAACATGCCTCTCTGACCACGCTCCTTAAACATACCTCTCTGACCACGCTCGTTAAACATGCCTCTCTGACCACGCTCCTTAAACATGCCTCTCTGACCACGCTCCTTAACATGCCTCTCTGACCACGCTCCTTAGACATGCCTCTCTGACCACGCTCGTTAAACATGCCTCTCTGACCACGCTCCTTAAACATGCCTCCTGAACACGCTCCTTAACATGCCTCTCTGACCACGCTCCTTCAACATGCCTCTCTGACCACGCTCCTTTAAACATGCCTCTCTGACCACGCTCCTTAAACATGCCTCTCTGACCACGCTCCTTAACATGCCTCTCTGACCACGCTCCTTTAAACATGCCTCTCTGACCACGCTCCTTAAACATGCCTCTCTGACCACGCTCCTAAAACATGCCTCTCTGACCACGCTTCTTAAACATGCCTCTGACCACGCTCCTTAAACATGCCTCTGACCACGCTCCTTCACCATGCCTCTCTGACCACGCTCCTTTAAACATGCCTCTCTGACCACGCTCCTTTAAACATGCCTCTCTGACGCTCCGTCAACATGCCTCTCTGACCACGCTCCTTTAAACATGCCTCTCTGACCACGCTCCTTAAACATGCCTCTCTGACCACGCTCCTTAAGCATGCCTCTCTGACCACGCTCCTTTAAACATGCCTCTCTGACCACGCTCCTTCAACATGCCTCTCTGACCACGCTTCTTAAACATGCCTCTGACCACGCTCCTTAAACATGCCTCTGACCACGCTCCTTCACCATGCCTCTCTGACCACGCTCCTTTAAACATGCCTCTCTGACCACGCTCCTTTAAACATGCCTCTCTGACGCTCCGTCAACATGCCTCTCTGACCACGCTCCTTTAAACATGCCTCTCTGACCACGCTCCTTAAACATGCCTCTCTGACCACGATCCTTTAAAAATGCATCTCTGACCACGATCCTTTAAACATGCCTCTCTGACAACGCTTCTTAAACATGCCTCTCTGACCACGCTCCTTAAACATGCCTCTCTGACCACGCTCCTTTAAACATGCCTCTCTGAACACGCTCCTTAACATGCCTCTCTGACCACGCTCCTTAAACATACCTCTCTGACCACGCTCGTTAAACATGCCTCTCTGACCACGCTCCTTAAACATGCCTCTCTGACCACGCTCCTTAACATGCCTCTCTGACCACGCTCCTTAGACATGCCTCTCTGACCACGCTCGTTAAACATGCCTCTCTGACCACGCTCCTTAAACATGCCTCCTGAACACGCTCCTTAACATGCCTCTCTGACCACGCTCCTTCAACATGCCTCTCTGACCACGCTCCTTTAAACATGCCTCTCTGACCACGCTCCTTAAACATGCCTCTCTGACCACGCTCCTTAACATGCCTCTCTGACCACGCTCCTTTAAACATGCCTCTCTGACCACGCTCCTTAAACATGCCTCTCTGACCACGCTCCTAAAACATGCCTCTCTGACCACGCTTCTTAAACATGCCTCTGACCACGCTCCTTCACCATGCCTCTCTGACCACGCTCCTTCACCATGCCTCTCTGACCACGCTCCTTTAAACATGCCTCTCTGACCACGCTCCTTTAAACATGCCTCTCTGACGCTCCGTCAACATGCCTCTCTGACCACGCTCCTTTAAACATGCCTCTCTGACCACGCTCCTTAAACATGCCTCTCTGACCACGCTCCTTAAGCATGCCTCTCTGACCACGCTCCTTTAAACATGCCTCTCTGACCACGCTCCTTCAACATGCCTCTCTGACCACGCTTCTTAAACATGCCTCTGACCACGCTCCTTAAACATGCCTCTGACCACGCTCCTTCACCATGCCTCTCTGACCACGCTCCTTTAAACATGCCTCTCTGACCACGCTCCTTTAAACATGCCTCTCTGACGCTCCGTCAACATGCCTCTCTGACCACGCTCCTTTAAACATGCCTCTCTGACCACGCTCCTTAAACATGCCTCTCTGACCACGCTCCTTAAGCATGCCTCTCTGACCACGCTCCTTTAAACATGCCTCTCTGACCACGCTCCTTCAACATGCCTCTCTGACCACGCTCCTTTAAACATGCCTCTCTGACGCTCCGTCAACATGCCTCTCTGACCACGCTCCTTTAAACATGCCTCTCTGACCACGCTCCTTAAACATGCCTCTCTGACCACGCTCCTTAAGCATGCCTCTCTGACCACGCTCCTTACACATGCCTCTCTGACCACGCTCGTTAAACATGCCTCTCTGACCACGCTTCTTAAACATGCCTCTGACCACGCTCCTTAAACATGTCTCTCTGACCACGCTCTTTTAAACATGCCTCTGACCACGCTGCTTAAACATGCCTGTTTGACCACGCTCCTTTAAACATGCCTCTCTGACAACGCTCCTTAAACATGCCTCTCTGACCACGCTCCTTTAAACATGCCTCTCTGACCACGCTCCTTAAACATGCCTCTCTGAACACGCTCCTTAACATGCCTCTCTGACCACGCTTCTTTAAACATGCCTCTCTGACCACGCTCCTTCAACATGCCTCTCTGACCACGCTTCTTAACATGCCTCTCTGACCACGCTCCTTAAACATGCCTCTCTGACCACGCTTCTTAAACATGCCTCTGACCACGCTCCTTAAACATGCCTCTCTGACCACGCTCCTTAACATGCCTCTCTGACCACGCTCCTTAAACATGCCTCTCTGACCACGCTTCTTAAACATGCCTCTGACCACGCTCCTTAAACATGCCTCTCTGACCACGCTCCTTAAACATGCCTCTCTGACCACGCTCCTTAACATGCCTCGCTGACCACGCTCCTTAACATGCCTCTCTGACCACGCTCCTTAAACATGTCTCTCTGACCACGCTTCTTAAACATGCCTCTGACCACGCTCCTTAAACATGCCTCTCTGACCACGCTCCTTAACATGCCTCTCTGACCACGCTCCTTAAACATGCCTCTCTGACCACGCTTCTTAAACATGCCTCTGACCACGCTACTTAAACATGCCTCTCTGACCACGCTCCTTAAACATGCCTCTCTGACCACGCTCCTTAACATGCCTCTCTGACCACGCTCCTTAAACATGCCTCTCTGACCACGATTCTTAGACATGCCTCTCTGACCACGCTCCTTTAAACATGCCTCTCTGATCACGCTCCTTTAAACATGCCTCTCTGACCACGCTCCTTTAAACATGCCTCTCTGACAACGCTCCTTAACATGCCTCTCTGACCACGCTCCTTAAACATGCCTCTCTGACCACGATTCTTAGACATGCTTCTCTGACCACGCTCCTTTAAACATGCCTCTCTGATCACGCTCCTTTAAACATGCCTCTCTGATCACGCTCCTTTAAACATGCCTCTCTGACCACGCTCCTTAAACATGCCTCTCTGAACACGCTCCTTAACATGCCTCTCTGACCACGCTTCTTTAAACATGCCTCTCTGACCACGCTCCTTCAACATGCCTCTCTGACCACGCTTCTTAACATGCCTCTCTGACCACGCTCCTTAAACATGCCTCTCTGACCACGCTTCTTAAACATGCCTCTGACCACGCTCCTTAAACATGCCTCTCTGACCACGCTCCTTCACATGCCTCTCTGACCACGCTCCTTAAACATGCCTCTCTGACCACGCTTCTTAAACATGCCTCTGACCACGCTCCTTAAACATGCCTCTCTGACCACGCTCCTTAAACATGCCTCTCTGACCACGCTCCTTAACATGCCTCGCTGACCACGCTCCTTAACATGCCTCTCTGACCACGCTCCTTAAACATGTCTCTCTGACCACGCTTCTTAAACATGCCTCTCTGAACACGCTCCTTAACATGCCTCTCTGACCACGCTCCTTCAGCATGCCTCTCTGACCACGCTCCTTTAAACATGCCTCTCTGACCACGCTCCTTAAACATGCCTCTCTGAACACGCTCCTTAACATGCCTCTCTGACCACGCTTCTTTAAACATGCCTCTCTGACCACGCTCCTTCAACATGCCTTTCTGACCACGCTTCTTAACATGCCTCTCTGACCACGCTCCTTAAACATGCCTCTCTGACCACGCTTCTTAAACATGCCTCTGACCACGCTCCTTAAACATGCCTCTCTGACCACGCTCCTTAACATGCCTCTCTGACCACGCTCCTTAAACATGCCTCTCTGACCACGCTTCTTAAACATGCCTCTCTGACCACGATTCTTAGACATGCCTCTCTGACCACGCTCCTTTAAACATGCCTCTCTGATCACGCTCCTTTAAACATGCCTCTCTGACCACGCTCCTTTAAACATGCCTCTCTGACAACGCTCCTTAACATGCCTCTCTGACCACGCTCCTTATACATGCCTCTGACCACGCTCTTTTAAACATGCCTCTGACCACGCTGCTTAAACATGCCTGTTTGACCACGCTCCTTTAAACATGCCTCTCTGACAACGCTCCTTAAACATGCCTGTTTGACCACGCTCCTTTAAACATGCCTCTCTGACCACGCTCCTTAAACATGCCTGTTTGACCACGCTCCTTTAAACATGCCTCTCTGACAACGCTCCTTCAACATGCCTCTCTGACCACGCTGCTTAAACATGCCTCTCTGACCACGATTCTTAGACATGCCTCTCTGACCACGCTCCTTTAAACATGCCTCTCTGATCACGCTCCTTTAAACATGCCTCTCTGATCACGCTCCTTTAAACATGCCTCTCTGACCACGCTCCTTTAAACATGCCTCTCTGACAACGCTCCTTAACATGCCTCTCTGACCACGCTCCTTGTACATGCCTCTGACCACGCTCTTTTAAACATGCCTCTGACCACGCTGCTTAAACATGCCTGTTTGACCACGCTCCTTTAAACATGCCTCTCTGACCACGCTCCTTAAACATGCCTGTTTGACCACGCTCCTTTAAACATGCCTCTCTGACAACGCTCCTTCAACATGCCTCTCTGACCACGCTCCTTAAACATGCCTCTCTGACAACGCTCCTTAAACATGCCTCTCTGACCACGCTCTTTAAACATGCCTCTCTGACAACGCTCCTTCAACATGCCTCTCTGACCACGCTCCTTAAACATGCCTCTCTGACTACGCTCCTTAAACATGCCTCTGACCACGCTCCTTCAACCTCCCTCTCTGACCACGCTCCTTTAAACATGCCTCTCTGACAACGCTTCTTCAACCTGCCTCTCTGACCACGCTCCTTTACATGCCTCTCTGACCACGCTCCTTCAACATGCCTCTCTGACCACGCTCCTTTAAACATGCCTCTCTGACCACGCTCCTTCAACCTGCCTCTCTGACCACGCTCCTTAACATGCCTCTCTGACCACGCTCCTTCAACATGCCTCTCTGACCACGCTCCTTTAAACATGCCTCTCTGACAAAGCTCCTTAAACATGCCTGTCTGACCACGCTCCTTAAACATGCCTCTGACCACGCTCCTTCAACCTGCCTCTCTGACCACGCTCCTTAAACATGCCTCTCTGACCACGCTCCTTTAGACATGCCTCTCTGACCACGCTCCTTCAACCTGCCTCTCTGACCACGCTCCTTTAAACATGCCTCTCTGACCACGCTCCTTCAACCTGCCTCTCTGACCACGCTCCTTAACATGCCTCTCTGACCACGCTCCTTCAACCTGCCTCTCTGACCACGCTCCTTAAACATGCCTCTCTGACCACGCTCCTTTAAACATGCCTCTCTGACCACGCTCCTTAAACCTGCCTCTCTGACCACGCTCCTTAAACATGCCTCTCTGACCACGCTCTTTAAACATGCCTCTCTGACCACGCTCCTTAAACATGCCTCTCTGACCACGCTCCTATAAACATGCCTCTCTGACCACTCTTCTTAAACATGCCTCTCTGACCACGCTCCTTAAACATGCCTCTCTGACCACGCTCCTTAAACACGCCTCTCTGACCACGCTCCTTAAACATGCCTCTCTGACCACTCTTCTTAAACATGCCTCTCTGACCACGCTCCTTAACATGCCTCTCTGACCACGCTCGTTAGACATTTCTCTCTGACCACGCTCCTTAAACATGCCTCTCTGACCACGCTCCTTAAACATGCCTCTCTGACCACGCTCCTTAAACATGCCTCTCTGACCACGCTCCTTAACATGCCTCTCTGACCACGCTCCTTAAACATTCCTCTCTGACCACGCGCCTTAAACATGCCTCTCTGACCACGCTCCTTAAACATGCCTCCTTGACCACGCTCCTTAAACATGCCTCTCTGACCACGCTCCTTAACATGCCTCTCTGACCACGCTCCTTAAACATGCCTCTCGGACCACGCGCCTTAAACATGCCTCTCTGACCACGCTCCTTAAACATGCCTCCTTGACCACGCTCCTTAAACATGCCTCTCTGACCACGCTCTTTAAACATGCCTCTCTGACCACGCTCGTTAAACACGGAGCTCTCCCTGCTCTCCTTCCGCGGTCGTCAAACCCCTTTAAGATTATTGTAACGTAATTTAGCTCATTGATTTAACGTTAAATTAACGTTTGCACGTTAACGTTAACAGTAAACCATCTTTAAACGAATATCCAAAGGTAGCGATCGGCTTCAGTCGGCTTTCCTGCCGCTGTAAACCCTGTGCACACTCACTGATTATTTCCCAAAAGGGTGGCCCCAGGTTGGTCACCGTTGGCACCGGTGTGGTAGTTAAATCATAGCGAAAAAGCATTTCATTACATCACCGTTTATTTGTAAGCGAAAAAGAAACGTTAATTTAACGTAGTAAAGTAGCTGGAAACCATATAACAATCATGCAAACCACAATCTAACATTAACTGATATTTTGTCACAATGCAACAGTTTCTTGCAAACGTTAAGTTAACGTAGCGGGAACGTTGTCGGCTAACCGGCAACCAAAAATCAACCATGCAAACCACAATCTAACGTTAGCATGCCATCTGGGATACCCCTTGCAAACATAAAAATCTATTTGTATCAGATCCATATCGTTTGATATCTAAGTTTTTCACCTTTCAGCTAGAGCGCAAGTTCTCCACGACTTCCATGTCGCCGGGGGACTGACCTGACGAATGTCGCACAACCAGAAACGATACAGCTTGTTACCGAGGGGCCCAAGAATGTCTTCAGACAACAAACTCTTCTCCCTCCCGTAAGCACACATAACACACACGGACGGTCAGTGTATACGGGTTGGTGCGAAATGCTTTGCGCGTATCCAGATCTAAGTGGAGGATTTGCTTTAAATCAGAAAAATACGGCGGCAGTTTTAATCTTTTAATGGTTGATATATAAGAGGGTGGGGGGCAGGGGGGGGGGGGGGCACAACACCCTGCAGCTAGAATATTGGAGTAGAAGTTGAAGGCATGCGTTTAATTACTCTATGTGTAAGAATCGATTGTGTGTGCGTGTCGGGAGGGTATTTGTGGCGGGCGGTGGGTGGGGGGGGGGGGGGGGCGACAGTGAGTTAAATTCTTATTTTTTAGAGGAGCCCTAAAGGGCTGCATCCCACTTTACCTGCCGCTGACAATCCATATGCCTAGATATTAGGGGTTTGCGCAGGGGGTGGGGGAGGGGCACATGCCACGATATTTAGTCGCGGGGTGGGGGTGGGGGGTGGGGGGAGGCGTCCTATGTCACAATATTACAGTCGCGGTCGGCCCGCGGACACGGTAATACACAATCGCGGAGGTGCGTAAAGGACCCCTATTCACAATTAATTTGTAAAAGTCATTAAAATCTATACTAATAAAATGAAGCTGTCTGTCCCACTATGCGCTGTCTGTCCCACTATGCCGCGGCATGCAAGAGCCCATTGGCACCGGTAGCCGCCTTGAACCTATTAATAACCAGCCGTCGCTCTTAGATGTGTCAAAGCTATCGCATGTGTCAACACAACCGCTGGGTGCTTATCACCTTATCCCGCGGCATCGGTGGGCTACCTGGCTTGGTGCCAACAGTAATAATATTTCTCCCAACGCCTTATCGCCCGAACTGTCATCAAAACAAACAAATCCCGTACTGTCTCGCGTCCACAACTTCCCATTAGTAGCAAGAGAACGAACTCTGCCCGGGGAACCTTGCCTATTTGAATTGATTTGATCTATTTGATCTTTGATCCAATTTTTAAGTATAGTTAAGCGGTCTACACGTCAATTCTATAGATCCAACCAGGGTGTCAGGCAGATTGTATCCACTGAAGGTAGTAGTAATACGTTAAATGACGAACAACGGACGGGAAACAGCCCCTTTTTAAACTCAATCAACCCTTTTTTTTTACCCAATCAATGTATGAGCTTGGGCCCTAGTTTTACTGGACTGATATTCGTTTATATCGTGCTTTAGCCGCAATTTGAGTATTCTGTACTGGATGCACAATAATTGCACAGGGTTTAAATATCCTTGACATATATGTCCCGTTATTCCGCTGGCGGGCGGGGCGGCTAGTAACTTGAAAACGATAACACCTTCCCTGTACCATCCGCACATTGGCCCACTTTACCCGGCTGCACGGCCCTCGCAGCCAAAGAACATGAGCGTGCGGAGCGCCATCATGCGGGGAACCTGGCAGGCTAATGCGAAACCTGGCGCTGAAACACACTGGCAGCTCAGTCTTCGTAGTAAACATTGGGAGCTGAAATCTTGGGCGGTACCGCAGTACCGGGCGCTGCCAGATAAAATTATCTTATTATCATAGGGGATGTGCTGTCCATATGGGGGGCCTGCTACCGTGACAAATCTGCCTCGCTATGTTATCCAGGATTGTCAAGTTTCGCCGCGGAGACAAGGCTCGGTATGAAGACCTCCAGGGAGAAATCGCTCCCTCCCCCAACCGGGTGGAGTTCCAGACAATCCCCGCCGCTCCGCTGTCGCCGGACTCCGCCACGACCCTGCCTGACGGTCAGTGCCTGTCAGTGGTCGCGCCATCAAACCTCACAGCCAGCTGTGTGTAGGACGGCTCACAGTGTAATATGAGAGAGGCGGTGTATATCTATATAATAATGTAATTGTAGGCTAGCTGTATGTTTACATAGCTGCATAGTCAAAAGAAATAACTTTATATTTATCAGTTGAAGGAAGCCCCAACAGATGTTTGTTTGGGCTAATTAATCAGTCTCTTTGTGAATATTTTTAGAGATGGAATCTCTATTCTGCCTTATATCTTCTGTAATATAATAAATTAAGTGATCTTAGACTTCTTTCATAATTTCACTTGTCTTGTGGGGTCTTTGATAACATAATTAAACTATTTGTCTTGTAGGGTCTGTGATAACAGACCATTTGTCTTATGGGATCTGATAATACAGACCATTTGTCTTGTGGGGTCTGTCACAGTACAGACCATATGTCTTGTAGGGTCTGGCACAGTACAGACCACTTAATTATCTGACAAGGTCTCTGAAAACATATACATGACTTATCTGATATAGTATCTGATAATGCAGACTTAATTATCTGATACAGATTATATAGTGATAAACCTTATATTTGATGTGATAACCCTGGTTTTAAAATTGATAAACCTAATTTTAAAATTGATAAACCTGGTTTTTGAATTGATAAACCTGGTTTTTGAATTGATAAAGTTTTAGTTTGGTCTGATAAATCTTATTTGGCCAAATGCGGATGGTGTAGTGAAAAATTAGACATTTCTCGCAGATGGTTACACCCATCAAATATTTCTGTAATTTCACCCATCAATAATTTCTGTAATTTGACAATTTCCCACATGGTTGCCTGCCCCTGCTTGTACTTGTTGGATGTGTGCAGCACCCTGGTCAGGCACCATACCACCCATGCACCATCTGCACAGTGGAACCAGTACATTATATACCAGTTCTATTGGTATTATTTGTGTGTGCAGTGGTAATGTATTTGATTTATATGTGTGTTATTTTTCCAATTGCAGACACATTTACTGTGGACCAGGCTGTTGATGCAATTGGCTTTGGCCTTTTTCAAATAAAGCTTTCTCTGTTCACTGGTATAGTATGGGTGAGTTAACAAGTACAAGAAACCACATGTGAAAACAATACTGGTGTGTTAAATATATTAATTTGATTTGAGACTTATAAAGATTAATTTATGGAGTGTTATTATATCCATTAATATTGGCTGATATCAGTGCTAGTGTGACATCCCAAGCTCTGTAGCTCTGGTTTGGGTGAATATGTTATATTGATGGGGAATGTTAAGTGACAGTGGATGTTGTGGACACCTGGGATTGAAGCTTCTGTTTCTCTGGTGCACGAGGCACTAGACCAGCACCCTTAACAGCGCTATCTGTCACATCTGACACCTCTTCTGTGTTGTCTAGTCTGGCATGTTTACTGTAATACTGTGACAGTAACTACTGTTGTATCAACGCTAAAGATGTGCTCTCTGTCGCCTTTTCAGATGTCTGATGCCATGGAGATGATGGTGCTGAGTATCCTGGCTCCTGCCCTGCACTGTTACTGGGGACTGTCGCCGTTCGCCCAGGCCCTGCTCACCACGGTGTGTGTCCTCTGGAGACCCCGCTTACCCTCAAAGTGACGCATAATTACTATTCGTCTCATTATCCCAAGTGCCTGTGCGGGTATGCTTTACAAGAAGTGCCCGGGCGGGTATGCTTTACAAGAAGTGCCAGTGCGGGTACAAAAGCTTAACAAGAAGTGCCTGGGCGGGTATGCTTTACAAGAAGTGCCCGGGCGGGTATGCTTTACAAGAAGTGCCTCGGCGGGTATGCTTTACAAGAAGTGCCCGGGCGGGTATGCTTTACAAGAAGTGCCCGGGCGGGTATGCTTTACAAGAAGTGCCTGGGCGGCTATGCTTTACAAGAAGTGCTTGGGCGGGTATGCTTTACAAGAAGTGCCAGTGCGGGTACAAAAGCTTAACAAGAAGTGCCTGGGCAGGTATGCTTTACAAGAAGTGCCTGGGCGGGTATGCTTTACAAGAAGTGCCTGGGCGGGTATGCTTTACAAGAAGTGCCAGTGCGGGTACAAAAGCTTAACAAGAAGTTCCTGGGCGGGTATGCTTTACAAGAAGTGCCTGAGCGGGTATGCTTTACAAGAAGTCCCAGTGCGGGTACGAAAGCTTAACAAGAAGTGCCTGGGGGGGTATGCTTTACAAGAAGTGCCTAGGCGGGTATGCTTTACAAGAAATGCCAGTGCGGGTACAAAAGCTTAACAAGAAGTGCCTGGGCGGGTATGCTTTACAAGAAGTGCCAGTGCGGGTACGAAAGCTTTACAAGAATCGCCAGTGCGGGTACGAAAGCTTTACAAGAAGTGCCAGTGCGGGTACGAAAGCTTTACAAGAAGTGCCAGTGCGGGTACGAAAGCTTAACAAGAAGTGCCTGGGCGGGTATGCTTTACAAGAAGTGCCTAGGCGGGTATGCTTTACAAGAATTGCCAGTGCAGGTACAAAAGCTTGAAAGCCTAAGATGGATTGTTGTTTAGGCCACCTTTGGATGTAATCCAGCCAACTTTCTCTGAGATAGTAAGCTTACCGTTATTTACAAGATCTGACTACCCACGCCGGGCCAGGACCAGGAGTTTGATACCTAGCGCAGAATACTATTTTGGATAATTCATATAGAAGCTAGAGAATAACCCGTGTCAGCTTTGTGCTATATTATACGCCCCCAGCTTCTGGTTGGAGCCATCTAAGTCGATCCCTTAAAATATATATATGTTTTCGGACCTAACACACTTCCTCGTTTTTGCGACCCCCCCCCCTCTCCCCCTGCCCCGGTGTCAAAGTCTGTTCTGTCCTCCAGATCAGATTCAGATCATCCGTTATTTATGCATAACATTCTTGCAGGTATCACAAGTTTACCACCCATGAATCAGGCCATCAAGTAAGAAGTGAAAGTGCATGTTATATAACTACAACAAAATACTAATAATGATAAACACGACTGTTGCTGTGTTAGGTAGTGTGTGTGTGTCACTGTCCCTGGCTCCTTGCAGGTGGTCTTCGCCGGTATGTTCGTCAGCTCGGGCTTCTGGGGATGGGTATGCGACAAATACGGGCGCAAAGTTGTGAGTACTTCTGGTAAAGCGAGTGTTGTTTCCTGTCAAAGTGATGTCAGGATCTAAATGTGTTGTATTTTATGGCCTGATTAATGATGTGCAAGAATTATCTATTCGTGTCACTAACATTCATTGCCTGGATATTCTGCACAGCATCCAAAGTGTGCTATAACACAGCAGACTACACACAAATCTGTGACGTAGTACACGTTGCTTCCACCTAACGGTATGCTGCATAATAAAAACATGCTTTGTCTAATGCTACAGTTCTGTTAATTGTGAGTTGTAATCTTTCTTTGCAGCATCTTATGCCAATAAATAACGTTATTTTGTTATTAAACTTTTATTGTTGAAACATATACGAGATTGAAATAGTTGATTAATATAATGGTTTGTACGTTTGTGACTGTTTACTTCTCGTAGCAGTGATACACACAGAAGTGGGACTGTGGTATCTGTAGTAGGTGGCATGCCGAGTTGTACGTTAACTGGTGTTGAATTTGGGTTTCAGGAACTTATTTTATGCTCCACATTCACCTTCTACTTCGGTCTGCTCAGCAGCTTTGCCCCAAATTACATCTGGCTTCTAATCCTTCGTGGCTTAACTGGATTCGGGATCGGGGGAGTGCCGCAATCGTACGTACACCGCGTGGCGTCCTCAAGGTCGTATCCAGAACGCACTGGGGGCCTCCCTGGTGTAGTGGGTAGCGGATTGGGGACCTCCCTGGTGAAGTGGGTAGCGGACTGGGGCCCTCCCTGGTGTAGTGGGTAACGCACTGGGGGCCTCCCTGGTGTAGTGGGTAGCGGACTGGGGCCCTCCCTGGTGTAGTGGGTAGCGCACTGGGGACCTCCCTGGTGTAGTGGGTAGCGGACTGGGGCCCTCCCTGGTGTAGTGGGTAGCGCACTGGGGACCTCCCTGGTGTAGTGGGTAGCGGACTGGGGCCCTCCCTGGTGTAGTGGGTAGCGCACTGGGGGCCTCCCTGGTGTAGTGGGTAGCGGACTGGGGCCCTCCCTGGTGTAGTGGGTAGCGCACTGGGGGCCTCCCTGGTGTAGTGAGTAGCGCACTGGGGACCTCCCTGGTGTAGTGGGTAGCGCACTGGGGACCTCCCTGGTGTAGTGGGTAGCGCACTGGGGACCTCCCTGGTGTAGTGGGTAGCGGAATGTGGACCTCCCTGGTGTAGTGGGTAGCGCACTGTGGGCCTCCCTGGTGTAGTGGGTAGCGCACTGGGGACCTCCCTGGTGTAGTGGGTAGCGCACTGGGGGCCTCCCTGATGTAGTGGGTAGCGCACTGGGGACCTCCCTGGTGTAGTGGGTAGCGCACTGGGGACCTCCCTGGTGTAGTGTGTATCGCACTGGGGACCTCCCTGGTGCAGTGGGTAGCGCACTGGGGACCTCCCTGGTGTAGTGGGTAGCGCACTGGGGACCTCCCTGGTGTAGTGGGTAGCGCACTGGGGACCTCCCTGGTGTAGTGGGTAGCGCACTGGGGGCCTCCCTGGTGTAGTGTGTATCGCACTGGGGACCTCCCTGGTGTAGTGGGTAGCGCACTGGGGGCCTCCCTGGTGTAGTGGGTAGCGGACTGGGGACCTCCCTGGTGTAGTGGGTAGCGCAATGGGGGCCTCCCTGGTGTAGTGGGTAGCGCACTGGGGGCCTCCCTGGTGTAGTGTGTATCGCACTGGGGACCTCCCTGGTGTAGTGGGTAGCGCACTGGGGGCCTTCCTGGTGTAGTGGGTAGCGCAATGGGGGCCTCCCTGGTGTAGTGGGTAGCGCACTGGGGGCCTCCCTGGTGTAGTGTGTATCGCACTAGGGGCCTCCCTGGTGTAGTGTGTATCGCACTGGGGACCTCCCTGGTGTAGTGGGTAGCGGACTGGGGACCTCCCTGGTGTAGTGGGTAGCGCACTGGGGACCTCCCTGGTGTAGTGGGTAGCGCACTGGGGGCCTCCCTGGTGTAGTGTGTATCGCACTGGGGACCTCCCTGGTG
Source organism: Arenicola marina (assembly GCA_964019135.1). Lineage (NCBI taxonomy): Eukaryota > Metazoa > Annelida > Polychaeta > Arenicolidae > Arenicola > Arenicola marina. The sequence goes on along the minus strand of OZ025258.1, from coordinate 953,234 downwards.
TAGTGGGTAGCGCACTGGGGACCTCCCTGGTGTAGTGGGTAGCGGACTGGGGACCTCCCTGGTGTAGTGGGTAGCGCAATGGGGGCCTCCCTGGTGTAGTGGGTAGCGCACTGGGGACCTCCCTGGTGTAGTGGGTAGCTCACTGGGGGCCTCCCTGGTGTAGTGGGTAGCGCACTGGGGACCTCCCTGGTGTAGTGGGTAGCGGAATGTGGACCTCCCTGGTGTAGTGGGTAGCGCACTGGGGACCTCCCTGGTGTAGTGGATATCGCACTGGGGGCCTCCCTGGTGCAGTGGGTAGCGCACTGGGGACCTCCCTGGTGTAGTGGGTAGCGCACTGGGGACCTCCCTGGTGTAGTGGATATCGCACTGGGGACCTCCCTGGTGTAGTGGGTAGCGCACTGGGGACCTCCCCGGTGTAGTGGGAATCGCACTGGGGACCTCCCTGGTGTAGTGGGTAGCGCACTGGTGACCTTCCTGTTGTAGTGGGTTGCGTACTGGGGACCTCCCTGGTGTAGTGGGTAGCGCACTGGGGGCCTCCCTGGTGTAGTGGGTAGCGCACTGGGGGCCTCCCTGGTGTAGTGTGTAGCGCACTGGGGACCTCCCTGCTGTAGTGGGTAGCGCACTGGGGGCCTCCCTGGTGTAGTGAGTAGCGCACTGGGGACCTCCCTGGTGTAGTGGGTAGCGCACTGGGGGCCTCCCTGGTGTAGTGTGTATCGCACTGGGGACCTCCCTGGTGTAGTGGGTAGCGCACTGGGGACCTCCCTGGTGTGGTGGGTAGCGGACTGGGGACCTCCCTGGTGTAGTGGGTAGCGCAATGGGGGCCTCCCTGGTGTAGTGGGTAGCGCACTGGGGACCTCCCTGGTGTAGTGGGTAGCTCACTGGGGGCCTCCCTGGTGTAGTGGGTAGCGCACTGGGGACCTCCCTGGTGTAGTGGGTAGCGGAATGTGGACCTCCCTGGTGTAGTGGGTAGCGCACTGGGGACCTCCCTGGTGTAGTGGATATCGCACTGGGGGCCTCCCTGGTGCAGTGGGTAGCGCACTGGGGACCTCCCTGGTGTAGTGGGTAGCGCACTGGGGACCTCCCTGGTGTAGTGGATATCGCACTGGGGACCTCCCTGGTGTAGTGGGTAGCGCACTGGGGACCTCCCCGGTGTAGTGGGAATCGCACTGGGGACCTCCCTGGTGTAGTGGGTAGCGCACTGGTGATCTTCCTGGTGTAGTGGGTTGCGTACTGGGGACCTCCCTGGTGTAGTGGGTAGCGCACTGGGGGCCTCCCTGGTGTAGTGGGTAGCGCACTGGGGGCCTCCCTGGTGTAGTGTGTAGCGCACTGGGGACCTCCCTGCTGTAGTGGGTAGCGCACTGGGGGCCTCCCTGGTGTAGTGAGTAGCGCACTGGGGACCTCCCTGGTGTAGTGGGTAGCGCACTGGGGGCCTCCCTGGTGTAGTGTGTATCGCACTGGGGACCTCCCTGGTGTAGTGGGTAGCGCACTGGGGACCTCCCTGGTGTGGTGGGTAGCGGACTGGGGACCTCCCTGGTGCAGTGGGTAGCGCACTGGGGACCTCCCTGGTGTAGTGGGTAGCGCACTGGGGACCTCCCTGGTGTAGTGGATATCGCACTGGTGACCTCCCGGGTGTAGTGGGTAGCGCACTGGGGACCTCCCTGGTGTAGTGGGTAGCGAACTGAAGACCTCCCTGGTGTAGTGGGTAGCGCACTGGGGACCTCCCCGGTGTAGTGGTTAGCGCACTGGGGACCTCCCCGGTGTAGTGGTTAGCGCACTGGGGACCTCCCTGGTGTAGTGGGTAGCGGACCGGGGCCCTCCCTGGTGTAGTGGGTAAGGCACTGGGGACCTCCCCGGTGTAGTGGTTAGCGCACTGCGGGCCTCCCTGGTGAAGTGGTTAGCGCATAACAAAAGGTCCCAGGTTCGACTCTGGGCCTAGTCCTGGGAGGCTTCTCTGACCAGTTTAACCTTTGCGTACACAACAGTTACTTACAACACCAATACGTTTTATTTTATTACCGGAGCGCACTAAAAACGATCCTTGCCTAGAGTACCTAATGCCTAACACATCTGGTATAACAACAGCAAGCAGTAACATGCTATCCGTTTGGCAGCCAACTTATATTGTCAAAACGGTCAACAATTGTCCGTCTCTTCGTAATCAAATTTGTAATAGTTTTGTTATATTTGCTATTTGTAATAGTTTTTGTTAATTGCTTTGCGGCCACGGCCTGAATACGTGCAGACGGCTGGTTACACTGTTGGTTGCAGGGTGACGCTATACGCGGAGTTTCTACCGAGTGTCGCCAGGGCCAAGTGTGTCGTCATGATTGAGGTGAGCCGTCAGCAGGTTTAGCTCATCATAATAACATAAAGAACTACTTTCTGCTGACTTTTGTGTCTTAGCACAGACGGCTTTTATCATTAAAGCCCTGCGCATTCAAGCACCACGTGTCCCCATGAAGTCTGGGGGGCTCAGTCGCTAGAGCTCTCTGGTACTTTATGTAGTCACCCTTTGAAACTAAATTAATGTAATCGCAATGTTAGTTTGTTTATATTTTTGTGAAATAGCAATTGTAACTACGTGATATTTTGCAGACACATTTAAGGACGCGTTTGCTGTTGAATGAGGTTGCATTGCAGTGAAAAAGAGATTAAATTAACGTTTTGATAACTAGGTTTCTGATGCACTCGATGCTGGCAGCCGGCCAGGTGTCCTGCAGTCACATCGTTCTCTCTGTCACTGCAGATCTTCTGGGCCATCGGGACGTGTTTTATAGTGGTCATCGCCATCTTTGTGATGCCGGCCCTCGGGTGGCGCTACCTGCTGGTCATCGCGGCAGTCCCGCTCCTCGTCTTCGCCGTCAGCTGTGTGGTAAGTCCTGTGACCGCCACTAGCCGTCAGCTGTGTGGTAAGTCCTGTGACCGCCACTAGCCGTCAGCTGTGTGGTAAGTCCTGTGACCGCCACTAGCCGTCAGCTGTGTGGTAAGTCCTGTGACCGCCACTAGCCGTCAGCTGTGTGGTAAGTCCTGTGAGCACCACTAGCCGTCAGCTGTGTGGTAAGTCCTGTGACCGCCACTAGCCGTCAGCTGTGTGGTAAGTCCTGTGACCGCCACTAGACGTCAGCTGTGTGGTAAGTCCTGTGACCGCCACTAGCCGTCAGCTGTGTGGTAAGTCCTGTGACCGCCACTAGCCGTCAGCTGTGTGGTAAGTCCTGTGACCGCCACTAGTCGTCAGCTGTGTGGTAAGTCCTGTGACCGCCACTAGCCGTCAGCTGTGTGGTAAGTCCTGTGAGCACCACTAGCCGTCAGCTGTGTGGTAAGTCCTGTGAGCACCACTAGCCGTCAGCTGTGTGGTAAGTCCGGTGACCGCCACTAGCCGTCAGCTGTGTGGTAAGTCCTGTGACCGCCACTAGTCGTCAGCTGTGTGGTAAGTCCTGTGACCGCCACTAGCCGTCAGCTGTGTGGTGAGTCCTGTGACCGCCACTAGCCGTCAGCTGTGTGGTAAGTCCTGTGACCGCCACTAGCCGTCAGCTGTGTGGTAAGTTCTGTGACCGCCACTAGCCGTCAGCTGTGTGGTAACTCCTGTGACCGCCACTAGCCGTCAGCTGTGTGGTAAGTCCTGTGACCGCCACTAGCCGTCAGCTGTGTGGTAAGTCCTGTGAGCACCACTAGCCGTCAGCTGTGTGGTAAGTCCTGTGACCGCCACTAGCCGTCAGCTGTGTGGTAAGTCCTGTGAGCACCACTAGCCGTCAGCTGTGTGGTAAGTCCTGTGAGCACCACTAGACGTCAGCTGTGTGGTAAGTCCTGTGACCGCCACTAGCCGTCAGCTGTGTGGTAAGTCCTGTGACCGCCACTAGCCGTCAGCTGTGTGGTAAGTCCTGTGAGCACCACTAGCCGTCAGCTGTGTGGTAAGTCCTGTGAGCACCACTAGACGTCAGCTGTGTGGTAAGTCCTGTGACCGCCACTAGCCGTCAGCTGTGTGGTAAGTCCTGTGACCGCCACTAGCCGTCAGCTGTGTGGTAAGTCCTGTGAGCACCACTAGCCGTCAGCTGTGTGGTAAGTCCTGTGAGCACCACTAGACGTCAGCTGTGTGGTAAGTCCTGTGACCGCCACTAGCCGTCAGCTGTGTGGTAAGTCCTGTGACCGCCACTAGCCGTCAGCTGTGTGGTAAGTCCTGTGAGCACCACTAGCCGTCAGCTGTGTGGTAAGTCCTGTGACCGCCACTAGCCGTCAGCTGTGTGGTAAGTCCTGTGAGCACCACTAGACGTCAGCTGTGTGGTAAGTCCTGTGACCGCCACTAGCCGTCAGCTGTGTGGTAAGTCCTGTGACCGCCACTAGCCGTCAGCTGTGTGGTAAGTCCTGTGAGCACCACTAGACGTCAGCTGTGTGGTAAGTCCTGTGAGCACCACTAGCCGTCAGCTGTGTGGTAAGTCCTGTGACCGCCACTAGCCGTCAGCTGTGTGGTAAGTCCTGTGAGCACCACTAGCCGTCAGCTGTGTGGTAAGTCCTGTGACCACCACTAGACGTCAGCTGTGTGGTAAGTCCTGTGAGCACCACTAGCCGTCAGCTGTGTGGTAAGTCCTGTGACCGCCACTAGCCGTCAGCTGTGTGGTAAGTCCTGTGACCGCCACTAGCCGTCAGCTGTGTGGTAAGTCCTGTGAGCACCACTAGCCGTCAGCTGTGTGGTAAGTCCTGTGACCGCCACTAGCCGTCAGCTGTGTGGTAAGTCCTGTGACCGCCACTAGCCGTCAGCTGTGTGGTAAGTCCTGTGACCGCCACTAGCCGTCAGCTGTGTGGTAAGTCCTGTGAGCACCACTAGCCGTCAGCTGTGTGGTAAGTCCTGTGACCGCCACTAGCCGTCAGCTGTGTGGTAAGTCCTGTGACCGCCACTAGCCGTCAGCTGTGTGGTAAGTCCTGTGACCGCCACTAGCCGTCAGCTGTGTGGTAAGTCCTGTGAGCACCACTAGCCGTCAGCTATATGGTAAGTCCTGTGAGCACCACTAGCCGTCAGCTGTGTGGTAAGTCCTGTGACCGCCACTAGCCGTCAGCTGTGTGGTAACTCCTGTGACCGCCACTAGCCGTCAGCTGTGTGGTAACTCCTGTGACCGCCACTAGCCGTCAGCTGTGTGGTAAGTCCTGTGAGCACCACTAGCCGTCAGCTGTGTGGTAAGTCCTGTGAGCACCACTAGCCGTCAGCTGTGTGGTAAGTCCTGTGACCGCCACTAGCGGTCAGCTGTGTGGTAAGTCCTGTGACCGCCACTAGCCGTCAGCTGTGTGGTAAGTCCTGTGAGCACCACTAGCCGTCAGCTGTGTGGTAACTCCTGTGACCGCCACTAGCCGTCGGCTGTGTGGTAAGTCCTGTGACCGCCACTAGCCGTCAGCTGTGTGGTAAGTCCTGTGACCGCCACTAGCCGTCAGCTGTGTGGTAAGTCCTGTGACCGCCACTAGCCGTCAGCTGTGTGGTAAGTCCTGTGACCGCCACTAGCCGTCAGCTGTGTGGTAAGTCCTGTGACCGCCACTAGCCGTCAGCTGTGTGGTAAGTCCTGTGACCGCCACTAGCCGTCAGCTGTGTGGTAAGTCCTGTGACCGCCACTAGCCGTCAGCTGTGTGGTAAGTCCTGTGACCGCCACTAGCCGTCAGCTGTGTGGTGAGTCCTGTGACCGCCACTAGCCGTCAGCTGTGTGGTAAGTCCTGTGACCGCCACTAGCCGTCAGCTGTGTGGTAAGTCCTGTGACCGCCACTAGCCGTCAGCTGTGTGGTAAGTCCTGTGACCGCCACTAGCCGTCAGCTGTGTGGTAAGTCCTGTGACCGCCACTAGCCGTCAGCTGTGTGGTAAGTCCTGTGACCGCCACTAGCCGTCAGCTGTGTGGTAAGTCCTGTGACCGCCACTAGCCGTCAGCTGTGTGGTAAGTCCTGTGACCGCCACTAGCCGTCAGCTGTGTGGTAAGTCCTGTGACCGCCACTAGCCGTCAGCTGTGTGGTGAGTCCTGTGACCGCCACTAGCCGTCAGCTGTGTGGTAAGTCCTGTGACCGCCACTAGCCGTCAGCTGTGTGGTAAGTCCTGTGAGCACCACTAGCCGTCAGCTATGTGGTAAGTCCTGTGAGCACCACTAGCCGTCAGCTGTGTGGTAAGTCCTGTGACCGCCACTAGCCGTCAGCTGTGTGGTAACTCCTGTGACCGCCACTAGCCGTCAGCTGTGTGGTAAGTCCTGTGACCGCCACTAGCCGTCAGCTGTGTGGTAAGACCTGTGACCGCCACTAGCCGTCAGCTGTGTGGTAAGTCCTGTGACCGCCACTAGCCGTCAGCTGTGTGGTAAGTCTTGTGACCGCCACTAGCCGTCAGCTGTGTGGTAAGTCCTGTGAGCACCACTAGCCGTCAGCTGTGTGGTAAGTCCTGTGACCGCCACTAGCCGTCAGCTGTGTGGTAAGTCCTGTGAGCACCACTAGCCGTCAGCTGTGTGGTAAGTCCTGTGACCGCCACTAGCCGTCAGCTGTGTGGTGAGTCCTGTGACCGCCACTAGCCGTCAGCTGTGTGGTAAGTCCTGTGAGCACCACTAGCCGTCAGCTGTGTGGTGAGTCCTGTGACCGCCACTAGCCGTCAGCTGTGTGGTGAGTCCTGTGACCGCCACTAGCCGTCAGCTGTGTGGTAAGTCCTGTGAGCACCACTAGCCGTCAGCTGTGTGGTGAGTCCTGTGACCGCCACTAGCCGTCAGCTGTGTGGTGAGTCCTGTGACCGCCACTAGCCGTCAGCTGTGTGGTAAGTCCTGTGACCGCCACTAGCCGTCAGCTGTGTGGTGAGTCCTGTGACCGCCACTAGCCGTCAGCTGTGTGGTGAGTCCTGTGACCGCCACTAGCCGTCAGCTGTGTGGTAAGTCCTGTGACCGCCACTAGCCGTCAGCTGTGTGGTAAGTCCTGTGACCGCCACTAGCCGTCAGCTGTGTGGTAAGTCCTGTGAGCACCACTAGCCGTCAGCTGTGTGGTAAGTCCTGTGAGCACCACTAGACGTCAGCTGTGTGGTAAGTCCTGTGACCGCCACTAGCCGTCAGCTGTGTGGTAAGTCCTGTGACCGCCACTAGCCGTCAGCTGTGTGGTAAGTCCTGTGACCGCCACTAGCCGTCAGCTGTGTGGTAAGTCCTGTGACCGCCACTAGCCGTCAGCTGTGTGGTAAGTCCTGTGAGCACCACTAGCCGTCAGCTGTGTGGTAAGTCCTGTGAGCACCACTAGCCGTCAGCTGTGTGGTAAGTCCTGTGACCGCCACTAGCCGTCAGCTGTGTGGTAAGTTCTGTGACCGCCACTAGCCGTCAGCTGTGTGGTAAGTCCTGTGAGCACCACTAGCCGTCAGCTGTGTGGTAAGTCCTGTGACCGCCACTAGCCGTCAGCTGTGTGGTAAGTCCTGTGACCACCACTAGCCGTCAGCTGTGTGGTAAGTCCTGTGAGCACCACTAGCCGTCAGCTGTGTGGTGAGTCCTGTGACCGCCACTAGCCGTCAGCTGTGTGGTAAGTCCTGTGACCGCCACTAGCCGTCAGCTGTGTGGTAAGTCCTGTGACCGCCACTAGCCGTCAGCTGTGTGGTAAGTCCTGTGACCGCCACTAGCCGTCAGCTGTGTGGTAAGTCCTGTGACCGCCACTAGCCGTCAGCTGTGTGGTAAGTCCTGTGAGCACCACTAGCCGTCAGCTGTGTGGTAACTCCTGTGAGCACCACTAGCCGTCAGCTGTGTGGTAACTCCTGTGACCGCCACTAGCCGTCAGCTGTGTGGTGAGTCCTGTGACCGCCACTAGCCGTCAGCTGTGTGGTAAGTCCTGTGAGCACCACTAGCCGTCAGCTGTGTGGTAAGTCCTGTGAGCACCACTAGCCGTCAGCTGTGTGGTAAGTCCTGTGACCGCCACTAGCCGTCAGCTGTGTGGTAAGTCCTGTGACCGCCACTGGCCGTCAGCTGTGTGGTAAGTCCTCTGACCGCCACTAGCCGTACTTTTCCACTTATGCCAAAATGCTGAACAATTTATGTGCATAGAATGTATGAAATTAATGAACTTACCTAAATGATATCCAGAAGATATATCTTGTCCTTTACACAGATGACAATATAGAATGATATATTGTCTACGCAATATGTTATCATGCGATGACGCAATCTTGCATAAAGACCAAAATAATACTCACAATGCATGGCACATGCAGTGGCGCCTCACAGTGGAACAAACTGAACTAGGATTGCCGAAGTCCTCTATGTCAGTTCTGCTCTAGTCCTATCGCTATGACTACCCCCCCTCCCCCACCCCCTCACCGTGCGGTTGCAGTGGCTGCCGGAAAGTGCCCGGTACGACCTTGCCAGCGGTCGCCCCGAGAGGGCGCTCGCTACCCTACAGCGGATCGCCAAGACCAACAACAAGCCCATGCCACTCGGCCGCTTGGTGGCCACCGGCCAGGTCAGTCCCTGCTACCACCCACCTCCACACCTAACATCACCTATTGTCACATCACCTATTGTCACATCACCTATTGTAACATCACCTATTATAACATCACCTATTGTCACGTCACCTATTGTCACATCACCTAGTGTAACATCACCTATTGTAACATCACCTATTGTAACATCACCTATTGTCACATTACCTAGTGTAACATCACCTATTGCCACATCACCTATTGTCACGTCACCTATTGTAACATCACCTATTGTAACATCACCTATTGTAACATCACCAATTGTCACATCACCTAGTGTAACGTCACCTATTGTAACGTCACCTATTGTCACATCACCTATTGTCACATCACCTATTGTCACATCACCTATTGTCACATCACCTATTGTCACATCACCTAGTGTAACATCACCTATTGTCACATCACCTAGTGTAACATCACCTATTGTAACGTCACCTATTGTCACATCACCTATTATAACATCACCTATTGTAACATCACTTATTGTAACGTCACCTATTGTCACATCACCTATTGTAACATCACCTAGTGTAACATCACCTATTGTCACATCACCTATTGTCACATCACCTATTCTAACATCATCCAAAGTAGTAACGTTACATTTGTGTATTTTATGGAGACTTAAAGATATGTTCTTTTACACAGGTGTAGTCCTCTTGTAGTTTGATTTGTATTGCTCGATAATGCGATTGAAGAAATTCAATATGTAGAGGACTCTTGACTAGTTATAGAGCGTGATACTGGCTCAGTCTAATGCTGGTGTTATCCATGTAGAGTGTGATACTGGCTCCGTCTACAGCTGGAGTTGTCCTTGTAGAGTGTGATACTGGCTCAGTCTAATGCTGGTGTTGTCCTTGTAGAGTGTGATACTGGCTCAGTCTAATGCTGGTGTTATCCATGTAGAGTGTGATACTGGCTCCGTCTACAGCTGGAGTTGTCCTTGTAGAGTGTGATACTGGCTCAGTCTAATGCTGGTGTTGTCCTTGTAGAGTGTGATACTGGCTCAGTTTAATGCTGGTGTTGTCCTTGTAGAGTGTGATACTGGCTCAGTCTAATGCTGGAGTTGTCCTTGTAGAGTGTGATACCGGCTCAGACTAATGCTGGTGTTGTCCTTGTAGAGTGTGATACTGGCTCAATCTAATGGTGGTGTTGTCCTTGTAGAGTGTGATACTGGCTCAGTCTAATGCTGGTGTTATCCATGTAGAGTGTGATACTGGCTCAGTCTAATGCTGGTGTTGTCCTTGTAGAGTGTGATACCGGCTCAGACTAATGCTGGTGTTGTCCTTGTAGAGTGTGCTACTGGCTCAGTTTAATGCTGGTGTTGTCCTTGTAGAGTGTGATACTGGCTCAGTCTAATGCTGGTGTTGTCCTTGTAGAGTTTGATACTGGCTCAGTATAATGCTGGAGTTGTCCTTGTAGAGTGTGCTACTGGCTCAGTCTAATGCTGGTGTTGTCCTTGTAGAGTGTGATACTGGCTCAGTCTAATACTGGAGTTGTCCTTGTAGAGTGTGATACTGGCTCAGTTTAATGCTGGTGTTGTCCTTGTAGAGTGTGATACTGGCTCAGTCTAATGGTGGTGTTGTCCTTGTAGAGTGTGATACTGGCTCAGTCTAATGCTGGTGTTGTCCTTGTAGAGTGTGATACTGGCTCAGTCTAATGCTGGTGTTGTCCTTGTAGAGAGTGATACTGGCTCAGTCTAATGCTTGAGTTGTCCTTGTAGAGTGTGAGACTGGCTCAGTCTAATGCTGGTGTTGTCCTTGTAGAGTGTGATACTGGCTCAGTCTAATGCTGGTGTTGTCCTTGTAGATAGTGATACTGGCTCAGTCTAATGCTGGAGTTGTCCTTGTAGAGAGTGATACTGGCTCAGTCTAATGGTGGTGTTGTCCTTGTAGAGTGTGCTACTGGCTCAGTCTAATGCTGGTGTTGTCCTTGTAGAGTGTGATACTGGCTCAGTCTAATGCTGGTGTTATCCATGTAGAGTGTGATACTGGCTCAGTCTAATGCTGGTGTTGTCCTTGTAGAGTGTGAAACTGGCTCAGTCTAATGCTGGTGTTGTCTTTGTAGAGTGTATTACTGGCTCAGTCTAATGCTGGTGTTATCCATGTAGAGTGTGATACTGGCTCAGTCTAATGCTGGTGTTGTCCTTGTAGAGTGTGATACCGGCTCAGACTAATGCTGGTGTTGTCCTTGTAGAGTGTGCTACTGGCTCAGTCTAATGCTGGTGTTGTCCTTGTAGAGTGTGATACCGGCTCAGACTAATGCTGGTGTTGTCCTTGTAGAGTGTGCTACTGGCTCAGTCTAATGCTGGTGTTGTCCTTGTAGAGTGTGATACTGGCTCAGTCTAATGCTGGTGTTGTCCTTGTAGAGTGTGAAATTGGCTCAGTCTAATGCTGGTGTTGTCCTTGTAGAGTGTGATACTGGCTCAGTCTAATGCTGGAGTTGTCCTTGTAGAGTGTGATACTGGCTCAGTCTAATGCTGGAGTTGTCCTTGTAGAGTGTGATACTGGCTCAGTCTAATGTTGGAGTTGTCCTTGTAGAGTGTGATACTGGCTCAGTCTAATGCTGGTGTTGTCCTTGTAGAGTGTGATACTGGCTCAGTCTAATGCTGGAGTTGTCCTTGTAGAGTGTGATACTGGCTCAGTCTAATGCTAGTGTTGTCCTTGTAGAGTGTGATACTGGCTCAGTCTAATGCTGGAGTTGTCCTTGTAGAGTGTGATACTGGCTCAGTCTAATGCTGGTGTTGTCCTTGTAGAGTGTGATACTGGCTCAGTCTAATGCTGGTGTTGTCCTTGTAGAGTGTGATACTGGCTCAGTATAATGCTAGTGTTGTCCTTGTAGAGTGTGATACTGGCTCAGTCTAATGCCGGTGTTGTCCTTGTAGAGTGTGATACTGGCTCAGTCTAATGCTGGTGTTGTTCTTGTAGAGTGTGATACTGGCTCAGTCTAATGCTGGTGTTGTCCTTGTAGAGTGTGATACTGGCTCAGTCTAATGCTGGTGTTGTCCTTGTAGAGTGTGATACTGGCTCAGTCTAATGCTGGTGTTGTCCTTGTAGAGTGTGATACTGGCTCAGTATAATGCTAGTGTTGTCCTTGTAGAGTGTGATACTGGCTCAGTCTAATGCTGGTGTTGTCCTTGTAGAGTGTGATACTGGCTCAGTCTAATGCTGGTGTTGTCCTTGTAGAGTGTGATACTGGCTCAGTCTAATGCTGGTGTTGTCCTTGTAGAGTGTGATACTGGCTCAGTCTAATGCTGGTGTTGTCCTTGTAGAGTGTGATACTGGCTCAGTCTAATGCTGGTGTTGTCCTTGTAGAGTGTGATACTGGCTCAGTCTAATGCTGGTGTTGTCCTTGTAGAGTGTGATACTGGCTCAGTCTAATGCTGGTGTTGTCCTTGTAGAGTGTGATACTGGTTCAGTCTAATGCTGGTGTTGTCTTTGTAGAGTGTGATACTGGCTCAGTCTAATGCTGGTGTTGTCCTTGTAGAGTGTGATACTGGCTCAGTCTAATGCTGGTGTTGTCCTTGTAGAGTGTGATACTGGCTCAGTCTAATGCTGGTGTTGTCTTTGTAGAGTGTGATACTGGCTCAGTCTAATGCTGGTGTTGTCCTTGTAGAGTGTGATACTGGCTCAGTCTAATGTTGGAGTTGTCCTTGTAGATAGTGATTCTGGCTCAGTCTAATGCTGGTGTTGTCCTTGTAGAGTGTGATACTGGCTCAGTATAATGCTAGTGTTGTCCTTGTAGAGTGTGATACTGGCTCAGTCTAATGCTGGTGTTGTCCTTGTAGAGTGTGATACTGGCTCAGTCTAATGTTGGAGTTGTCCTTGTAGAGAGTGATTCTGGCTCAGTCTAATGCTGGTGTTGTCCTTGTAGAGTGTGATACTGGCTCCGTCTAATGCTGGTGTTGTCCTTGTAGAGTGTGATACTGGCTCAGTCTAATGCTGGAGTTGTCTTTGTAGAGTGTGATACTGGCTTAGTCTAATGCTGGTGTTGTCCTTGTAGAGTGTGATACTGGCTCAGTCTAATGTTGGAGTTGTCCTTGTAGAGAGTGATTCTGGCTCAGTCTAATGCTGGTGTTGTCATTGTAGACTCAGCGCGTTGCCAAGAGGGGCCAGCTGTCAGACCTGTTCACTGGAGGTCTCTTCAAAACCACGCTGCCTCTCTGGTTTATCTGGTAGGTGATGACGTATGTCCTGTGACCTGTTCACTGGAGGTCTCTTCAAGACCACGCTGCCTTTCTGGTTTATGTGGTAGGTGATGACGTATGTCCTGTGACCTGTTCACTGGAGGTCTCTTCAAGACCACGCTGCCTCTCTGGTTTATGTGGTAGGTGATGACGTATGTCCTGTGACCTGTTGACTGGAGGTCTCTTCAAGACCACGCTGCCTCTCTGGTTTATGTGGTAGGTGATGACGTATGTCCTGTGACCTGTTGACTGGAGGTCTCTTCAAGACCACGCTGCCTCTCTGGTTTATGTGGTAGGTGATGACGTATGTCCTGTGACCTGTTGACTGGAGGTCTCTTCAAGACCACGCTGCCTCTCTGGTTTATGTGGTAGGAGATGACGTATATCCTGTGACCTGTTCACTGGAGGTCTCTTCAAGACCACGGTGCCTCTCTGGTTTATGTGGTAGGTGATGACGTATGTGACCTTTTGACTGGAGGTCTCCAAGACCACGCTGCCTCTCTGGTTTATGTGGTAGGTGATGACGTATGTCCTGTGACCTGTTGACTGGAGGTCTCTTCAAGACCACGCTGCCTCTCTGGTTTATCTGGTAGGTGATGACGTATGTCCTGTGACCTGTTGACTGGAGGTCTCTTCAAGACCACGCTGCCTCTCTGGTTTATGTGGTAGGTGATGACGTATGTCCTGTGACCTGTTGACTGGAGGTCTCTTCAAGACCACGCTGCCTCTCTGGTTTATCTGGTAGGTGATGACGTATGTGACCTGTTCACTGGAGGTCTCTTCAAGACCACGCTGCCTCTCTGGTTTATGTGGTAGGTGATGACGTATGTCCTGTGACCTGTTCACTGGAGGTCTCTTCAAGACCACGCTGCCTCTCTGGTTCATCTGGTAGGTGATGACGTATGTCCTGTGACCTGTTGACTGGAGGTCTCTTCAAGACCACGCTGCCTCTCTGGTTTATGTGGTAGGTGATGACGTATGTCCTGTGACCTGTTGACTGGAGGTCTCTTCAAGATCACGCTGCCTCTCTGGTTTATGCGGTAGGTAATGACGTATGTCCTGTGACCTGTTGACTGGAGGTCTCTTCAAGACCACGCTGCCTCTCTGGTTTATGTGGTAGGTGATGACGTATGTCCTGTGACTTGTTCACTGGAGGTCTCTTCAAGACCACGCTGCCTCTCTGGTTTATGTGGTAGGTGATGACGTATGTCCTGTGACCTGTTCACTGGAGGTCTCTTCAAGACCACGCTGCCTCTCTGGTTTATGTGGTAGGTGATGACGTATGTCCTGTGACCTGTTGACTGGAGGTCTCTTCAAGACCACGCTGCCTCTCTGGTTTATGTGGTAGGTGATGACGTATGTCCTGTGACCTGTTGACTGGAGGTCTCTTCAAGACCACGCTGCCTCTCTGGTTTATGTGGTAGGTGATGACGTATGTCCTGTGACCTGTTGACTGGAGGTCTCTTCAAGACCACGCTGCCTCTCTGGTTTATGTGGTAGGTGATGACGTATGTCCTGTGACCTGTTGACTGGAGGTCTCTTCAAGATCACGCTGCCTCTCTGGTTTATGTGGTAGGTGATGACGTATGTCCTGTGACCTGTTGACTGGAGGTCTCTTCAAGACCACGCTGCCTCTCTGGTTTATGTGGTAGGTGATGACGTATGTCCTGTGACCTGTTGACTGGAGGTCTCTTCAAGACCACGCTGCCTCTCTGGTTTATGTGGTAGGTGATGACGTATGTGACCTGTTGACTGGAGGTCTCTTCAAGACCACGCTGCCTCTCTGGTTTATGTGGTAGGTGATGACGTATGTCCTGTGACCTGTTGACTGGAGGTCTCTTCAAGACCACGCTGCCTCTCAGGTTTATGTGGTAGGTGATGACGTATGTCCTGTGACCTGTTCACTGGAGGTCTCTTCAAGATCACGCTGCCTCTCTGGTTTATCTGGTAGGTGATGACGTATGTGACCTGTTGACTGGAGGTCTCTTCAAGACCACGCTGCCTCTCTGGTTTATGTGGTAGGTGATGACGTATGTCCTGTGACCTGTTGACTGGAGGTCTCTTCAAGACCACGCTGCCTCTCTGGTTTATGTGGTAGGTGATGACGTATGTGACCTGTTGACTGGAGGTCTCTTCAAGACCACGCTGCCTCTCTGGTTTATGTGGTAGGTGATGACGTATGTCCTGTGACCTGTTGACTGGAGGTCTCTTCAAGACCACGCTGCCTCTCTGGTTTATGTGGTAGGTGATGACGTATGTCCTGTGACCTGTTGACTGGAGGTCTCTTCAAGACCACGCTGCCTCTCTGGTTTATGTGGTAGGTGATGACGTATGTCCTGTGACCTGTTGACTGGAGGTCTCTTCAAGACCACGCTGCCTCTCTGGTTTATGTGGTAGGTGATGACGTATGTCCTGTGACCTGTTGACTGGAGGTCTCTTCAAGACCACGCTGCCTCTCTGGTTTATGTGGTAGGTGATGACGTATGTGACCTGTTGACTGGAGGTCTCTTCAAGACCACGCTGCCTCTCTGGTTTATGTGGTAGGTGATGACGTATGTCCTGTGACCTGTTCACTGGAGGTCTCTTCAAGACCACGCTGCCTCTCTGGTTTATGTGGTAGGTGATGACGTATGTGACCTGTTGACTGGAGGTCTCTTCAAGACCACGCTGCCTCTCTGGTTTATGTGGTAGGTGATGACGTATGTCCTGTGACCTGTTGACTGGAGGTCTCTTCAAGACCACGCTGCCTCTCTGGTTTATGTGGTAGGTGATGACGTATGTCCTGTGACCTGTTGACTGGAGGTCTCTTCAAGACCACGCTGCCTCTCTGGTTTATGTGGTAGGTGATGACGTATGTCCTGTGACCTGTTGACTGGAGGTCTCTTCAAGACCACGCTGCCTCTCTGGTTTATGTGGTAGGTGATGACGTATGTCCTGTGACCTGTTGACTGGAGGTCTCTTCAAGACCACGCTGCCTCTCTGGTTAATGTGGTAGGTGATGACGTATGTCGTCTGACCTGCTCCCTGGAGGTCTTTTCTATGTGATGACGTTTGTCCTGAACACTGCGCACTGATGGGGGCTGCGCACATAGCCACGTGTCACGTGTTGTACACGTCACAATAACCGTGTCACGTGTCGTACACGTCACAATAACCGTGCCACGTGGTGTACACGTCACAATAACCGTGTCACGTGTCGTACACGTCACAATAACCGTGCCACGTGGTGTACACGTCACAATAACCGTGTCACGTGGTGTACGCGTCACAATAACCGTGTCACGTGTTGTACACGTCACAGTAACCGTGCCACGTGGTGTTCACGTCACAATAACCGTGTCACGTTGTGTACGCGTCACAATAACCGTGTCACGTGTTGTACACGTCACAATAACCGTGTCACTTGTACACGTCACAATAACCGTGTCACGTGTTGTACACGTCACAAAAACCATGTCACGTGGTTCAGTGATCACTGAAAGCCTTATTGCAAGAAAACGATGGAAGCTGTTGCTGTTTATTTGTTTATGAACTACATAGCGTGCAAGATACCAATATCTGCGATGAGATAAGCAGATCCACAGGACTGGTGTACATATCGGGCTATATCTGCTCCAATATAAGGTCGCATAATCGACACTTTGTGAATATTCATGAGTATTTAATGTGATTTATTTGAGAGCGGGAGCAGGGTTTTACAGGGAGGGCAATTACAAATGTTTAAATATGCTTAACAAGAATAGTGCTGAGTACATATCGCTGGGCTTTTGATGTACAGGGGCGTCTTGGAGGTAGACACGAGTAGCGTATGCGTGTAAGATACCACAAAATAATGTAAATCTAGATTGAAATTTATCCATAGTCATTATTTTCTCTTGTTTATCAACTAATTGACAGTGAGTTTGCTTGCTCAGTAGAGGTATTATCTTTGAACCAGTGTTGGCTATTGTATGTACCAGCTAGTGCTTTATGTATAATCGTATATTTGTTCTGCCAGAAAATGAAGTTTGCTACTGTTGATCAGTGTGTCTTTTTCTGCCCTCAGGTTCGCCAACGCCTTCTCCTACTACGGCATAGTGCTGATGACCACCGAGCTGTTTGAGGTCGGCGACACCTGCCATGGTAACAGTGACAGTGACATCTCACGCTCAGTCTGTCAACGCTGTGTCAAGCGGCGTCTTCCCACCGCTTACATCTTAGTCTCTCCACGTGCTCTTCGCGGTAACAGTTATCGCCTTATATCGGGAGACTCTGTCTGAATTAGTCCATTAAGATAAAATCTTTGGTTTCTTGGGTTAGGTGTCCTGGGGAGATGGTGAGTTGACGGTTGTTTGTCGGTGTGCTCGCTAGGTGGCGACACTGACGAGCCGCACGTGGAGCCGGCGTGCTGGCTGGGGTGTAAGACCCTGAGCACCAAGGACTACACTGACCTGCTGTGGACTACCGTCGCCGAGTTCCCAGGTAAGGGGCACTTCTCCACGGTAGAACCACAGTAGTAGGTATTATTAGTAATACCTACTCTGTGGTAGAACCCACCACATGCACTATCGTAGGATTTTGTTGTCGATTATTTGAGTTACATTGGTAAACGTGAGTAATACGTGAGCTATGATGAAACAATGGTCAGCCCTAACATGGGTGACCCGGGTATGCCGGTGTGGCTTGTGTATCATCTCAACCATTGTGTCCTGGTTAGTAGTCATTGAGTCCCAGATAAATATGGTTGATTAATTTATTTCATAAATTAATCAATAAATTAATCAATCATAGATACATGTGTCTTGTTTCTCTTGTTTTGCTTCTCATCTGCGACGAGGGAATTCCTTCATCGGGACAGATATCAGACCATTTGCGATAGGAACAGGACGTATGGTGATCTACTAAATGTTCCACTTGTGTGAGAGTACATCAAATTAGTAATTTGTATATCTGCAGGGCATACAATTTTCGTTCGTGAATTCTCTCCCATTTTTTCTTGTCGACACATGTATTCTTGGACAGGATTGTTTTGAACTGATACTTTTAATTCATCTTATGTTTGTGTCATCTAGTTATAGACAATATTTGGTTTGTCATAATCGTGGCGATAGAGGTGTGTAAGTGTTATTCAACCCTTGGTTGCTAAGTGGAAAGGTCTTCACTTCAATGGCTAACATAACTGTATGGAAAGCACAGTGGGACCGTCAGTGTCACCGTGGTGATGTCTCGGTTATCCCTCTTACTACTGTGAGCCTACAGTAGTGCGGCCAATAGCTTGGTAACCCGTGGTGATGTCTCGGTTATCCCTCTTACTACTGTAAGCCTACAGTAGTGCGGCTAATAGCTTGGTAACCCGTGGTGATGTCTCGGTTACCCCTCTTACTACTGTAAGCCTACAGTAGTGCGGCCAATAGCTTGGTAACCCGTGGTGATGTCTCGGTTATCCCTCTTACTACTGTGAGCCTACAGTAGTGCGGCCAATAGCTTGGTAACCCGTGGTGATGTCTCGGTTATCCCTCATGCTACTGTAAGTCTACAGTAGTGCGGCCAATAGCTTGGTATCCCGTGGTGATATCTCGGTTATCCCTCATGCTACTGTAAGCCTACAGTAGTGCGGCCAATAGCTTGGTATCCCGTGGTGATGTCTCGGTTATCCCTCTTACTACTGTAAGCCTACAGTAGTGCGGCCAATAGCTTGGTATCCCGTGGTGATGTCTCGGTTATCCCTCATGCTACTGTAAGCCTACAGTAGTGCGGCCAATAGCTTGGTAACCCGTGGTGATATCTCGGTTATCCCTCATGCTACTGTAAGCCTACAGTAGTGCGGCCAATAGCTTGGTATCCCGTGGTGATGTCTCGGTTATCCCTCTTACTACTGTAAGCCTACAGTAGTGCGGCCAATAGCTTGGTATCCCGTGGTGATGTCTCGGTTATCCCTCATGCTACTGTAAGCCTACAGTAGTGCGGCCAATAGCTTGGTAACCCGTGGTGATGTCTCGGTTACCCCTCTTACTACTGTAAGCCTACAGTAGTGCAGCCAATAGCTTGGTAACCCGTGGTGATATCTCGGTTATCCCTCTTACTACTGTAAGCCTACAGTAGTGCGGCTAATAGCTTGGTAACCCGTGGTGATGTCTCGGTTATCCCTCATGCTACTGTGAGTCTACAGTAGTGCGGCCAATAGCTTGGTAACCCGCGGTGATGTCTCGGTTATCCCTCATGCTACTGTAAGCCTACAGTAGTGCGGCCAATAGCTTGGTAACCCGCGGTGATGTCTCGGTTATCCCTCATGCTACTGTAAGCCTACAGTAGTGCGGCCAATAGCTTGGTAACCCGTGGTGATGTCTCGGTTATCCCTCATGCTACTGTAAGCCTACAGTAGTGCGGCCAATAGCTTGGTAACCCGCGGTGATGTCTCGGTTATCCCTCATGCTACTGTAAGCCTACAGTAGTGCGGCCAATAGCTTGGTAACCCGTGGTGATATCTCGGTTATCCCTCATGCTACTGTAAGCCTACAGTAGTGCGGCCAATAGCTTGGTAACCCGTGGTGATGTCTCGGTTATCCCTCATGCTACTGTAAGCCTACAGTAGTGCGGCTAATAGCTTGGTAACCCGTGGTGATGTCTCGGTTATCCCTCATGCTACTGTAAGCCTACAGTAGTGCGGCCAATAGCTTGGTAACCCGTGGTGATGTCTCGGTTATCCCTCATGCTACTGTAAGCCTACAGTAGTGCGGCCAATAGCTTGGTAACCCGTGGTGATGTCTCGGTTATCCCTCATGCTACTGTAAGCCTACAGTAGTGCGGCCAATAGCTTGGTAACCCGCGGTGATGTCTCGGTTATCCCTCATGCTACTGTAAGCCTACAGTAGTGCGGCCAATAGCTTGGTAACCCGCGGTGATGTCTCGGTTATCCCTCATGCTACTGTAAGCCTACAGTAGTGCGGCCAATAGCTTGGTAACCCGTGGTGATGTCTCGGTTATCCCTCATGCTACTGTAAGCCTACAGTAGTGCGGCCAATAGCTTGGTAACCCGCGGTGATGTCTCGGTTATCCCTCATGCTACTGTAAGCCTACAGTAGTGCGGCCAATAGCTTGGTAACCCGTGGTGATGTCTCGGTTATCCCTCATGCTACTGTAAGCCTACAGTAGTGCGGCCAATAGCTTGGTAACCCGTGGTGATGTCTCGGTTATCCCTCATGCTACTGTAAGCCTACAGTAGTGCGGCTAATAGCTTGGTAACCCGTGGTGATGTCTCGGTTATCCCTCATGCTACTGTAAGCCTACAGTAGTGCGGCCAATAGCTTGGTAACCCGTGGTGATGTCTCGGTTATCCCTCATGCTACTGTAAGCCTACAGTAGTGCGGCCAATAGCTTGGTAACCCGTGGTGATGTCTCGGTTATCCCTCATGCTACTGTAAGCCTACAGTAGTGCGGCCAATAGCTTGGTAACCCGCGGTGATGTCTCGGTTATCCCTCATGCTACTGTAAGCCTACAGTAGTGCGGCCAATAGCTTGGTAACCCGCGGTGATGTCTCGGTTATCCCTCATGCTACTGTAAGCCTACAGTAGTGCGGCCAATAGCTTGGTAACCCGTGGTGATGTCTCGGTTATCCCTCATGCTACTGTAAGCCTACAGTAGTGCGGCCAATAGCTTGGTAACCCGCGGTGATGTCTCGGTTATCCCTCATGCTGCTGTAAGCCTACAGTAGTGCGGCCAATAGCTTGGTAACCCGTGGTGATGTCTCGGTTATCCCTCATGCTACTGTAAGCCTACAGTAGTGCGGCCAATAGCTTGGTAACCCGTGGTGATGTCTCGGTTATCCCTAATGCTACTGTAAGCCTACAGTAGTGCGGCTAATAGCTTGGTAACCCGTGGTGATGTCTCGGTTATCCCTCTTACTACTGTAAGCCTGCAGTAGTGCGGCCAATAGCTTGGTAACCCGCGGTGATGTCTCGGTTATCCCTCATGCTACTGTAAGCCTACAGTAGTGCGGCCAATAGCTTGGTAACCCGTGGTGATGTCTCGGTTATCCCTCATGCTACTGTAAGCCTACAGTAGTGCGGCCAATAGCTTGGTAACCCGTGGTGATGTCTCGGTTATCCCTCATGCTACTGTAAGCCTACAGTAGTGCGGCTAATAGCTTGGTAACCCGTGGTGATGTCTCGGTTATCCCTCTTACTACTGTAAGCCTACAGTAGTGCGGCCAATAGCTTGGTAACCCGTGGTGATGTCTCGGTTATCCCTCTTACTACTGTAAGCCTACAGTAGTGCGGCCAATAGCTTGGTAACCCGTGGTGATGTCTCGGTTATCCCTCTTACTACTGTAAGCCTACAGTAGTGCGGCGATAGCTTGGTAACCCGTGGTGATGTCTCGGTTATCCCTCTTACTACTGTAAGCCTACAGTAGTGCGGCCGGTAGCTTGGTAACCCGTGGTGATGTCTCGGTTATCCCTCATGCTACTGTAAGCCTACATTAGTGCGGCCAATAGCTTGGTAACCCGTGATGATGTCTCGGTTATCCCTCATGCTACTGTAAGCCTACAGTAGTGCGGCCAATAGCTTGGTAACCCGTGGTGATGTCTCGGTTATTCCTCTTACTACTGTAAGCCTACAGTAGTGCGGCCAATAGCTTGGTAACCCGTGGTGATGTCTCGGTTATCCCTCTTGCTACTGTAAGCCTACAGTAGTGCGGCCAATAGCTTGGTAACCCGTGGAGATGTCTCGGTTATCCCTCATGCTACTGTAAGCCTACAGTAGTGCGGCTAATAGCTTGGTAACCCGTCGTGATGTCTCGGTTATCCCTCTTGCTACTGTAAGCCTACAGTAGTGCGGCCAATAGCTTGGTAACCCGTGGTGATGTCTCGGTTATCCCTCATGCTACTGTAAGCCTACAGTAGTGCGGCCAATAGCTTGGTAACCCGTGGTGATGTCTCGGTTATTCCTCTTACTACTGTAAGCCTACAGTAGTGCGGCCAATAGCTTGGTAACCCGTGGTGATGTCTCGGTTATCCCTCTTGCTACTGTAAGCCTACAGTAGTGCGGCCAATAGCTTGGTAACCCGTGGTGATGTCTCGGTTATCCCTCATGCTACTGTAAGCCTACAGTAGTGCGGCCAATAGCTTGGTAACCCGCGGTGATGTCTCGGTTATTCCTCTTACTACTGTAAGCCTACAGTAGTGCGGCTAATAGCTTGGTAACCCGTGGTGATGTCTCGGTTATCCCTCATGCTACTGTAAGCCTACAGTAGTGCGGCCAATAGCTTGGTAACCCGTGGTGATGTCTCGGTTATCCCTCATGCTACTGTAAGCCTACAGTAGTGCGGCCAATAGCTTGGTAACCCGTGGTGATGTCTCGGTTATCCCTCATGCTACTGTAAGCCTGCAGTAGTGCGGCCAATAGCTTGGTAACCCGTGGTGATGTCTCGGTTGTCTCTCATGCTACTGTAAGCCTACAGTAGTGCGGCCAATAGCTTGGTAACCCGTGGTGATGTCTCGGTTATTCCTCTTACTACTGTAAGCCTACAGTAGTGCGGCCAATAGCTTGGTAACCCGTGGTGATGTCTCGGTTATCCCTCATGCTGCTGTAAGCCTACAGTAGTGCGGCTAATAGCTTGGTAACCCGTGGTGATGTCTCGGTTATTCCTGTTACTACTGTAAGCCTACAGTAGTGCGGCCAATAGCTTGGTAACCCGTGGTGATGTCTCGGTTATCCCTCATGCTACTGTAAGCCTACAGTAGTGCGGCCAATAGCTTGGTAACCCGTGGTGATGTCTCGGTTATCCCTCTTACTACTGTAAGCCTACAGTAGTGCGGCTAATAGCTTGGTAACCCGTGGTGATGTCTCGGTTATCCCTCTTACTACTGTAAGCCTACAGTAGTGCGGCCAATAGCTTGGTAACCCGTGGTGATGTCTCGGTTATCCCTCTTACTACTGTAAGCCTACAGTAGTGCGGCTAATAGCTTGGTAACCCGCGGTGATGTCTCGGTTATCCCTCTTACTACTGTAAGCCTACAGTAGGCGGCTAATAGCTTGGTAACCCGTGGTGATGTCTCGGTTATCCCTCATGCTACTGTAAGCCTACAGTAGTGCGGCTAATAGCTTGGTAACCCGTGGGGATGTCTCGGTTATCCCTCT
The DNA here is from genome assembly GCA_964019135.1 of Arenicola marina. Lineage (NCBI taxonomy): Eukaryota > Metazoa > Annelida > Polychaeta > Arenicolidae > Arenicola > Arenicola marina. The sequence goes on along the minus strand of OZ025258.1, from coordinate 930,479 downwards.
TGCTACTGTAAGCCTACAGTAGTGCGGCCAATAGCTTGGTAACCCGTGGTGATGTCTCGGTTATTCCTCTTACTACTGTAAGCCTACAGTAGTGCGGCCAATAGCTTGGTAACCCGTGGTGATGTCTCGGTTATCCCTCATGCTACTGTAAGCCTACAGTAGTGCGGCCAATAGCTTGGTAACCCGTGGTGATGTCTCGGTTATTCCTCTTACTACTGTAAGCCTACAGTAGTGCGGCCAATAGCTTGGTAACCCGTGGTGATGTCTCGGTTATCCCTCATGCTACTGTAAGCCTACAGTAGTGCGGCTAATAGCTTGGTAACCCGTGGTGATGTCTCGGTTATCCCTCATGCTACTGTAAGCCTACAATAGTGCGGCCAATAGCTTGGTAACCCGTGGTGATGTCTCGGTTATCCCTCATGCTACTGTAAGCCTACAGTAGTGCGGCCAATAGCTTGGTAACCCGTAGTGATGTCTCGGTTATCCCTCATGCTACTGTAAGCCTACAGTAGTGCGGCTAATAGCTTGGTAACCCGTGGTGATGTCTCGGTTATTCCTCTTACTACTGTAAGCCTACAGTAGTGCGGCTAATAGCTTGGTAACCCGTGGTGATGTCTCGGTTATCCCTCATGCTACTGTAAGCCTACAGTAGTGCGGCCAATAGCTTGGTAACCCGCGGTGATGTCTCGGTTATCCCTCATGCTACTGTAAGCCTACAGTAGTGCGGCCAATAGCTTGGTAACCCGCGGTGATGTCTCGGTTATCCCTCTTACTACTGTAAGCCTACAGTAGTGCGGCCAATAGCTTGGTAACCCGTGGTGATGTCTCGGTTATCCCTCTTGCTACTGTAAGCCTACAGTAGTGCGGCCAATAGCTTGGTAACCCGTGGTGATGTCTCGGTTATCCCTCTTGCTACTGTAAGCCTACAGTAGTGCGGCCAATAGCTTGGTAACCCGTGGTGATGTCTCGGTTATTCCTCTTGCTACTGTAAGCCTACAGTAGTGCGGCCAATAGCTTGGTAACCCGTGGTGATGTCTCGGTTATCCCTCATGCTACTGTAAGCCTACAGTAGTGCGGCCAATTGCTTGGTAACCCGTGGTGATGTCTCGGTTATCCCTCATGCTACTGTAAGCCTACAGTAGTGCGGCCAATAGCTTGGTAACCCGTGGTGATGTCTCGGTTATTCCTCTTACTACTGTAAGCCTACAGTAGTGCGGCCAATAGCTTGGTAACCCGTGGTGATGTCTCGGTTATCCCTCATGCTACTGTAAGCCTACAATAGTGCGGCCAATAGCTTGGTAACCCGTGGTGATGTCTCGGTTATTCCTCTTACTACTGTAAGCCTACAGTAGTGCGGCCAATAGCTTGGTAACCCGTGGTGATGTCTCGGTTATCCCTCACGCTACTGTAAGCCTACAGTAGTGCGGCTAATAGCTTGGTAACCCGTGGTGATGTCTCGGTTATCCCTCATGCTACTGTAAGCCTACAGTAGTGCGGCTAATAGCTTGGTAACCCGTGGTGATGTCTCGGTTATCTCTCATGCTACTGTAAGCCTACAGTAGTGCGGCTAATAGCTTGGTAACCCGCGGTGATGTCTCGGTTATTCCTCTTACTACTGTAAGCCTACAGTAGTGCGGCTAATAGCTTGGTAACCCGTGGTGATGTCTCGGTTATCCCTCATGCTACTGTAAGCCTACAGTAGTGCGGCCAATAGCTTGGTAACCCGCGGTGATGTCTCGGTTATCCCTCATGCTACTGTAAGCCTACAGTAGTGCGGCCAATAGCTTGGTAACCCGCGGTGATGTCTCGGTTATCCCTCTTACTACTGTAAGCCTACAGTAGTGCGGCCAATAGCTTGGTAACCCGTGGTGATGTCTCGGTTATTCCTCTTACTACTGTAAGCCTACATTAGTGCGGCCAATAGCTTGGTAACCCGTGGTGATGTCTCGGTTATCCCTCTTGCTACTGTAAGCCTACAGTAGTGCGGCCAATAGCTTGGTAACCCGTGGTGATGTCTCGGTTATTCCTCTTGCTACTGTAAGCCTACAGTAGTGCGGCCAATAGCTTGGTAACCCGTGGTGATGTCTCGGTTATCCCTCATGCTACTGTAAGCCTACAGTAGTGCGGCCAATAGCTTGGTAACCCGTGGTGATGTCTCGGTTATCCCTCATGCTACTGTAAGCCTACAGTAGTGCGGCCAATAGCTTGGTAACCCGTGGTGATGTCTCGGTTATTCCTCTTACTACTGTAAGCCTACAGTAGTGCGGCCAATAGCTTGGTAACCCGTGGTGATGTCTCGGTTATCCCTCATGCTACTGTAAGCCTACAGTAGTGCGGCCAATAGCTTGGTAACCCGTGGTGATGTCTCGGTTATCCCTCATGCTACTGTAAGCCTACAGTAGTGCGGCCAATAGCTTGGTAACCCGTGGTGATGTCTCGGTTATTCCTCTTACTACTGTAAGCCTACAGTAGTGCGGCCAATAGCTTGGTAACCCGTGGTGATGTCTCGGTTATTCCTCTTACTACTGTAAGCCTACAGTAGTGCGGCCAATAGCTTGGTAACCCGCGGTGATGTCTCGGTTATCCCTCATGCTACTGTAAGCCTACAGTAGTGCGGCCAATAGCTTGGTAACCCGTGGTGATGTCTCGGTTATCCCTCATGCTACTGTAAGCCTACAGTAGTGCGGCAAATAGCTTGGTAACCCGTGGTGATGTCTCGGTTATCCCTCATGCTACTGTAAGCCTACAGTAGTGCGGCCAATAGCTTGGTAACCCGCGGTGATGTCTCGGTTATTCCTCTTACTACTGTAAGCCTGCAGTAGTGCGGCCAATAGCTTGGTAACCCGTGGTGATGCCTCGGTTATCCCTCTTGCTACTGTAAGCCTACAGTAGTGCGGCCAATAGCTTGGTAACCCGTGGTGATGTCTCGGTTATCCCTCATGCTACTGTAAGCCTACAGTAGTGCGGCCAATAGCTTGGTAACCCTAGGTGATGTCTCGGTTATTCCTCTTACTACTGTAAGCCTACAGTAGTGCGGCCAATAGCTTGGTAACCCGTGGTGATGTCTCGGTTATCCCTCATGCTACTGTAAGCCTACAGTAGTGCGGCCAATAGCTTGGTAACCCGTGGTGATGTCTCGGTTATTCCTCTTACTACTGTAAGCCTACAGTTGTGCGGCCAATAGCTTGGTAACCCGTGGTGATGTCTCGGTTATCCCTCATGCTACTGTAAGCCTACAGTAGTGCGGCTAATAGCTTGGTAACCCGTGGTGATGTCTCGGTTATCCCTCATGCTACTGTAAGCCTACAGTAGTGCGGCTAATAGCTTGGTAACCCGTGGTGATGTCTCGGTTATCCCTCATGCTACTGTAAGCCTACAGTAGTGCGGCTAATAGCTTGGTAACCCGCGGTGATGTCTCGGTTATCCCTCATGCTACTGTAAGCCTACAGTAGTGCGGCCAATAGCTTGGTAACCCGTGGTGATGTCTCGGTTATCCCTCATGCTACTGTAAGCCTACAGTAGTGCGGCTAATAGCTTGGTAACCCGTGGTGATGTCTCGGTTATCCCTCATGCTACTGTAAGCCTACAGTAGTGCGGCCAATAGCTTGGTAACCCGTGGTGATGTCTCGGTTATCCCTCATGCTACTGTGAGCCTACAGTAGTGCGGCCAATAGCTTGGTAACCCGTGGTGATGTCTCGGTTATCCCTCATGCTACTGTAAGCCTACAGTAGTGCGGCCAATAGCTTGGTAACCCGTGGTGATATCTCGGTTATCCCTCTTACTACTGTAAGCCTACAGTAGTGCGGCTAATAGCTTGGTAACCCGTGGTGATGTCTCGGTTATCCCTCATGCTACTGTAAGCCTACAGTAGTGCGGCTAATAGCTTGGTAACCCGTGGGGATGTCTCGGTTATCCCTCTTACTACTGTAAGCCTACAGTAGTGCGGCTAATAGCTTGGTAACCCGTGGTGATGTCTCGGTTATCCCTCTTACTACTGTAAGCCTACAGTAGTGCGGCCAATAGCTTGGTATCCCGCGGTGATGTCTCGGTTATCCCTCATGCTACTGTAAGCCTACAGTAGTGCGGCCAATAGCTTGGTAACCCGTGGTGATGTCTCGGTTATTCCTCTTACTACTGTAAGCCTACAGTAGTGCGGCCAATAGCTTGGTAACCCGTGGTGATGTCTCGGTTATCCCTCATGCTACTGTAAGCCTACAGTAGTGCGGCTAATAGCTTGGTAACCCGTGGTGATGTCTCGGTTATCCCTCATGCTACTGTAAGCCTACAGTAGTGCGGCTAATAGCTTGGTAACCCGTGGTGATGTCTCGGTTATCCCTCATGCTACTGTAAGCCTACAGTAGTGCGGCTAATAGCTTGGTAACCCGCGGTGATGTCTCGGTTATCCCTCATGCTACTGTAAGCCTACAGTAGGGCGGCCAATAGCTTGGTAACCCGTGGTGATGTCTCGGTTATCCCTCTTACTACTGTAAACCTACAGTAGTGCGGCCAATAGCTTGGTAACCCGTGGTGATGTCTCGGTTATCCCTCATGCTACTGTAAGCCTACAGTAGTGCGGCCGATAGCTTGGTAACCCGTGGTCATGTCTCGGTTATCCCTCATGCTACTGTAAGCCTACAGTAGTGCGGCCAATAGCTTGGTAACCCGTGGTGATGTCTCGGTTATCCCTCATGCTACTGTGAGCCTACAGTAGTGCGGCCAATAGCTTGGTAACCCGTGGTGATGTCTCGGTTATCCCTCATGCTACTGTAAGCCTACAGTAGTGCGGCCAATAGCTTGGTAACCCGTGGTGATATCTCGGTTATCCCTCTTACTACTGTAAGCCTACAGTAGTGCGGCTAATAGCTTGGTAACCCGTGGTGATGTCTCGGTTATCCCTCATGCTACTGTAAGCCTACAGTAGTGCGGCTAATAGCTTGGTAACCCGTGGGGATGTCTCGGTTATCCCTCTTACTACTGTAAGCCTACAGTAGTGCGGCTAATAGCTTGGTAACCCGTGGTGATGTCTCGGTTATCCCTCTTACTACTGTAAGCCTACAGTAGTGCGGCCAATAGCTTGGTATCCCGCGGTGATGTCTCGGTTATCCCTCATGCTACTGTAAGCCTATAGTAGTGCGGCCAATAGCTTGGTAACCCGTGGTGATGTCTCGGTTATTCCTCTTACTACTGTAAGCCTACAGTAGTGCGGCCAATAGCTTGGTAACCCGTGGTGATGTCTCGGTTATCCCTCATGCTACTGTAAGCCTACAGTAGTGCGGCTAATAGCTTGGTAACCCGTGGTGATGTCTCGGTTATCCCTCATGCTACTGTAAGCCTACAGTAGTGCGGCTAATAGCTTGGTAACCCGTGGTGATGTCTCGGTTATCCCTCATGCTACTGTAAGCCTACAGTAGTGCGGCTAATAGCTTGGTAACCCGCGGTGATGTCTCGGTTATCCCTCATGCTACTGTAAGCCTACAGTAGGGCGGCCAATAGCTTGGTAACCCGTGGTGATGTCTCGGTTATCCCTCTTACTACTGTAAGCCTACAGTAGTGCGGCCAATAGCTTGGTATCCCGTGGTGATATCTCGGTTATCCCTCTTACTACTGTAAGCCTTCAGTAGTGCGCCCAATAGCTTGGTAACCCGTGGTGATGTCTCGGTTATCCCTCATGCTACTGTAAGCCTACAGTAGTGCGGCCAATAGCTTGGTATCCCGTGGTGATATCTCGGTTATCCCTCATGCTACTGTAAGCCTACAGTAGTGCGGCCAATAGCTTGGTATCCCGTGGTGATGTCTCGGTTATCCCTCTTACAACTGTAAGCCTACAGTAGTGCGGCCGATAGCTTGGTAACCCGTGGTGATGTCTCGGTTATCCCCCTTACTACTGTAAGCCTACAGTAGTGCGGCCAATAGCTTGGTAACCCGTGGTGATATCTCGGTTATCCCTCTTACTACTGTATGCCTACAGTAGTGCGGCTAATAGCTTGGTAACCCGTAGTGATGTCTCGGTTATCCCTCATGCTACTGTAAGCCTACAGTAGTGCGGCTAATAGCTTGGTAACCCGTGGGGATGTCTCGGTTATCCTTCTTACTACTGTAAGCCTACAGTAGTGCGGCTAATAGCTTGGTAACCCGTGGTGATGTCTCGGTTATCCCTCTTACTACTGTAAGCCTACAGTAGTGCGGCCAATAGCTTGGTATCCCGCGGTGATGTCTCGGTTATCCCTCATGCTACTGTAAGCCTACAGTAGTGCGGCCAATAGCTTGGTATCCCGCGGTGATGTCTCGGTTATCCCTCATGCTACTGTAAGCCTACAGTAGTGCGGCCAATAGCTTGGTAACCCGTGGTGATGTCTCGGTTATTCCTCTTACTACTGTAAGCCTACAGTAGTGCGGCCAATAGCTTGGTAACCCGTGGTGATGTCTCGGTTATCCCTCATGCTACTGTAAGCCTACAGTAGTGCGGCTAATAGCTTGGTAACCCGTGGTGATGTCTCGGTTATCCCTCATGCTACTGTAAGCCTACAGTAGTGCGGCTAATAGCTTGGTAACCCGTGGTGATGTCTCGGTTATCCCTCATGCTACTGTAAGCCTACAGTAGTGCGGCTAATAGCTTGGTAACCCGCGGTGATGTCTCGGTTATCCCTCATGCTACTGTAAGCCTACAGTAGGGCGGCCAATAGCTTGGTAACCCGTGGTGATGTCTCGGTTATCCCTCTTACTACTGTAAACCTACAGTAGTGCGGCCAATAGCTTGGTAACCCGTGGTGATGTCTCGGTTATCCCTCATGCTACTGTAAGCCTACAGTAGTGCGGCCGATAGCTTGGTAACCCGTGGTCATGTCTCGGTTATCCCTCATGCTACTGTAAGCCTACAGTAGTGCGGCCAATAGCTTGGTAACCCGTGGTGATGTCTCGGTTATCCCTCATGCTACTGTGAGCCTACAGTAGTGCGGCCAATAGCTTGGTAACCCGTGGTGATGTCTCGGTTATCCCTCATGCTACTGTAAGCCTACAGTAGTGCGGCCAATAGCTTGGTAACCCGTGGTGATATCTCGGTTATCCCTCTTACTACTGTAAGCCTACAGTAGTGCGGCTAATAGCTTGGTAACCCGTGGTGATGTCTCGGTTATCCCTCATGCTACTGTAAGCCTACAGTAGTGCGGCTAATAGCTTGGTAACCCGTGGGGATGTCTCGGTTATCCCTCTTACTACTGTAAGCCTACAGTAGTGCGGCTAATAGCTTGGTAACCCGTGGTGATGTCTCGGTTATCCCTCTTACTACTGTAAGCCTACAGTAGTGCGGCCAATAGCTTGGTATCCCGCGGTGATGTCTCGGTTATCCCTCATGCTACTGTAAGCCTATAGTAGTGCGGCCAATAGCTTGGTAACCCGTGGTGATGTCTCGGTTATTCCTCTTACTACTGTAAGCCTACAGTAGTGCGGCCAATAGCTTGGTAACCCGTGGTGATGTCTCGGTTATCCCTCATGCTACTGTAAGCCTACAGTAGTGCGGCTAATAGCTTGGTAACCCGTGGTGATGTCTCGGTTATCCCTCATGCTACTGTAAGCCTACAGTAGTGCGGCTAATAGCTTGGTAACCCGTGGTGATGTCTCGGTTATCCCTCATGCTACTGTAAGCCTACAGTAGTGCGGCTAATAGCTTGGTAACCCGCGGTGATGTCTCGGTTATCCCTCATGCTACTGTAAGCCTACAGTAGGGCGGCCAATAGCTTGGTAACCCGTGGTGATGTCTCGGTTATCCCTCTTACTACTGTAAGCCTACAGTAGTGCGGCCAATAGCTTGGTATCCCGTGGTGATATCTCGGTTATCCCTCTTACTACTGTAAGCCTTCAGTAGTGCGCCCAATAGCTTGGTAACCCGTGGTGATGTCTCGGTTATCCCTCATGCTACTGTAAGCCTACAGTAGTGCGGCCAATAGCTTGGTATCCCGTGGTGATATCTCGGTTATCCCTCATGCTACTGTAAGCCTACAGTAGTGCGGCCAATAGCTTGGTATCCCGTGGTGATGTCTCGGTTATCCCTCTTACAACTGTAAGCCTACAGTAGTGCGGCCGATAGCTTGGTAACCCGTGGTGATGTCTCGGTTATCCCCCTTACTACTGTAAGCCTACAGTAGTGCGGCCAATAGCTTGGTAACCCGTGGTGATATCTCGGTTATCCCTCTTACTACTGTATGCCTACAGTAGTGCGGCTAATAGCTTGGTAACCCGTAGTGATGTCTCGGTTATCCCTCATGCTACTGTAAGCCTACAGTAGTGCGGCTAATAGCTTGGTAACCCGTGGGGATGTCTCGGTTATCCTTCTTACTACTGTAAGCCTACAGTAGTGCGGCTAATAGCTTGGTAACCCGTGGTGATGTCTCGGTTATCCCTCTTACTACTGTAAGCCTACAGTAGTGCGGCCAATAGCTTGGTATCCCGCGGTGATGTCTCGGTTATCCCTCATGCTACTGTAAGCCTACAGTAGTGCGGCCAATAGCTTGGTAACCCGCGGTGATGTCTCGGTTATTCCTCTTACTACTGTAAGCCTACAGTAGTGCGGCCAATAGCTTGGTAACCCGTGGTGATGTCTCGGTTATCCCTCATGCTACTGTAAGCCTACAGTAGTGCGGCTAATAGCTTGGTAACCCGTGGTGATGTCTCGGTTATCCCTCATGCTACTGTAAGCCTACAGTAGTGCGGCTAATAGCTTGGTAACCCGTGGTGATGTCTCGGTTATCCCTCATGCTACTGTAAGCCTACAGTAGTGCGGCTAATAGCTTGGTAACCCGCGGTGATGTCTCGGTTATCCCTCATGCTACTGTAAGCCTACAGTAGTGCGGCCAATAGCTTGGTCACCCGTGGTGATGTCTCGGTTATCCCTCTTACTACTGTAAGCCTACAGTAGTGCGGCCAATAGCTTGGTATCCCGTGGTGATATCTCGGTTATCCCTCTTACTACTGTAAGCCTTCAGTAGTGCGGCCAATAGCTTGGTAACCCGTGGTGATGTCTCGGTTATCCCTCATGCTACTGTAAGCCTACAGTAGTGCGGCCAATAGCTTGGTATCCCGTGGTGATATCTCGGTTATCCCTCATGCTACTGTAAGCCTACAGTAGTGCGGCCAATAGCTTGGTATCCCGTGGTGATGTCTCGGTTATCCCTCTTACTACTGTAAGCCTACAGTAGTGCGGCCAATAGCTTGGTAACCCGTGGTGATATCTCGGTTACCCCTTCTACTACTGTAAACCTACAGTAGTGCGGCCAATAGCTTGGTAACCCGTGGTGATGTCTCGGTTATCCCTCATGCTACTGTAAGCCTACAGTAGTGCGGCCGATAGCTTGGTAACCCGTGGTCATGTCTCGGTTATCCCTCATGCTACTGTAAGCCTACAGTAGTGCGGCTAATAGCTTGGTAACCCGTGGTGATGTCTCGGTTATCCCTCTTACTACTGTAAGCCTACAGTAGTGCGGCGATAGCTTGGTAACCCGTGGTGATGTCTCGGTTATCCCTCATGCTACTGTAAGCCTACAGTAGTGCGGCCAATAGCTTGGTAACCCGTGGTGATGTCTCGGTTATCCCTCATGCTACTGTAAGCCTACAGTAGTGCGGCTAATAGCTTGGTAACCCGTGGTGATGTCTCGGTTATCCCTCATGCTACTGTAAGCCTACATTAGTGCGGCCAATAGCTTGGTAACCCGTGGTGATGTCTCGGTTATCCCTCATGCTACTGTAAGCCTACAGTAGTGCGGCTAATAGCTTGGTAACCCGTGGTGATGTCTCGGTTATCCCTCTTACTACTGTAAGCCTACAGTAGTGCGGCCAATAGCTTGGTAACCCGTGGTGATATCTCGGTTATCCCTCATGCTACTGTAAGCCTACAGTAGTGCGGCTAATAGCTTGGTAACCCGTGGTGATGTCTCGGTTATCCCTCTTACTACTGTAAGCCTACAGTAGTGCGGCGATAGCTTGGTAACCCGTGGTGATGTCTCGGTTATCCCTCATGCTACTGTAAGCCTACAGTAGTGCGGCCAATAGCTTGGTAACCCGTGGTGATGTCTCGGTTATCCCTCATGCTACTGTAAGCCTACAGTAGTGCGGCTAATAGCTTGGTAACCCGTGGTGATGTCTCGGTTATCCCTCATGCTACTGTAAGCCTACATTAGTGCGGCCAATAGCTTGGTAACCCGTGGTGATGTCTCGGTTATCCCTCATGCTACTGTAAGCCTACAGTAGTGCGGCGATAGCTTGGTAACCCGTGGTGATGTCTCGGTTATCCCTCATGCTACTGTAAGCCTATATTAGTGCGGCCCATAGCTTGGTAACCCGTGGTGATGTCTCGGTTATCCCTCATGCTACTGTAAGCCTACAGTAGTGCGGCTAATAGCTTGGTAACCCGTGGTGATGTCTCGGTTATCCCTCATGCTACTGTAAGCCTACAGTAGTGCGGCTAATAGCTTGGTAACCCGTGGTGATGTCTCGGTTATCCCTCATGCTACTGTAAGCCTACAGTAATGCGGCGATAGCTTGGTAACCCGTGGTGATGTCCCGGTTATCCCTCTTACTACTGTAAGCCTACAGTAGTGCGGCTAATAGCTTGGTAACCCGTGGTGATGTCTCGGTTATCCCTCTTACTACTGTAAGCCTGCAGTAGTGCGGCTAATAGCTTGGTAACCCGTGGTGATGTCTCGGTCATCCCTCTTACTACTGTAAGCCTACAGTAGTGCGGCCGATAGCTTGGTAACCCGTGGTGATGTCTCGGTTATCCCTCTTACTACTGTAAGCCTACAGTAGTGCGGCCAATAGCTTGGTAACCCGTGGTGATATCTCGGTTATCCCTCTTACTACTGTAAGCCTACAGTAGTGCGGCTAATAGCTTGGTAACCCGTGGTGATGTCTCGGTTATCCCTCATGCTACTGTAAGCCTACAGTAGTGCGGCTAATAGCTTGGTAACCCGTGGGGATGTCTCGGTTATCCCTCTTACTACTGTAAGCCTACAGTAGTGCGGCTAATAGCTTGGTAACCCGTGGTGATGTCTCGGTTATCCCTCTTACTACTGTAAGCCTACAGTAGTGCGGCCAATAGCTTGGTATCCCGTGGTGATATCTCGGTTATCCCTCTTACTACATTAAGCCTTCAGTAGTGCGGCCAATAGCTTGGTAACCCGTGGTGATGTCTCGGTTATCCCTCATGGTACTGTAAGCCTACAGTAGTGCGGCCAATAGCTTGGTAACCCGTGGTGATATCTCGGTTATCCCTCATGCTACTGTAAGCCTACAGTAGTGCGGCCAATAGCTTGGTATCCCGTGGTGATGTCTCGGTTATCCCTCTTACTACTGTAAGCCTACAGTAGTGCGGCCAATAGCTTGGTTACCCGTGGTGATATCTCGGTTATCCCTCTTACTACTGTAAGCCTACAGCAGTGCGGCCAATAGCTTGGTAACCCGTGGTGATGTCTCGGTTATCCCTCTTACTACTGTAAGCCTACAGTAGTGCGGCCAATAGTTTGGTAACCCGTGGTGATGTCTCGGTTATCCCTCATGCTACTGTAAGCCTACAGTAGTGCGGCCAATAGCTTGGTAACCCGTGGTGATGTCTCGGTTATCCCTCATGCTACAGTAAGCCTACAGTAGTGCGGCCAATAGCTTGGTAACCCGTGGTGATATCTCGGTTATCCCTCATGCTACTGTAAGCCTACAGTAGTGCGGCTAATAGCTTGGTAACCCGTGGTGATGTCTCGGTTATCTCTCTTACTACTGTAAGCCTACAGTAGTGCGGCTAATAGCTTGGTAACCCGTGGTGATGTCTCGGTTATCCCTCTTACTACTGTAAGCCTACAGTAGTGCGGCTAATAGCTTGGTAACCCGTTGTGATGTCTCGGTTATCCCTCTTACTACTGTAAGCCTACAGTAGTGCGGCTAATAGCTTGGTAACCCGTGGTGATGTTTCGGTTATCCCTCATGCTACTGTAAGCCTACAGTAGTGCGGCTAATAGCTTGGTAACCCGTGGTGATGTCTCGGTTATCCCTCATGCTACTGTAAGCCTACAGTAGTGCGGCTAATAGCTTGGTAACCCGTGGTGATGTCTCGGTTATCCCTCTTACTACTGTAAGCCTACAGTAGTGCGGCTAATAGCTTGGTAACCCGTGGTGATGTCTCGGTTATCCCTCTTACTACTGTAAGCCTACAGTAGTGCGGCTAATAGCTTGGTAACCCGTGGTGATGTCTCGGTTATCCCTCTTACTACTGTAGGCCTACAGTAGTGCGGCTAATAGCTTGGTAACCCGTTGTGATGTCTCGGTTATCCCTCTTACTACTGTACGCCTACAGTAGTGCGGCCGATAGCTTGGTAACCCGTGGTGATGTCTCGGTTATCCCTCATGCTACTGTAAGCCTACAGTAGTGCGGCTAATAGCTTGGTAACCCGTGGTGATGTCTCGGTTATCCCTCATGCTACTGTAAGCCTACAGTAGTGCGGCCAATAGCTTGGTAACCCGTGGTGATATCTCGGTTATCCCTCTTACTACTGTAAGCCTACAGTAGTGCGGCTAATAGCTTGGTAACCCGTGGTGATGTCTCGGTTATCCCTCATGCTACTGTAAGCCTACAGTAGTGCGGCCAATAGCTTGGTAACCCGTGGTGATGTCTCGGTTATCCCTCATGCTACTGTTAGCCTACAGTAGTGCGGCCGATAGCTTGGTAACCCGTGGTGATGTCTCGGTTATCCCTCATGCTACTGTAAGCCTACAGTAGTGCGGCCAATAGCTTGGTAACCCGCGGTGATATCTCGGTTATCCCTCATGCTACTGTAAGCCTACAGTAGTGCGGCCAATAGCTTGGTAACCCGTGGTGATGTCTCGGTTATCCCTCTTACTACTGTAAGCCTACAGAAGTGCGGCCAATAGCTTGGTAACCCGTGGTCATATCTCGGTTATCCCTCATGCTACTGTAAGCCTACAGTAGTGCGGCCAATAGCTTGGTATCCCGTGGTGATGTCTCGGTTATCCCTCTTACTACTGTAAGCCTACAGTAGTGCGGCCAATAGCTTGGTAACCCGTGGTGATGTCTCGGTTATCCCTCTTACTACTGTAAGCCTACAGTAGTGCGGCTAATAGCTTGGTAACCCGTGGTGATGTCTCGGTTATCCCTCATGCTACTGTAAGCCTACAGCAGTGCGGCCAATAGCTTAGTAACCCGTGGTGATGTCTCGGTTATCCCTCTTACTACTGTAAGCCTACAGTAGTGCGGCCAATAGCTTGGTAACCCGTGGTGATGTCTCGGTTATCCCTCTTACTACTGTAAGCCTACAGTAGTGCGGCCAATAGCTTGGTAACCCGTGGTGATGTCTCGGTTATCCCTCATGCTACTGTAAGCCTACAGTAGTGCGGCCAATAGCTTGGTAACCCGTGGTGATGTCTCGGTTATCCCTCTTACTACTGTAAGCCTACAGTATTGCGGCCAATAGCTTGGTAACCCGTGGGGATGTCTCGGTTATCCCTCTTACTACTGTAAGCCTACAGTAGTGCGGCCAATAGCTTGGTAACCCGTGGTGATGTCTCGGTTATCCCTCTTACTACTGTAAGCCTACAGTAGTGCGGCCAATAGCTTGGTAACCCGTGGTGATGTCTCGGTTATCCCTTATGCTACTGTAAGCCTACAGTAGTGCGGCCAATAACTTGGTAACCCGTGGTGATATCTCGGTTATCCCTCTTACTACTGTAAGCCTACAGTAGTGCGGCCAATAGCTTGGTAACGCGTGGTGGTGTCTCGGTTATCCCTCATGCTACTGTAAGCCTACAGTAGTGCGGCTAATAGCTTGGTAACCCGTGGTGATGTCTCGGTTATCCCTCTTACTACTGTAAGCCTACAGTAGTGCGGCCAATAGCTTGGTAACCCGTGGTGATGTCTCGGTTATCCCTCTTACTACTGTAAGCCTACAGTAGTGCGGCCAATAGCTTGGTAACCCGTGGTGATGTCTCGGTTATCCCTCTTACTACTGTAAGCCTACAGTAATGCGGCCAATAGCTTGGTAACCCGTGGTGATGTCTCGGTTATCCCTCTTACTAAGCCTACAGTAGTGCGGCCAATAGCTTGGTAACCCGTGGTGATGTCTCGGTTATCCCTCATGCTACTGTAAGCCTACAGTAGTGCGGCCAATAGCTTGGTAACCCGTGGTGATATCTCGGTTATCCCTCATGCTACTGTAAGCCTACAGTAGTGCGGCCAATAGCTTGGTATCCCGTGGTGATGTCTCGGTTATCCCTCTTACTACTGTAAGCCTACAGTAGTGCGGCCAATAGCTTGGTTACCCGTGGTGATATCTCGGTTATCCCTCTTACTACTGTAAGCCTACAGCAGTGCGGCCAATAGCTTGGTAACCCGTGGTGATGTCTCGGTTATCCCTCTTACTACTGTAAGCCTACAGTAGTGCGGCCAATAGTTTGGTAACCCGTGGTGATGTCTCGGTTATCCCTCATGCTACTGTAAGCCTACAGTAGTGCGGCCAATAGCTTGGTAACCCGTGGTGATGTCTCGGTTATCCCTCATGCTACAGTAAGCCTACAGTAGTGCGGCCAATAGCTTGGTAACCCGTGGTGATATCTCGGTTATCCCTCATGCTACTGTAAGCCTACAGTAGTGCGGCTAATAGCTTGGTAACCCGTGGTGATGTCTCGGTTATCTCTCTTACTACTGTAAGCCTACAGTAGTGCGGCTAATAGCTTGGTAACCCGTGGTGATGTCTCGGTTATCCCTCTTACTACTGTAAGCCTACAGTAGTGCGGCTAATAGCTTGGTAACCCGTTGTGATGTCTCGGTTATCCCTCTTACTACTGTAAGCCTACAGTAGTGCGGCTAATAGCTTGGTAACCCGTGGTGATGTTTCGGTTATCCCTCATGCTACTGTAAGCCTACAGTAGTGCGGCTAATAGCTTGGTAACCCGTGGTGATGTCTCGGTTATCCCTCATGCTACTGTAAGCCTACAGTAGTGCGGCTAATAGCTTGGTAACCCGTGGTGATGTCTCGGTTATCCCTCTTACTACTGTAAGCCTACAGTAGTGCGGCTAATAGCTTGGTAACCCGTGGTGATGTCTCGGTTATCCCTCTTACTACTGTAAGCCTACAGTAGTGCGGCTAATAGCTTGGTAACCCGTGGTGATGTCTCGGTTATCCCTCTTACTACTGTAGGCCTACAGTAGTGCGGCTAATAGCTTGGTAACCCGTTGTGATGTCTCGGTTATCCCTCTTACTACTGTACGCCTACAGTAGTGCGGCCGATAGCTTGGTAACCCGTGGTGATGTCTCGGTTATCCCTCATGCTACTGTAAGCCTACAGTAGTGCGGCTAATAGCTTGGTAACCCGTGGTGATGTCTCGGTTATCCCTCATGCTACTGTAAGCCTACAGTAGTGCGGCCAATAGCTTGGTAACCCGTGGTGATATCTCGGTTATCCCTCTTACTACTGTAAGCCTACAGTAGTGCGGCTAATAGCTTGGTAACCCGTGGTGATGTCTCGGTTATCCCTCATGCTACTGTAAGCCTACAGTAGTGCGGCCAATAGCTTGGTAACCCGTGGTGATGTCTCGGTTATCCCTCATGCTACTGTTAGCCTACAGTAGTGCGGCCGATAGCTTGGTAACCCGTGGTGATGTCTCGGTTATCCCTCATGCTACTGTAAGCCTACAGTAGTGCGGCCAATAGCTTGGTAACCCGCGGTGATATCTCGGTTATCCCTCATGCTACTGTAAGCCTACAGTAGTGCGGCCAATAGCTTGGTAACCCGTGGTGATGTCTCGGTTATCCCTCTTACTACTGTAAGCCTACAGAAGTGCGGCCAATAGCTTGGTAACCCGTGGTCATATCTCGGTTATCCCTCATGCTACTGTAAGCCTACAGTAGTGCGGCCAATAGCTTGGTATCCCGTGGTGATGTCTCGGTTATCCCTCTTACTACTGTAAGCCTACAGTAGTGCGGCCAATAGCTTGGTAACCCGTGGTGATGTCTCGGTTATCCCTCTTACTACTGTAAGCCTACAGTAGTGCGGCTAATAGCTTGGTAACCCGTGGTGATGTCTCGGTTATCCCTCATGCTACTGTAAGCCTACAGCAGTGCGGCCAATAGCTTAGTAACCCGTGGTGATGTCTCGGTTATCCCTCTTACTACTGTAAGCCTACAGTAGTGCGGCCAATAGCTTGGTAACCCGTGGTGATGTCTCGGTTATCCCTCTTACTACTGTAAGCCTACAGTAGTGCGGCCAATAGCTTGGTAACCCGTGGTGATGTCTCGGTTATCCCTCATGCTACTGTAAGCCTACAGTAGTGCGGCCAATAGCTTGGTAACCCGTGGTGATGTCTCGGTTATCCCTCTTACTACTGTAAGCCTACAGTATTGCGGCCAATAGCTTGGTAACCCGTGGGGATGTCTCGGTTATCCCTCTTACTACTGTAAGCCTACAGTAGTGCGGCCAATAGCTTGGTAACCCGTGGTGATGTCTCGGTTATCCCTCTTACTACTGTAAGCCTACAGTAGTGCGGCCAATAGCTTGGTAACCCGTGGTGATGTCTCGGTTATCCCTTATGCTACTGTAAGCCTACAGTAGTGCGGCCAATAACTTGGTAACCCGTGGTGATATCTCGGTTATCCCTCTTACTACTGTAAGCCTACAGTAGTGCGGCCAATAGCTTGGTAACGCGTGGTGGTGTCTCGGTTATCCCTCATGCTACTGTAAGCCTACAGTAGTGCGGCTAATAGCTTGGTAACCCGTGGTGATGTCTCGGTTATCCCTCTTACTACTGTAAGCCTACAGTAGTGCAGCCAATAGCTTGGTAACCCGTGGTGATGTCTCGGTTATCCCTCTTACTACTGTAAGCCTACAGTAGTGCGGCCAATAGCTTGGTAACCCGTGGTGATGTCTCGGTTATCCCTCTTACTACTGTAAGCCTACAGTAATGCGGCCAATAGCTTGGTAACCCGTGGTGATGTCTCGGTTATCCCTCTTACTAAGCCTACAGTAGTGCGGCCAATAGCTTGGTAACCCGTGGTGATGTCTCGGTTATCCCTCATGCTACCGTAAGCCTACAGTAGTGCGGCCAATAGCTTGGTAACCCGCGGTGATGTCTCGGTTATCCCTTATGCTACTGTAAGCCTACAGTAGTGCGGCCAATAGCTTGGTAACCCGTGGTGATGTCTCGGTTATCCCTCTTACTACTGTAAGCCTACAGTAGTGCGGCCAATAGCTTGGTAACGCGTGGTGATGTCTCGGTTATCCCTCATGCTACTGTAAGCCTACAGTAGTGCGGCTAATAGCTTGGTAACCCGTGGTGATGTCTCGGTTATCCCTCTTACTACTGTAAGCCTACAGTAGTGCGGCCAATAGCTTGGTAACCCGTGGTGATGTCTCGGTTATCCCTCTTACTACTGTAAGCCTACAGTAGTGCGGCTAATAGCTTGGTAACCCGCGGTGATGTCTCGGTTATCCCTCTTACTACTGTAAGCCTACAGTAGTGCGGCCAATAGCTTGGTAACCCGTGGTGATGTCTCGGTTATCCCTCTTACTACTGTAAGCCTACAGTAGTGCGGCCAATAGCTTGGTAACCCGTGGTGATGTCTCGGTTATCCCTCTTACTACTGTAAGCCTACAGTAGTGCGGCCAATAGCTTGGTAACCCGTGGTGATGTCTCGGTTATCCCTCTTACTACTGTAAGCCTACAGTAGTGCGGCCAATAGCTTGGTAACCCGTGGGGATGTCTCGGTTATCCCTCTTACTACTGTAAGCCTACAGCAGTGCGGCTAATAGCTTGGTAACCCGTGGTGATGTCTCGGTTATCCCTCTTACTACTGTAAGCCTACAGTAGTGCGGCCAATAGCTTGGTAACCCGTGGTGATGTCTCGGTTATCCCTCTTACTACTGTAAGCCTACAGTAGTGCGGCTAATAGCTTGGTAACCCGTGGTGATGTCTCGGTTATCCCTCATGCTACTGTAAGCCTACAGCAGTGCGGCCAATAGCTTAGTAACCCGTGGTGATGTCTCGGTTATCCCTCTTACTACTGTAAGCCTACAGTAGTGCGGCCAATAGCTTGGTAACCCGTGGTGATGTCTCGGTTATCCATCTTACTACTGTAAGCCTACAGTAGTGCGGCCAATAGCTTGGTAACCCGTGGTGATGTCTCGGTTATCCCTCATGCTACTGTAAGCCTACAGTAGTGCGGCCAATAGCTTGGTAACCCGTGGTGATGTCTCGGTTATCCCTCTTACTACTGTAAGCCTACAGTATTGCGGCCAATAGCTTGGTAACCCGTGGGGATGTCTCGGTTATCCCTCTTACTACTGTAAGCCTACAGTAGTGCGGCCAATAGCTTGGTAACCCGTGGTGATGTCTCGGTTATCCCTCTTACTACTGTAAGCCTACAGTAGTGCGGCCAATAGCTTGGTAACCCGTGGTGATGTCTCGGTTATCCCTTATGCTACTGTAAGCCTACAGTAGTGCGGCCAATAGCTTGGTAACCCGTGGTGATGTCTCGGTTATCCCTCTTACTACTGTAAGCCTACAGTAGTGCGGCCAATAGCTTGGTAACCCGTGGTGATGTCTCGGTTATCCCTCTTACTACTGTAAGCCTACAGTAGTGCGGCTAATAGCTTGGTAACCCGTGGTGATGTCTCGGTTATCCCTCATGCTACTGTAAGCCTACAGCAGTGCGGCCAATAGCTTAGTAACCCGTGGTGATGTCTCGGTTATCCCTCTTACTACTGTAAGCCTACAGTATTGCGGCCAATAGCTTGGTAACCCGTGGTGATGTCTCGGTTATCCCTCTTACTACTGTAAGCCTACAGTAGTGCGGCCAATAGCTTGGTAACCCGTGGTGATGTCTCGGTTATCCCTCTTACTACTGTAAGCCTACAGTAGTGCGGCCAATAGCTTGGTAACCCGTGGTGATGTCTCGGTTATCCCTTATGCTACTGTAAGCCTACAGTAGTGCGGCCAATAGCTTGGTAACCCGTGGTGATGTCTCGGTTATCCCTCTTACTACTGTAAGCCTACAGTAGTGCGGCCAATAGCTTGGTAACCCGTGGTGATGTCTCGGTTATCCCTCTTACTACTGTAAGCCTACAGTAGTGCGGCTAATAGCTTGGTAACCCGTGGTGATGTCTCGGTTATCCCTCATGCTACTGTAAGCCTACAGCAGTGCGGCCAATAGCTTAGTAACCCGTGGTGATGTCTCGGTTATCCCTCTTACTACTGTAAGCCTACAGTAGTGCGGCCAATAGCTTGGTAACCCGTGGTGATGTCTCGGTTATCCCTCTTACTACTGTAAGCCTACAGTAGTGCGGCCAATAGCTTGGTAACCCGTGGTGATGTCTCGGTTATCCCTCATGCTACTGTAAGCCTACAGTAGTGCGGCCAATAGCTTGGTAACCCGTGGTGATGTCTCGGTTATCCCTCTTACTACTGTAAGCCTACAGTATTGCGGCCAATAGCTTGGTAACCCGTGGGGATGTCTCGGTTATCCCTCTTACTACTGTAAGCCTACAGTAGTGCGGCCAATAGCTTGGTAACCCGTGGTGATGTCTCGGTTATCCCTCTTACTACTGTAAGCCTACAGTAGTGCGGCCAATAGCTTGGTAACCCGTGGTGATGTCTCGGTTATCCCTTATGCTACTGTAAGCCTACAGTAGTGCGGCCAATAGCTTGGTAACCCGTGGTGATGTCTCGGTTATCCCTCTTACTACTGTAAGCCTACAGTAGTGCGGCCAATAGCTTGGTAACCCGTGGTGATGTCTCGGTTATTCCTCTTGCTACTGTAAGCCTACAGTAGTGCGGCCAATAGCTTGGTAACGCGTGGTGGTGTCTCGGTTATCCCTCATGCTACTGTAAGCCTACAGTAGTGCGGCTAATAGCTTGGTAACCCGTGGTGATGTCTCGGTTATCCCTCTTACTACTGTAAGCCTACAGTAGTGCGGCCAATAGCTTGGTAACCCGTGGTGATGTCTCGGTTATCCCTCTTACTACTGTAAGCCTACAGTAGTGCGGCCAATAGCTTGGTAACCCGTGGTGATGTCTCGGTTATCCCTCTTACTACTGTAAGCCTACAGTAGTGCGGCCAATAGCTTGGTAACCCGTGGTGATGTCTCGGTTATCCCTCTTACTACTGTAAGCCTACAGTAGTGCGGCCAATAGCTTGGTAACCCGTGGTGATGTCTCGGTTATCCCTCATGCTACCGTAAGCCTACAGTAGTGCGGCCAATAGCTTGGTAACCCGCGGTGATGTCTCGGTTATCCCTTATGCTACTGTAAGCCTACAGTAGTGCGGCCAATAGCTTGGTAACCCGTGGTGATGTCTCGGTTATCCCTCTTACTACTGTAAGCCTACAGTAGTGCGGCCAATAGCTTGGTAACGCGTGGTGATGTCTCGGTTATCCCTCATGCTACTGTAAGCCTACAGTAGTGCGGCTAATAGCTTGGTAACCCGTGGTGATGTCTCGGTTATCCCTCTTACTACTGTAAGCCTACAGTAGTGCGGCCAATAGCTTGGTAACCCGTGGTGATGTCTCGGTTATCCCTCTTACTACTGTAAGCCTACAGTAGTGCGGCCAATAGCTTGGTAACCCGTGGTGATGTCTCGGTTATCCCTCTTACTACTGTAAGCCTACAGTAGTGCGGCCAATAGCTTGGTAACCCGTGGTGATGTCTCGGTTATCCCTCTTACTACTGTAAGCCTACAGTAGTGCGGCCAATAGCTTGGTAACCCATGGTGATGTCTCGGTTATCCCTCTTACTACTGTAAGCCTACAGCAGTGCGGCCAATAGCTTGGTAACCCGTGGGGATGTCTCGGTTATCCCTCTTACTACTGTAAGCCTACAGCAGTGCGGCTAATAGCTTGGTAACCCGTGGTGATGTCTCGGTTATCCCTCTTACTACTGTAAGCCTACAGTAGTGCGGCCAATAGCTTGGTAACCCGTGGTGATGTCTCGGTTATCCCTCTTACTACTGTAAGCCTACAGTAGTGCGGCCAATAGCTTGGTAACCCGTGGTGATGTCTCGGTTATCCCTCATGCTACTGTAAGCCTACAGTAGTGCGGCCAATAGCTTGGTAACCCGCGGTGATATCTCGGTTATCCCTCTTACTACTGTAAGCCTACAGTAGTGCGGCCAATAGATTGGTAACCCGTGGTGATGTCTCGGTTATCCCTCATGCTACTGTAAGCCTACAGTAGTGCGGCCAATAGCTTGGTAACCCGTGGTGATGTCTCGGTTATCCCTCATGCTACTGTAAGCCTACAGTAGTGCGGCCAATAGCTTGGTAACCCGCGGTGATGTCTCGGTTATTCCTCTTACTACTGTAAGCCTGCAGTAGTGCGGCCAATAGCTTGGTAACCCGTGGTGATGTCTCGGTTATCCCTCTTGCTACTGTAAGCCTACAGTAGTGCGGCCAATAGCTTGGTAACCCGTGGTGATGTCTCGGTTATCCCTCATGCTACTGTAAGCCTACAGTAGTGCGGCCAATAGCTTGGTAACCCGTGGTGATGTCTCGGTTATCCCTCTTACTACTGTAAGCCTACAGTAGTGCGGCCAATAGCTTGGTAACCCGTGGTGATGTCTCGGTTATCCCTCTTACTACTGTAAGCCTACAGTAGTGCGGCCAATAGCTTGGTAACCCGTGGTGATGTCTCGGTTATCCCTCTTACTACTGTAAGCCTACAGTAGTGCGGCCAATAGCTTGGTAACCCGTGGTGATGTCTCGGTTATCCCTCTTACTAAGCCTACAGTAGTGCGGCCAATAGCTTGGTAACCCGTGGTGATGTCTCGGTTATCCCTCATGCTACTGTAAGCCTACAGTAGTGCGGCCAATAGCTTGGTAACCCGCGGTGATGTCTCGGTTATCCCTCATGCTACTGTAAGCCTACAGTAGTGCGGCCAATAGCTTGGTAACCCGTGGTGATGTCTCGGTTATCCCTCTTACTACTGTAAGCCTACAGTAGTGCGGCCAATAACTTGGTAACGCGTGGTGATGTCTCGGTTATCCCTCATGCTACTGTAAGCCTACAGTAGTGCGGCTAATAGCTTGGTAACCCGTGGTGATGTCTCGGTTATCCCTCTTACTACTGTAAGCCTACAGTAGTGCGGCCAATAGCTTGGTAACCCGTGGTGATGTCTCGGTTATCCCTCTTACTACTGTAAGCCTACAGTAGTGCGGCTAATAGCTTGGTAACCCGTGGTGATGTCTCGGTTATCCCTCTTACTACTGTAAGCCTGCAGTAGTGCGGCCAATAGCTTGGTAACCCGTGGTGATGTCTCGGTTATCCCTCTTACTACTGTAAGCCTACAGTAGTGCGGCCAATAGCTTGGTAACCCGTGGTGATGTCTCGGTTATCCCTCTTACTACTGTAAGCCTACAGTAGTGCGGCCAATAGCTTGGTAACCCGTGGTGATGTCTCGGTTATCCCTCTTACTACTGTAAGCCTACAGTAGTGCGGCTAATAGCTTGGTAACCCGTGGTGATGTCTCGGTTATCCCTCTTACTACTGTAAGCCTACAGTAGTGCGGCCAATAGCTTGGTAACCCGTGGTGATGTCTCGGTTATCCCTCTTACTACTGTAAGCCTACAGTAGTGCGGCTAATAGCTTGGTAACCCGTGGTGATGTCTCGGTTATCCCTCTTACTACTGTAAGCCTACAGTAGTGCGGCCAATAGCTTGGTAACCCGTGGTGATGTCTCGGTTATCCCTCTTACTACTGTAAGCCTACAGTAGTGCGGCCAATAGCTTGGTAACCCGTGGTGATGTCTCGGTTATCCCTCTTACTACTGTAAGCCTACAGTAGTGCGGCTAATAGCTTGGTAACCCGTGGTGATGTCTCGGTTATCCCTCTTACTACTGTAAGCCTACAGTAGTGCGGCCAATAGCTTGGTAACCCGTGGTGATGTCTCGGTTATCCCTCTTACTACTGTAAGCCTACAGTAGTGCGGCCAATAGCTTGGTAACCCGTGGTGATGTCTCGGTTATCCCTCTTACTACTGTAAGCCTACAGTAGTGCGGCCAATAGCTTGGTAACCCGTGGTGATGTCTCGGTTATCCCTCTTACTACTGTAAGCCTACAGTAGTGCGGCTAATAGCTTGGTAACCCGTGGTGATGTCTCGGTTATCCCTCTTACTACTGTAAGCCTACAGTAGTGCGGCCAATAGCTTGGTAACCCGCGGTGATGTCTCGGTTATCCCTCATGCTACTGTAAGCCTACAGTAGTGCGGCCAATAGCTTGGTAACCCGCGGTGATATCTCGGTTATCCCTCTTACTACTGTAAGCCTACAGTAGTGCGGCCAATAGATTGGTAACCCGTGGTGATGTCTCGGTTATCCCTCTTACTACTGTAAGCCTACAGTAGTGCGGCTAATAGCTTGGTAACCCGTGGTGATGTCTCGGTTATCCCTCTTACTACTGTAAGCCTACAGTAGTGCGGCCAATAGCTTGGTAACCCGTGGTGATGTCTCGGTTATCCCTCATGCTACTGTAAGCCTACAGTAGTGCGGCCAATAGCTTGGTAACCCGTGGTGATGTCTCGGTTATCCCTCTTACTAATGTAAGTCTACAGTAGTGCGGCTAATAGCTTGGTAACCCGTGGTGATATCTCGGTTATCCCTCTTACTACTGTAAGCCTACAGTAGTGCGGCTAATAGCTTGGTAACCCGTGGTGATATCTCGGTTATCCCTCTTACTACTGTAAGCCTACAGTAGTGCGGCCAATAGCTTGGTAACCCGTGGTGATGTCTCGGTTATCCCTCTTACTACTGTAAGCCTACAGTATTGCGGCCAATAGCTTGGTAACCCGTGGTGATGTCTCGGTTATCCCTCATGCTACTGTAAGCCTACAGTAGTGCGGCCAATAGCTTGGTAACCCGCGGTGATATCTCGGTTATCCCTCTTACTACTGTAAGCCTACAGTAGTGCGGCTAATAGCTTGGTAACCCGTGGTGATATCTCGGTTATCCCTCTTACTACTGTAAGCCTGCAGTAGTGCGGCCAATAGCTTGGTAACCCGTGGTGATGTCTCGGTTATCCCTCATGCTACTGTAAGCCTACAGTAGTGCGGCCAATAGCTTGGTACCCCGTGGTGATGTCTCGGTTATCCCTCATGCTACTGTAAGCCTACGGTAGTGCGGCCAATAGCTTGGTAACCCGTGGTGATGTCTCGGTTATCCCTCTTACTACTGTAAGCCTACAGTAGTGCGGCTAATAGCTTGGTAACCCGTGGTGATGTCTCGGTTATCCCTCATGCTACTGTAAGCCTACAGTAGTGCGGCCAATGGCTTGGTAACCCGTGGTGATGTCTCGGTTATCCCTCATGCTACTGTAAGCCTACAGTAGTGCGGCCAATAGCTTGGTAACCAGTGGTGCATTATCCTGTCCAGCACCGCCTGTATGCCACTGTTCACGGTGTCGGTGGCGCTACAGTGTGTAGATACATCCCTGTCGCTGGTTGTGGGCCATTGATAGACTCCTGCAAGGGTGGCCGTCCCCTTATAACCCAATGGCTTCTCTCGGAGTCACCCCGCGGTGGTTGGCTTGCCTTGGTTCCTCAGTGGCGTGCCCGGGGTATGCGGTCTGCGTAGTCCCGTGGTTGGTCGAATAGGTTGCACCAAGGTCACATTGGAATTCCGCACATCCTCAGCATTGCGCATTTTCATTCGTTATCATCTGGTTATTCTGTTATTTTAAGTTCTAAAAGGTCTGTATTAGTTGTGATGATTTTCTTTCGGTACTGCTGAAGTTAGAATGATGTTTTCAGGTTCCAATGATGACATTCGGCCGGTAAATGCGTATTCCTAGAGGCCAAATAATTTTTATTTATTGTTGACACCTTGCTCAATATCCTTTTGTGCCATATAGTACGACCCAGTAACTGTAGAACTTCTCAGTCCATCGTAATCGGCCATTTGTCACTCAACTCAGCGACGTTTCCCTCTGGCTGACCATGACTGGCACTATCACCTCATAGCGACGTTTCCTTCTGGCTGACCATGACTGGCACTAACACCGCATAGCGACGTTTGTGGCTGACCATGACTGGCACTAACACCGCATAGCGACGTTTGTGGCTGACCATAACTGGCACTAACACCGCATAGCGACGTTTGTGGCTGACCATGACTGGTACTAACACCGCATAGCGACGCTTCCTTCTGGCTGACCATGACTGGCACTAACACCGCATAGCGACGTTTTCCTCTGGCTCACCATGACTGGCACTATCACCGCATAGCGACGTTTCCTTCTGGCTGACCATGACTGGCACTATCACCTCATAGCGACGTTTCCTTCTGGCTGACCATGACTGGCACTATCACCGCATAGCGACGTTTCCTTCTGGCTGACCATAACCGGCACTAACACCGCATAGCGACGTTTGTGGCTGACCATGACTGGCACTAACACCGCATAGCGACGTTTGTGGCTGACCATAACTGGCACTAACACCGCATAGCGACGTTTGTGGCTGACCATGACTGGCACTAACACCGCATAGCGACGCTTCCTTCTGGCTGACCATGACTGACACTATCACCGCATAGCGACGTTTCCTTCTGGCTGACCATGACTGGCACTATCACCGCATAGCGACGCTTCCTTCTGGCTGACCATGACTGACACTATCACCGCATAGCGACGTTTCCTTCTGGCTGACCATGACTGGCACTATCACCGCATAGCGACGTTTCCTTCTGGCTGACCATAACCGGCACTAACACCGCATAGCGACGTTTGTGGCTGACCATGACTGGCACTAACACCGCATAGCGTCGCTTCCTTCTGGCTGACCATGACTGACACTATCACAGCATAGCAACGTTTCCTTCTGGCTGACCATGACTGGCACTATCACCGCATAGCGACGCTTCCTTCTGGCTGACCATGACTGACACTATCACCGCATAGCGACGTTTCCTTCTGGCTGACCATGACTGCCACTATCACCGCATAGCGACGTTTCCTTCTGGCTGACCATGACTGACACTATCACCGCATAGCGACGTTTCCTTCTGGCTGACCATGACTGCCACTTTCATGCATGTCGCCGGTTAAATGACCAGTGAAGCACCCTTTTACCATAGACTGCATGTGGTACATAGCGCCAGGAACATGCCCCATGGATGTCGCCTGTTTCCTTGTCCCCAGGGCTCTTCATCACGTTCCTCATCATCGAGTGGCTGGGCCGCAAGAGGACCATGGCGCTCGAGTTCTTCGTCTTCTCCATCTTCGTCTTCCTCGTCAACATGTGCACCACGAGGTGAGTACGTCAATACTGCTTGTATCTGTAATCGAGGTCAATAGTAAGGCAAAAGTTCTCTCATCTGTACCCGAGGTAAAAAAATAGGCAAAATGTTCCTATTATGGTACGGCAGGGTGGGTTCATGTGTACTGCGGATGAGTACAAGTGTACTGCGGGATGAGTACACGTGTAGTGCGGGATGAGTACATATGTACTGCTGGGTGCTTGCAAATAACTTAACTCCTCATAGCTTGATATTTTCAAAATAAGTCAGTCGTTGTCATAACGTAACCCCCCCCCCCTCACATCCTGCTGTGCTTGCAGGACTGTGCTGACTTTGTTCCTGTTCGTGGCTCGAGCCTTCATCTCAGGAGCCTTCCAGGCAGCCTACGTGTACACTCCAGAGGTAAGCCAACCTACGTGTACACTCCAGAGGTAAGCCAGCCTACGTGTACACTCCAGAGGTAAGCCAACCCACGTGTACACTCCAGAGGTAAGCCAACCTACGTGTACACTCTAGAGGTAAGCCAGCCTACGTGTACACTCCAGAGGTAAACCAGCCTACGTGTACACTCCAGAGGTAAGCCAACCCACGTGTACACTCCAGAGGTAAGCCAACCCACGTGTACACTCCAGAGGTAAGCCAGCCTACGTGTACACTCCAGAGGTAAGCCAACCCACGTGTACACTCCAGAGGTAAGCCAGCCTACGTGTACACTCCAGAGGTAAGCCAACCCACGTGTACACTCCAGAGGTAAGCCAACCTACGTGTACACTCTAGAGGTAAGCCAGTCTACGTGTACACTCCAGAGGTAAGCCAGCCTAGGTGTACACTCCAGAGGTAAGCCAGCCTACATGTACACTCCCGAGGTAAGTCAGTCTACGTGTACACTCCTGAGGTAAGCCAACCTACGTGTACACTCTAGAGGTAAGCCAACCTACGTGTACACTCTAGAGGTAAGCCAGTCTACGTGTACACTCCAGAGGTAAGCCAGTCTACGTGTACACTCCAGAGGTAAGCCAGCCAGTCAGTCTACGTGTACACTCCAGAGGTAGGCCACCCACGTGTACACTCCAGAGGTAAGCCAGCCTACGTGTACACTCCAGAGGTAAGCCAGTCTACGTGTACACTCCAGAGGTAAGCCAGTCTACGTGTACACTCCAGAGGTAAGCCACCTACGTGTACACTCCAGAGGTAAGCCAGCCTACGTGTACACTCCAGAGGTAAGCCACCTACGTGTACACTCCAGAGGTAAGCCAGTCTACGTGTACACTCCAGAGGTAAGCCAGCCAGTCAGTCTACGTGTACACTCCAGAGGTAAGCGAGCCTACGTGTACACTCCAAAGGTAAGCGAGCCTACGTGTACACGCCAGAGGTAAGCGAGCCTACGTGTACACTCCAGAGGTAAGCGAGCCTACGTGTACACGCCAGAGGTAAGCGAGCCTACGTGTACACTCCAGAGGTAAGCGAGCCTACGTGTACACTCCAGAGGTAAGCCAGCCAGCCAGCCTACGTGTACACTCCAGAGGTAAGCCATCTACGTGTACACTCCCGAGGTAAGCCAGTCTACGTGTACACTCCAGAGGTAAGCCAGTCTACGTGTACACTCCAGAGGTAAGCCAGCCAGTCAGTCTATGTGTACACTCCAGAGGTAAGCCACCTACGTGTACACTCCAGAGGTAAGCCAGTCTACGTGTACACTCCAGAGGTAAGCCAGCCAGTCAGTCTACGTGTACACTCCAGAGGTAAGCCAGCCTACGTGTACACTCCAGAGGTAAGCCAGTCTACCGTGTACACTCCAGAGGTAAGCCACCTACGTGTACACTCCAGAGGTAAGCCAGTCTACGTGTACACTCCAGAGGTAGGCCAGTCTACGTGTACACTCCAGAGGTAAGCCAGCCTAGGTGTACACTCCAGAGGTAGGCCAGTCTACGTGTACACTCCAGAGGTAAGCCACCTACGTGTACACTCTAGAGGTAAGCCACCTACGTGTACACTCCAGAGGTAGGCCAGTCTACGTGTACACTCCAGAGGTAGGCCAGTCTACGTGTACACTCCAGAGGTAAGCCAGCCTAGGTGTACACTCCAGAGGTAGGCCAGTCTACGTGTACACTCCAGAGGTAAGCCACCTACGTGTACACTCCAGAGGTAAGCCACCTACGTGTACACTCCAGAGGTAAGCCACCTACGTGTACACTCCAGAGGTAAGCCACCCACGTGTACACTCCAGAGGTAGGCCAGTCTACGTGTACACTCCAGAGGTAAGCCACCTACGTGTACACTCCAGAGGTAGGCCAGTCTACGTGTACACTCCAGAGGTAGGCCAGTCTACGTGTACACTCCAGAGGTAAGCCAGCCTAGGTGTACACTCCAGAGGTAGGCCAGTCTACGTGTACACTCCAGAGGTAAGCCACCTACGTGTACACTCCAGAGGTAGGCCAGTCTACGTGTACACTCCAGAGGTAAGCCACCTACGTGTACACTCCAGAGGTAGGCCAGTCTACGTGTACACTCCAGAGGTAGGCCAGTCTACGTGTACACTCCAGAGGTAAGCCAGCCTAGGTGTACACTCCAGAGGTAGGCCAGTCTACGTGTACACTCCAGAGGTAAGCCACCTACGTGTACACTCCAGAGGTAAGCGAGCCTACGTGTACACTCCAGAGGTAAGCCAGCCAGCCAGTCTACGTGTACACTCCAGAGGTAAGCCACCCACGTGTACACTCCAGAGGTAAGCCAGTCTACGTGTACACTCCAGAGGTAAGCCACCTACGTGTACACTCCAGAGGTAAGCCAGTCTACGTGTACACTCCAGAGGTAAGCCAGCCAGTCAGTCTACGTGTACACTCCAGAGGTAAGCCAGTCTACGTGTACACTCCAGAGGTAAGCCACCTACGTGTACACTCCAGAGGTAAGCCACCTACGTGTACACTCTAGAGGTAAGCCAGTCTACGTGTACACTCCAGAGGTAAGCCAGCCAGTCAGTCTACGTGTACACTCCAGAGGTAAGCCAGCCTACGTGTACACTCCAGAGGTAAGCCACCCACGTGTACACTCCAGAGGTAAGCCACCTACGTGTACACTCCAGAGGTAAGCCACCTACGTGTACACTCCAGAGGTAAGCCAGTCTACGTGTACACTCCAGAGGTAAGCCAGCCAGTCAGTCTACGTGTACACTCCAGAGGTAAGCCACCTACGTGTACACTCCAGAGGTAAGCCAGCCAGCCAGTCTACGTGTACACTCCAGAGGTAAGCCACCTACGTGTACACTCCAGAGGTAAGCCAGTCTACGTGTACACTCCAGAGGTAAGCCAGCCTACGTGTACACTCCAGAGGTAAGCCACCTACGTGTACACTCCAGAGGTAAGCCAGTCTACGTGTACACTCCAGAGGTAAGCCAGCCAGTCAGTCTACGTGTACACTCCAGAGGTAAGCCACCTACGTGTACACTCCAGAGGTAAGCCACCTACGTGTACACTCCAGAGGTAAGCCAGTCTACGTGTACACTCCAGAGGTAAGCCAGCCTACGTGTACACTCCAGAGGTAAGCCAGCCTACGTGTACACTCCAGAGGTAGGCCAGTCTACGTGTACACTCCAGAGGTAAGCCAGCCTACGTGTACACTCCAGAGGTAAGCCACCTACGTGTACACTCCAGAGGTAAGCCAGCCTACGTGTACACTCCAGAGGTAAGCCACCTACGTGTACACTCCAGAGGTAAGCCAGTCTACGTGTACACTCCAGAGGTAAGCCAGCCAGTCAGTCTACGTGTACACTCCAGAGGTAAGCCAGCCAGTCAGTCTACGTGTACACTCCAGAGGTAAGCCACCTACGTGTACACTCCAGAGGTAAGCCACCTACGTGTACACTCCAGAGGTAAGCCAGTCTACGTGTACACTCCAGAGGTAAGCCAGCCTACGTGTACACTCCAGAGGTAAGCCAGCCTACGTGTACACTCCAGAGGTAAGCCACCTACGTGTACACTCTAGAGGTAAGCCAGTCTACGTGTACACTCCAGAGGTAAGCCAGTCTACGTGTACACTCCAGAGGTAAGCCACCCACGTGTACACTCCAGAGGTAAGCCACCTACGTGTACACTCCAGAGGTAAGCCAGCCTACGTGTACACTCCAGAGGTAAGCCAGCCTACGTGTACACTCCAGAGGTAAGCCACCTACGTGTACACTCCAGAGGTAAGCCACCCACGTGTACACTCCAGAGGTAGGCCACCTACGTGTACACTCCAGAGGTAGGTACGTCGTGATACACGCTGCTCGGTGGCATCCCGTTCAGAGGAACCTCAGAAAATGTTAAATAATGTTTAAATAACAAAATAAACCGTAATACTCGCTGTTGGCTTTTCCAAGTGTTTCATATTGTAAAGTTATCATTTACATATGCCTTCATAGATACTCGCAATGTATCATACTTACAGAAACAAAGGATCTGCTGTTAAGGGCGATATTGGCTTGATTGTGAAGAGTATGTTAACCACAGTGATCACTGGCTGGACAGTTGTAGCCCTGCCACATGTTTGACCGTCTTGTCCACTTGGTGGCGTTGTCCCCAGGTCTACCCGACCACGTTTCGTGCCCTCGGTCTGGGGTCCTGCAGCGGAATGGCGCGCATCGGAGCACTCGTCACCCCCTTCGTGGCCCAGGTAACACCCACAGTGTACTGTAACCAAGGGAACGCCCACAGTGTACTATAACCAAGGTAACACCCACAGTGTACTATAACCAAGGGAACGCCCACAGTGTACTATAACCAAGGGAACGCCCACTGTGTACTGTAACCAAGGCAACGCCCACTGTGTACTGTAACCAAGGTAACACCCACAGTGTATTTAACCAAGGCAACGCCCACTGTGTACTGTAACCAAGGTAACACCCACAGTGTACTTTAACCAAGGCAACGCCCAATGTACTGTAACCAAGTTAGCACCCATTGCCTAGTAATTAATGCCCAAGTAATACCATGTATTGATATGGGCTGCTTGTGATGCATACTCTCATTAGGTGGCGCTGCGGTCGTCTGTGTACGTGGCTATCAACGTCTATGGCGGAATGTGTATCCTGGGCGCTATAGCCAGCCTGCTGCTGCCCATAGAGACCAAGGGCAGGACGATGGAGGTAAGGACATACACCCTGACCACCCCCCTCCCTCCCTCCCTCCCTCCCCTCACAATGTACATACTGGGCGCTATAGCCAGCCTGCTGCTGCCCATAGAGACCAAGGGCAGGACGATGGAGGTAAGGACATACACCCTGACCACCCCCCTCCCTCCCTCCCTCCCTCCCCTCACAATGTACATACTGGGCGCTATAGCCAGCCTGCTGCTGCCCATAGAGACCAAGGGCAGGACGATGGAGGTAAGGACATACACCCTGACCACCCCCCTCCCTCCCTCCCCTCACAATGTACATACTGGGCGCTATAGCCAGCCTGCTGCTTCCCATAGAGACCAAGGGCAGGACGATGGAGGTAAGGACATACACCCTGACCACCCCCCTCCGTCCCTCCCTCCCTCCCCTCACAATGTACATACTGGGCGCTATAGCCAGCCTGCTGCTGCCCATAGAGACCAAGGGCAGGATGATGGAGGTAAGGACATACACCCTGACCACCCCCCTCCCTCCCTCCCCTCACAATGTACATACTGGGCGCTATAGCCAGCCTGCTGCTTCCCATAGAGACCAAGGGCAGGACGATGGAGGTAAGGACATACACCCTGACCACCCCCCTCCCTCCCTCCCCTCACAATGTACATACTGGGCGCTATAGCCAGCCTGCTGCTGCCCATAGAGACCAAGGGCAGGATGATGGAGGTAAGGACATACACCCTGACCACCCCCCTCCCTCCCTCCCTCCCTCCCCTCACAATGTACATACTGGGCGCTATAGCCAGCCTGCTGCTGCCCATAGAGACCAAGGGCAGGATGATGGAGGTAAGGACATACACCCTGACCACCCCCCTCCCTCCCTCCCCTCACAATGTACATACTGGGCGCTATAGCCAGCCTGCTGCTGCCCATAGAGACCAAGGGCAGGATGATGGAGGTAAGGACATACACCCTGACCGCCCCCCTCCCTCCCTCCCTCCCTCCCCTCACAATGTACATACTGGGCGCTATAGCCAGCCTGCTGCTGCCCATAGAGACCAAGGGCAGGACGATGGAGGTAAGGACATACACCCTGACCACCCCCCTCCGTCCCTCCCTCCCTCCCCTCACAATGTACATACTGGGCGCTATAGCCAGCCTGCTGCTGCCCATAGAGACCAAGGGCAGGATGATGGAGGTAAGGACATACACCCTGACCACCCCCCTCCCTCCCTCCCTCCCCTCACAATGTACATACTGGACGCTATAGCCAGCCTGCTGCTGCCCATAGAGACCAAGGGCAGGACGATGGAGGTAAGGACATACACCCTGACCACCCCCCTCCCTCCCTCCCTCCCTCCCCTCACAATGTACATACTGGGCGCTATAGCCAGCCTGCTGCTGCCCATAGAGACCAAGGGCAGGACGATGGAGGTAAGGACATACACCCTGACCACCCCCCTCCCTCCCTCCCCTCACAATGTACATACTGGGCGCTATAGCCAGCCTGCTGCTGCCCATAGAGACCAAGGGCAGGATGATGGAGGTAAGGACATACACCCTGACCACCCCACTCCGTCCCTCCCTCCCTCCCCTCACAATGTACATACTGGGCGCTATAGCCAGCCTGCTGCTGCCCATAGAGACCAAGGGCAGGATGATGGAGGTAAGGACATACACCCTGACCACCCCCCTCCCTCCCTCCCCTCACAATGTACATACTGGGCGCTATAGCCAGCCTGCTGCTTCCCATAGAGACCAAGGGCAGGACGATGGAGGTAAGGACATACACCCTGACCACCCCCCTCCCTCCCTCCCCTCACAATGTACATACTGGGCGCTATAGCCAGCCTGCTGCTGCCCATAGAGACCAAGGGCAGGATGATGGAGGTAAGGACATACACCCTGACCACCCCCCTCCGTCCCTCCCTCCCTCCCCTCACAATGTACATACTGGGCGCTATAGCCAGCCTGCTGCTTCCCATAGAGACCAAGGGCAGGACGATGGAGGTAAGGACATACACCCTGACCACCCCCCTCCCTCCCTCCCCTCACAATGTACATACTGGGCGCTATAGCCAGCCTGCTGCTGCCCATAGAGACCAAGGGCAGGATGATGGAGGTAAGGACATACACCCTGACCACCCCCCTCCCTCCCTCCCCTCACAATGTACATACTGGGCGCTATAGCCAGCCTGCTGCTTCCCATAGAGACCAAGGGCAGGACGATGGAGGTAAGGACATACACCCTGACCACCCCCCTCCCTCCCTCCCCTCACAATGTACATACTGGGCGCTATAGCCAGCCTGCTGCTGCCCATAGAGACCAAGGGCAGGATGATGGAGGTAAGGACATACACCCTGACCACCCCCCTCCGTCCCTCCCTCCCTCCCCTCACAATGTACATACTGGGCGCTATAGCCAGCCTGCTGCTTCCCATAGAGACCAAGGGCAGGACGATGGAGGTAAGGACATACACCCTGACCACCCCCCTCCCTCCCTCCCCTCACAATGTACATACTGGGCGCTATAGCCAGCCTGCTGCTTCCCATAGAGACCAAGGGCAGGACGATGGAGGTAAGGACATACACCCTGACCACCCCCCTCCCTCCCTCCCCTCACAATGTACATACTGGGCGCTATAGCCAGCCTGCTGCTGCCCATAGAGACCAAGGGCAGGACGATGGAGGTAAGGACATACACCCTGACCACCCCCCTCCCTCCCTCCCCTCACAATGTACATACTGGGCGCTATAGCCAGCCTGCTGCTTCCCATAGAGACCAAGGGCAGGACGATGGAGGTAAGGACATACACCCTGACCACCCCCCTCCCTCCCTCCCCTCACAATGTACATACTGGGCGCTATAGCCAGCCTGCTGCTGCCCATAGAGACCAAGGGCAGGATGATGGAGGTAAGGACATACACCCTGACCACCCCACTCCGTCCCTCCCTCCCTCCCCTCACAATGTACATACTGGGCGCTATAGCCAGCCTGCTGCTGCCCATAGAGACCAAGGGCAGGATGATGGAGGTAAGGACATACACCCTGACCACCCCCCTCCCTCCCTCCCCTCACAATGTACATACTGGGCGCTATAGCCAGCCTGCTGCTTCCCATAGAGACCAAGGGCAGGACGATGGAGGTAAGGACATACACCCTGACCACCCCCCTCCCTCCCTCCCCTCACAATGTACATACTGGGCGCTATAGCCAGCCTGCTGCTGCCCATAGAGACCAAGGGCAGGATGATGGAGGTAAGGACATACACCCTGACCACCCCCCTCCGTCCCTCCCTCCCTCCCCTCACAATGTACATACTGGGCGCTATAGCCAGCCTGCTGCTTCCCATAGAGACCAAGGGCAGGACGATGGAGGTAAGGACATACACCCTGACCACCCCCCTCCCTCCCTCCCCTCACAATGTACATACTGGGCGCTATAGCCAGCCTGCTGCTTCCCATAGAGACCAAGGGCAGGACGATGGAGGTAAGGACATACACCCTGACCACCCCCCTCCCTCCCTCCCCTCACAATGTACATACTGGGCGCTATAGCCAGCCTGCTGCTGCCCATAGAGACCAAGGGCAGGACGATGGAGGTAAGGACATACACCCTGACCACCCCCCTCCCTCCCTCCCCTCACAATGTACATACTGGGCGCTATAGCCAGCCTGCTGCTTCCCATAGAGACCAAGGGCAGGACGATGGAGGTAAGGACATACACCCTGACCACCCCTCCCTCCCTCCCTCCCCTCACAATGTACATACTGGGCGCTATAGCCAGCCTGCTGCTGCCCATAGAGACCAAGGGCAGGACGATGGAGGTAAGGACATACACCCTGACCACCCCCCTCCCTCCCTTCCTCCCCTCACAATGTACATACTGGGCGCTATAGCCAGCCTGCTGCTGCCCATAGAGACCAAGGGCAGGACGATGGAGGTAAGGACATACACCCTGACCACCCCTCCCTCCCTCCCTCCCCTCACAATGTACATACTGGGCGCTATAGCCAGCCTGCTGCTGCCCATAGAGACCAAGGGCAGGACGATGGAGGTAAGGACATACACCCTGACCACCCCCCTCCCTCCCTCCCTCCCCTCACAATGTACATACTGGGCGCTATAGCCAGCCTGCTGCTGCCCATAGAGACCAAGGGCAGGATGATGGAGGTAAGGACATACACCCTGACCACCCCTCCCTCCCTCCCTCCCCTCACAATGTACATACTTGGCGCTATAGCCAGCCTGCTGCTGCCCATAGAGACCAAGGGCAGGATGATGGAGGTAAGGACATACACCCTGACCACTCCCCTCCCTCCCTCCCCTCACAATGTACATACTGGCCGCTATTGCCAGCCTGCTGCTGCCCATAGAGACCAAGGGCAGGACGATGGAGGTAAGGACATACACCCTGACCACCCCCCTCCCTCCCTCCCCTCACAATGTACATACTGGGGCTATAGCCAGCCTGCTGCTGCCCATAGAGACCAAGGGCAGGACGATGGAGGTAAGGACATACACCCTGACCACCCCCCTCCCTCCCTCCCTCCCCTCACAATGTACATACTGGGGCTATAGCCAGCCTGCTGCTGCCCATAGAGACCAAGGGCAGGACGATGGAGGTAAGGACATACACCCTGACCACCCCCCTCCCTCCCTCCCTCCCCTCACAATGTACATACTGGGGCTATAGCCAGCCTGCCGCTGCCCATAGAGACCAGGGGCAGGACGATGGAGGTAAGGACATACACCCTGACCACCCCCCTCCCTCCCTCCCTCCCCTCACAATGTACATACTGGGCGCTATAGCCAGCCTGCTGCTGCCCATAGAGACCAAGGGCAGGATGATGGAGGTAAGGACATACACCCTGACCACCCCCCTCCGTCCCTCCCTCCCTCCCCTCACAATGTACATACTGGGCGCTATAGCCAGCCTGCTGCTTCCCATAGAGACCAAGGGCAGGACGATGGAGGTAAGGACATACACCCTGACCACCCCCCTCCCTCCCTCCCCTCACAATGTACATACTGGGCGCTATAGCCAGCCTGCTGCTTCCCATAGAGACCAAGGGCAGGACGATGGAGGTAAGGACATACACCCTGACCACCCCCCTCCCTCCCTCCCCTCACAATGTACATACTGGGCGCTATAGCCAGCCTGCTGCTGCCCATAGAGACCAAGGGCAGGACGATGGAGGTAAGGACATACACCCTGACCACCCCCCTCCCTCCCTCCCCTCACAATGTACATACTGGGCGCTATAGCCAGCCTGCTGCTTCCCATAGAGACCAAGGGCAGGACGATGGAGGTAAGGACATACACCCTGACCACCCCCCTCCCTCCCTCCCCTCACAATGTACATACTGGGCGCTATAGCCAGCCTGCTGCTGCCCATAGAGACCAAGGGCAGGATGATGGAGGTAAGGACATACACCCTGACCACCCCACTCCGTCCCTCCCTCCCTCCCCTCACAATGTACATACTGGGCGCTATAGCCAGCCTGCTGCTGCCCATAGAGACCAAGGGCAGGATGATGGAGGTAAGGACATACACCCTGACCACCCCCCTCCCTCCCTCCCCTCACAATGTACATACTGGGCGCTATAGCCAGCCTGCTGCTTCCCATAGAGACCAAGGGCAGGACGATGGAGGTAAGGACATACACCCTGACCACCCCCCTCCCTCCCTCCCCTCACAATGTACATACTGGGCGCTATAGCCAGCCTGCTGCTGCCCATAGAGACCAAGGGCAGGATGATGGAGGTAAGGACATACACCCTGACCACCCCCCTCCGTCCCTCCCTCCCTCCCCTCACAATGTACATACTGGGCGCTATAGCCAGCCTGCTGCTTCCCATAGAGACCAAGGGCAGGACGATGGAGGTAAGGACATACACCCTGACCACCCCCCTCCCTCCCTCCCCTCACAATGTACATACTGGGCGCTATAGCCAGCCTGCTGCTTCCCATAGAGACCAAGGGCAGGACGATGGAGGTAAGGACATACACCCTGACCACCCCCCTCCCTCCCTCCCCTCACAATGTACATACTGGGCGCTATAGCCAGCCTGCTGCTGCCCATAGAGACCAAGGGCAGGACGATGGAGGTAAGGACATACACCCTGACCACCCCCCTCCCTCCCTCCCCTCACAATGTACATACTGGGCGCTATAGCCAGCCTGCTGCTTCCCATAGAGACCAAGGGCAGGACGATGGAGGTAAGGACATACACCCTGACCACCCCCCTCCCTCCCTCCCCTCACAATGTACATACTGGGCGCTATAGCCAGCCTGCTGCTGCCCATAGAGACCAAGGGCAGGACGATGGAGGTAAGGACATACACCCTGACCACCCCCCTCCCTCCCTCCCCTCACAATGTACATACTGGGCGCTATAGCCAGCCTGCTGCTGCCCATAGAGACCAAGGGCAGGACGATGGAGGTAAGGACATACACCCTGACCACCCCCCTCCCTCCCTCCCCTCACAATGTACATACTGGGCGCTATAGCCAGCCTGCTGCTTCCCATAGAGACCAAGGGCAGGACGATGGAGGTAAGGACATACACCCTGACCACCCCCCTCCCTCCCTCCCCTCACAATGTACATACTGGGCGCTATAGCCAGCCTGCTGCTTCCCATAGAGACCAAGGGCAGGACGATGGAGGTAAGGACATACACCCTGACCACCCCCCTCCCTCCCTCCCCTCACAATGTACATACTGGGGCTATAGCCAGCCTGCTGCTGCCCATAGAGACCAAGGGCAGGACGATGGAGGTAAGGACATACACCCTGACCACCCCCCTCCCTCCCTCCCTCCCCTCACAATGTACATACTGGCCGCTATAGCCAGCCTGCTGCTGCCCATAGAGACCAAGGGCAGGACGATGGAGGTAAGGACATACACCCTGACCACCCCCCTCCGTCCCTCCCTCCCTCCCCTCACAATGTACATACTGGGCGCTATAGCCAGCCTGCTGCTGCCCATAGAGACCAAGGGCAGGATGATGGAGGTAAGGACATACACCCTGACCACCCCCCTCCGTCCCTCCCTCCCTCCCCTCACAATGTACATACTGGGCGCTATAGCCAGCCTGCTGCTGCCCATAGAGACCAAGGGCAGGATGATGGAGGTAAGGACATACACCCTGACCACCCCCCTCCCTCCCTCCCCTCACAATGTACATACTGGGCGCTATAGCCAGCCTGCTGCTGCCCATAGAGACCAAGGGCAGGATGATGGAGGTAAGGACATACACCCTGACCACCCCCTGCCCCCCCCCCCCCCTCCCCTCACAATGTACATACTGGCCGCTATAGCCAGCCTGCTGCTGCCCATAGAGACCAAGGGCAGGACGATGGAGGTAAGGACATACACCCTGACCACCCCTCCCTCCCTCCCTCCCCTCACAATGTACATACTGGGCGCTATAGCCAGCCTGCTGCTGCCCATAGAGACCAAGGGCAGGACGATGGAGGTAAGGACATACACCCTGACCACCCCCCTCCCTCCCTTCCTCCCCTCACAATGTACATACTGGGCGCTATAGCCAGCCTGCTGCTGCCCATAGAGACCAAGGGCAGGACGATGGAGGTAAGGACATACACCCTGACCACCCCTCCCTCCCTCCCTCCCCTCACAATGTACATACTGGGCGCTATAGCCAGCCTGCTGCTGCCCATAGAGACCAAGGGCAGGACGATGGAGGTAAGGACATACACCCTGACCACCCCCCTCCCTCCCTCCCTCCCCTCACAATGTACATACTGGGCGCTATAGCCAGCCTGCTGCTGCCCATAGAGACCAAGGGCAGGATGATGGAGGTAAGGACATACACCCTGACCACCCCTCCCTCCCTCCCTCCCCTCACAATGTACATACTGGGCGCTATAGCCAGCCTGCTGCTGCCCATAGAGACCAAGGGCAGGATGATGGAGGTAAGGACATACACCCTGACCACTCCCCTCCCTCCCTCCCCTCACAATGTACATACTGGCCGCTATTGCCAGCCTGCTGCTGCCCATAGAGACCAAGGGCAGGACGATGGAGGTAAGGACATACACCCTGACCACCCCCCTCCCTCCCTCCCCTCACAATGTACATACTGGGGCTATAGCCAGCCTGCTGCTGCCCATAGAGACCAAGGGCAGGACGATGGAGGTAAGGACATACACCCTGACCACCCCCCTCCCTCCCTCCCTCCCCTCACAATGTACATACTGGGGCTATAGCCAGCCTGCTGCTGCCCATAGAGACCAAGGGCAGGACGATGGAGGTAAGGACATACACCCTGACCACCCCCCTCCCTCCCTCCCTCCCCTCACAATGTACATACTGGGGCTATAGCCAGCCTGCCGCTGCCCATAGAGACCAGGGGCAGGACGATGGAGGTAAGGACATACACCCTGACCACCCCCCTCCCTCCCTCCCTCCCCTCACAATGTACATACTGGCCGCTATAGCCAGCCTGCTGCTGCCCATAGAGACCAAGGGCAGGACGATGGAGGTAAGGACATACACCCTGACCACCCCCCTCCCTCCCTCCCTCCCCTCACAATGTACATACTGGGCGCTATAGCCAGCCTGCTGCTGCCCATAGAGACCAAGGGCAGGACGATGGAGGTAAGGACATACACCCTGACCACCCCTCCCTCCCTCCCTCCCCTCACAATGTACATACTGGGCGCTATAGCCAGCCTGCTGCTGCCCATAGAGACCAAGGGCAGGACGATGGAGGTAAGGACATACACCCTGACCACCCCCCTCCCTCCCTCCCTCCCCTCACAATGTACATACTGGGCGCTATAGCCAGCCTGCTGCTGCCCATAGAGACCAAGGGCAGGACGATGGAGGTAAGGACATACACCCTGACCACCCCTCCCTCCCTCCCTCCCCTCACAATGTACATACTGGGCGCTATAGCCAGCCTGCTGCTGCCCACAGAGACCAAGGGCAGGACGATGGAGGTAAGGACATACACCCTGACCACCCCCCTCCCTCCCTCCCTCCCCTCACAATGTACATACTGGGCGCTATAGCCAGCCTGCTGCTGCCCATAGAGACCAAGGGCAGGACGATGGAGGTAAGGACATACACCCTGACCACCCCCCTCCCTCCCTCCCTCCCCTCACAATGTACATACTGGGCGCTATAGCCAGCCTGCTGCTGCCCATAGAGACCAAGGGCAGGACGATGGAGGTAAGGACATACACCCTGACCACCCCCCTCCCTCCCTCCCTCCCCTCACAATGTACATACTGGGCGCTCTAGCCAGCCTGCTGCTGCCCATAGAGACCAAGGGCAGGACGATGGAGGTAAGGACAGACACCCTGACCACCCCCCTCCCTCCCTCCCCTCACAATGTACATACTGGGCGCTATAGCCAGCCTGCTGCTGCCCATAGAGACCAAGGGCAGGACGATGGAGGTAAGGACATACACCCTGACCACCCCCCTCCCTCTCTCCCTCCCCTCACAATGTACATACTGGGGCTATAGCCAGCCTGCTGCTGCCCATAGAGACCAAGGGCAGGACGATGGAGGTAAGGACATACACCCTGACCACCCCCCTCCCTCCCTCCCCTCACAATGTACATACTGGGCGCTATAGCCAGCCTGCTGCTGCCCATAGAGACCAAGGGCAGGACGATGGAGGTAAGGACATACACCCTGACCACCCCCCTCCCTCCCTCCCTCCCCTCACAATGTGTATACTGGGCGCTATAGCCAGCCTGCTGCTGCCCATAGAGACCAAGGGCAGGACGATGGAGGTAAGGACATACACCCTGACCACCCCCCTCCCTCCCTCCCCTCACAATGTACATACTGGGCGCTATAGCCAGCCTGCTGCTGCCCATAGAGACCAAGGGCAGGACGATGGAGGTAAGGACATACACCCTGACCACCCCCCTCCCTCCCTCCCCTCACAATGTACATACTGGGCGCTATAGCCAGCCTGCTGCTGCCCATAGAGACCAAGGGCAGGACGATGGAGGTAAGGACATACACCCTGACCACCCCCCTCCCTCCCTCCCCTCACAATGTACATACTGGGCGCTATAGCCAGCCTGCTGCTGCCCATAGAGACCAAGGGCAGGACGATGGAGGTAAGGACATACACCCTGACCACCCCCCTCCCTCTCTCCCTCCCCTCACAATGTGTATACTGGGCGCTATAGCCAGCCTGCTGCTGCCCATAGAGACCAAGGGCAGGACGATGGAGGTAAGGACATACACCCTGACCACCCCCCTCCCTCCCTCCCCTCACAATGTACATACTGGGCGCTATAGCCAGCCTGCTGCTGCCCATAGAGACCAAGGGCAGGACGATGGAGGTAAGGACATACACCCTGACCACCCCCCTCCCTCCCTCCCCTCACAATGTACATACTGGGCGCTATAGCCAGCCTGCTGCTGCCCATAGAGACCAAGGGCAGGACGATGGAGGTAAGGACATACACCCTGACCACCCCCCTCCCTCCCTCCCCTCACAATGTACATACTGGGCGCTATAGCCAGCCTGCTGCTGCCCATAGAGACCAAGGGCAGGACGATGGAGGTAAGGACATACACCCTGACCACCCCCCTCCCTCCCTCCCCTCACAATGTACATACTGGGCGCTATAGCCAGCCTGCTGCTGCCCATAGAGACCAAGGGCAGGACGATGGAGGTAAGGACATACACCCTGACCACCCCCCTCCCTCCCTCCCCTCACAATGTACATACTGGGCGCTATAGCCAGCCTGCTGCTGCCCATAGAGACCAAGGGCAGGACGATGGAGGTAAGGACATACACCCTGACCACCCCCCTCCCTCCCTCCCTCCCCTCACAATGTACATACTGGGCGCTATAGCCAGCCTGCTGCTGCCCATAGAGACCAAGGGCAGGACGATGGAGGTAAGGACATACACCCTGACCACCCCCCTCCCTCCCTCCCTCCCCTCACAATGTACATACTGGGCGCTATAGCCAGCCTGCTGCTGCCCATAGAGACCAAGGGCAGGACGATGGAGGTAAGGACATACACCCTGACCACCCCCCTCCCTCCCCTCTCGGGGTCAGATCGTGTCGCTGGACTCTATAACGGATAACGGAGTTACAATTTGAACATTTTGGTTGCAGGATACTCACGAAAAGCGAAAAGACACCGAAGAGAGATAGTTGTCAGCCGGCACGACGGGAGCAACCCCTAGAGGTCGACAGAGGTCACAAACCACATCAGATAGTTGTCAGTCCGTACGGCAGGTCACAAACGACATCAGATAGTTGTCAGTCCGTACGGCAGAGGTCACAAACCGCATCAGATAGTTGTCAGTCCGTACGGCAGGTCACAAACCACATCAGATAGTTGTCAGTCCGTACGGCAGAGGTCACAAACGACATTAGATAGTTGTCAGTCCGTACGACAGAGGTCACAAACCACATCAGATAGTTGTCAGTCCGTACGGCAGAGGTCACAAACGACATCAGATAGTTGTCAGTCCGTACGGCAGGTCACAAACGACATCAGATAGTTGTCAGTCCGTACGGCAGAGGTCACAAACGACATCAGATAGTTGTCAGTCCGTACGACAGAGGTCACAAACCACATCAGATAGTTGTCAGTCCGTACGGCAGAGGTCACAAACGACATCAGATAGTTGTCAGTCCGTACGGCAGGTCACAAACCACATCAGATAGTTGTCAGTCCCTACGGCAGAGGTCACGAACGACATCAGATAGTTGTCAGTCCGTACGGCAGAGGTCACAAACCACATCAGATAGTTATCAGTCCGTACGGCAGAGGTCACAAACGACATCAGATAGTTGTCAGTCCGTACGGCAGAGGTCACAAACGACATCAGATAGTTGTCAGTCCGTACGACTGAGGTCACAAACCGCATCAGATAGTTGTCAGTCCGTAGGACAGAGGTCACAAACCACATCAGATAGTTGTCAGTCCGTAGGACAGAGGTGACAAACCACATCAGATAGTTGTCAGTCCGTAGGACAGAGGTCACAAACGACAGTGTTGCGTGTTGTGAGCTGTGACGTCATGCGGTGTCACGTGGTGTAGAAA
Source organism: Arenicola marina (assembly GCA_964019135.1). Lineage (NCBI taxonomy): Eukaryota > Metazoa > Annelida > Polychaeta > Arenicolidae > Arenicola > Arenicola marina. Next base: position 887,050 of record OZ025258.1, on the reverse strand, counting down.
TTGCGATACATATTTATGATATAAGGTAACTATTTGTCGACAGGTCGATATTAAATAACACAAACTGCTTTGCTTGAATCTCATGGAACATGTGTCACTATACAAATGAGTTCTTACAAAAGATAAATCAAAATGTGTTACCATGTTATTGTGTGATGAAATTGTGTGTCAAGTGCCCCTGCGTTCTATAGCAAGTATCCCTGCGTTCTGTTTCTATGAGTCTCCTCGTTATGCGACGTAATTTTATATTTATTGTAGTCACCTCAAGCGGAAATTACGTTTATTATTATTTCAATTTTACACATTTCTTTTATTACTATTGTAATTCATAATAATCATTTATTGTAATCTATGAGCACTAGGAGCAGCGGTAGTTTGCGATGTCACCATTTGATGTGACCTGTCGATCGTTATCAAAGTGATCCTGATAGGACAGCGTCCTACCGAGTCGGTGGTCGGCATTGGCGGACCCGTTAACATACATCACGTGGTACAGAATGTTCTACCGCGTTTAGTCTGAAGTTAATGCTGTATATTGGATGCTATATATTTGCTGCTATATATTTGGTGAGGGGTGCGTCCGGCCGTGGTCTCTGTAAGGTACGTAAGACTTGTCGTGGTAGATAATGCCAGTCGAGCCAGTCGCCGCGTGTGTTGTTATCGATTCTGACTGTTTTGTCAATTCTGACCCGAAAGTGGTTGAGAAATAACTGCTCCCCATTTTTGTCCAGACTGCTGCTGGGAACATTGAAGTTTACAAGGGTAAAGGACATGCGACAATTTCACATGTCAACATAGTTGAAGTAGAAATGAACAATGAAATTGAATTGAAGGTCGTATTTTCTGCGTGGATGGGGAGCTTTCATTGTCGCATACACTTTTTACAGTGTCTGTGCCCCATCTAGCTAAGTTAATATATTTCATAATCTGCATTGGATTAAGAGTTAATGATACTTTACTGCGTTAGTGGAGATTTCAATGAAGAAGAAATTGGCACAGCGTGACCAGAGAAAGAATTGGCCTTATGCTTATACGGGGTCTAGTCAGAGTTCACGGCCGTCCTGCAGCCGTCACTTCCGGTTCTTCTAACCAATCAGAGGCGTGATTGCTGTGGTTACGGAGCGCGTGCTGTCATTGGGTATTTAACAGCGTTCTTGAAGAAGGTGAAGATATGTGCTGTACCTGTCTGGTGCCGGATTGGGTGAAGATATGTGTTGTACCTATCTGGTGCCGGATTGGGTGAAGATATGTGTTGTACCTATCTGGTGCCGGATTGAGTGAAGATATGTGTTGTACCTGTGTCGGAGTGGGTTAAGATATGTGTTGTACCTGTCCCGGAGTGGGTTAAGATATGTGTTGTACCTATCTGGTGCCGGAGTGGGTGAAGATATGTGTTGTACCTGTGTCGGAGTGGGTTAAGATATGTGTTGTACCTGTCCCGGAGTGGGTTAAGATATGTGTTGTACCTATCTGGTGCCGGAGTGGGTGAAGATATGTGTTGTACCTCTCTGGAGCCGCTGGTGTCACATTCCCAGTCCCTCCCACCAGTTAACGGCTCCTCGGGGCCAGTTGTTTCCTTCCAAACATTCCTCACTGAGTTATATCCTCTGCCTTTCAATGTGATAACAAGGGTTCCGGTCGGCCGATACCAATGCCACAACATTATATGTGGCAGGCGACGAGGCTGTCAGTGTCTGTAATAGAGGACAGTGCCACTGTAAACCAGCATGACTGGTAATCATGCAATAGGCTAAAGTGAATAAATACAGCAATAGTTGGTTGAAAAACAGCTTCGGGGTATTTACTTGTCCAGTTTGTTCACAGTTTGGGAACGAGCTGAATAGACTTGAGACTTCTTCTAGGGTTCAGCCCAAGGAAACTACATTAGCGTGAACAAGCGGTACAGAACCCGATGTTCAGGTGTTAATTTCCCAAAGTTGTACATGTGATTCACTATCTCACAATGTATTCTCGCAGACATTTTAAAACGTGATCATTAGGCTAACCACTTTGGCAAACAGCGATCTTCCCAATGCTATCCACGTAATATGATTCTAACTTTAAAATTGAATTTTGTACTTAATTTAAATATTATATATATATATGGCGATGGAACATCATCGCTTGAGATCTCGGAACGAGCGAGACGCTGGCCTCGGGGGGGTGGGGGTGGTGGTGGATGGTATATTCGTCAACGATATTTTCAATATATTGATATATATAATATACCGGTATATATATAATATACCGGTATATATATATAATATACCGGTATATATATAATTTACCGGTATATATATAATATACCGGTATATATATATAATATACCGGTATATATATAATTTACCGGTATATATATAATGTTTACTTCGCCACGACGATCTCGTATATATAATATCCAGAAATGTAACCAAAACATGCATAGTAGTGTACAGTAGACAGGCATTAGAAAGGCGGGTGGTGGCTTTACACGAACACATTCCACCTCCCATTATTCATTGTGAATATATTCCTTCAAAACGGAGTATATCCTTAACATGAAACATTAACATTTTTCTTTTTCCACAGTTCACAAAGTTCACAAATAGGTCACACGGGTGTTACGTATTTTTAGTTTCTAATTTAGAAAAGGGCAAACGGTTACCTTTTTTGCTTTTTCATGTTTCAAAAAGGTAAAGAGAAAAGGAATTGCCGAAACCTTTTCTTGCTATACCTTTTATAAAACAGAAACTTTAAAAAGAGAAATTCTGCTTTTGTAATGATTCGAAGCAAAAGGAAAAACGAATAAACGGTATATAAGGTGATTTAAGCATATGAAATGGAGTAATCATATTGATAACATCGAGAATAACATCTCCAAAGTAGTTGGCATCCTCAATGGCTTGAATTGTACCCTTCCCCAGCATATGTTACACTGGGATGGATGTTTCCATGTGCGCATGCGTCGTAAAATGTTCAGATAAACAACAGCGCAGGGACAATTAGTGGAATATATAACGGATACGCCCATCTACCAGGAGACATTCCCGAACCATCGGGATAATTCTGCCATCAGGAACAGGAAGGAATATGTCAAATGAACTCAACTGGTCTATTTTTTCCACAAAACGGTCACGAAAAAGTTCATCAGACGACGGTTCCAGTTCGCAAAAGCCGCCATTCAAATTAACGAGGCACCGAGCCAGCAACAGCTTGGACCGAAAACGACAACCCGCTGCCGCTATGGATAAAGGTAGCGAGTTCGAGCAGCTTAAAACTCTGCTAAGTGAGATGAAATCTGACCAGACGAAGCTTCGTCTTCGCCTCAACAAGCGACTGAGCCAGGAATTCAAGGAGTTGAAGGATCATGTGGACATTGAAATTGCAACCGTCCATAATTAGAAACGCCTGACCACACTTGAAGAGAGAGGAGGCCTGGCACAGAGAACGCCGTTTGACCTGTTGACCCCGAGGTGACGATCATTGCAATTAACATGCGTCCCGAGCAGGATGAGAATATCTTAGAACGTGCTGAAATTCTCATTCGCGAAGGCATTGGTCTGCCCTCAATCAAACCTCAGACTCCCTGGGCGTGACAACAAAACCGGTGTTGTCAAAATTGAACTGAGTAAGGTGAAAGACAATATTGCAGTGTTACGAGGTAAACAGAACCTAAAAGACTCCCCGGCGTACCGTAAAGTCTTTTTGCGGCGCGCGATGGACCACAACGAGCGCCTGATACACTTGAACTTTGCGGAAATACTGAAGATGGTACCTAACAGAAACCGTTATCGGCTGAGTGGAAGTGGGCGATTGGTGGCGAAAAGCGACGCACCGGATGTAACCTCGCGACGAGAATCTACCGCTGAAGCCACGGGGACACAGGACAGGACACGACCCATCAAACGATCCATCTCTGTATCCTCTTGGAATATAAACGGTTACACCGATCTCAATCGAGATTTGCGAACGGCTGTGATTGACAAGATTTCTAGTGACGTTGTTTGCCTCAGTGAAACTCATCTTCAAGGGAACCAGACTTTGGACATAGCCGGCTACTCCTTCTACGGCAACAACAGAAGCGGAACCCACAAGCGGGCGCGAAAAGGTTCAGGCGGAGTTGGAATACTAGTAAAGAATAACCTCTACGAAGTCTTTGATGTTGAAGTGGTGGACAAATATGAAGGTATTCTCGGACTACGGTTAAAACATCAATGCACTGATTTCTCTGCTGTAATTTACTCATGTTACCTGCCACCGGAAAATTCGCCTTGGGGTAGAGATGCTGGTTCTTTTTTTGCTCACTTAATTACAGAAATATACTTACAAAGTAATGCCGATTCCATAATCCTTTGTGGTGATATAAACGCCAGGACGGGTACCAAGATGTTATATATGCGATATAGACGACATTCCACCGAGAGTAGTTCTCGATGAGTCTAAGAACAGTCACGGAGACTCATTGATTGCATTTCTTCATGATATTAAGTTTTGTATGCTGAATGGTAGAGTTGGAGAAGATGATAACTACACGTTTGTATCAACAAGGGGAAAATCTGTTGTAGATTACATGTTGGTTCCTCATGATAGTATCAAGCCATTTGGTAAATTTCGTGTCGATTTGGTAAGTGATCTCGTTGAAAGGTATCGCCTGGGGGGGTTAATTACAGATACATGCAAACTACCTGACCACTCAGTGTTAACAGCCGAATTTGATCTTTGCGACGTCATTATAGACAATAATGAAAGGGAGAACTTTACCCACCATAGTGTGGAGAAACCGAAGTATAAACTACACATGATACCATCGGATTTTCTCTTATCACCCGCTTGGGGTAGAACTGTAAGCCAACTTATTGAAAGGATAGAACAAATCCGTGACGGACAGGAGAGTGTTGACCATGTCTATGATGACATGTGTAAAGCTATGACGAAGGAAATGGATGAATACCCCTCACCCACTGTAGGCTGTAACAGAAATACGAGAACAAGAATCAATGGTAAACCGTATTGGACCGATGAACTTACCCAGCTCTGGAAAACTATGTGTGTGCGGGAAAAGACTTTCCTTTAATGTAAGGGTAGTACTAAAGAGAAGAGTAAGTTGAGAAGGGAATTTCAGGCAGCTAGACACACATTTGACAGAGAGTTACGGAAGGCTAAGAGAGAGCATAGTTCTACATTGATAAGGACACTGGATGATATTAGCAGTAAGAATCCCAAGGAATTCTGGGACACTCTTAAGCGACTTGGACCTCGTTCAAACAAGGATATTCCAATGAGAGTTGTCACAGACGAACACTGTTTTACGGAAACTGAAGAAGTACTTAATGTATGGGAAAAGAACCTTTCATCCCTGTACAATCCGTCGGTTCGCGATTCTACCTCCTTCGATAACTTATTTTTATAGGCAATGTCTTATAAAGAAAGGGTTGAAGCCATGAGGTATCAAAATGAAAAGGTTGCAAATGAGTTTTTAAATCACGATATAGAGTTATCTGAGGTAGATGTTGCCGTATCTAGATTAAAAAACAAAAAGGCGGTCGGTCTAGATCTAATTCCAAATGAGATATTGAAAACAGGTAGAATACTCATAATACTACGGGATCTGTCCCAAGCATGTTTCAGTCGAGGCATTTGTCCGTCCTTGTGGTCCAAACACTGATAAAGCCAATACCGAAAGGTGCGCTACTTGATCAATGTGTGCCACTGAACTACCGGGCCATTAGTCTTCTCTCTTGTATCGGAAAACTTTACTCGTCCGTACTTAACAAAAGAATTGGTCAGTATGCGGAGCTGATTGATCTAATTGTAGAAGAGCAAAATGGCTTTCGACCTGGTCGTAATTGTCTAGAACACATTTACACCTTAAGTAGCATCGCTCGGAATAGAAAATTAATGGGCTTGTCAACCTATGCAGCCTTTGTTGATATGGAAAAAGCGTTTGACCGTGTCGATCGGGACCTTCTAATGGTTCGTCTTCTTGATTACAATATCAATGGAAAAATCTATGATGCTATACAGGCGTTGTATATGAACACAGAAGCATGTGTAAAAATCATTTGTTTGGCCTCTACATCAACGACTTGGCCCTCAAATTAAAATCTGCGTCGCTCGGAGTCAAAATTGGAGAAGAGGTAGTTTCTATATATTTATATGCAGATGACATTGTTCTGTGGCGCTTGAAACTGAATGTAAACAAGACCAAAGTTGTCCATTTCCGCCCGCGACGGCGGGCACGCACCTCTGTCACATTTCGATGTGGTGCGGAAGTTATCCAGGTGGAAACGAAATACAAATACCTAGGTGTCATATTTGATGAATACCTAGAATTCTTAGAATGCTCCGAAACACTAGCAGATGCCAGTGGCAGGGCTCTGTCTGCCATTATCGCGCGTTTTAAGACAGTTAAAAATATCGGGTACCACACATATAGCAAATTGTATGAAGCAGGGGTAGTACCAATCATGGATTATGGCTCTGCAGTGTGGGGATACGGTCGTTTTCCTAAATGCAATAATGTCCAAAATCGAGCACTGAGATACTTCATGGGTGTGCACAAGTTCGCACCAATAGCAGCAATGAATGGGGACATGGGATGGATGCTACCTAGATACAGAAGATATTTATCAATGCTGAAATTATGGAATGAAATAATAAAAATGCCCGATAACCGACTCCCAAACACAATCTTTAATTGGGAATTAAGTCTGAACTGTAACGGTTGGTGCGCTAGTGTAGGAAATATTTTTAGCGATATTGGACAATCTAGGGTATTTGAAACCCAGAGCCAGTGTAACATTGAAGTATCCCGTGAAAGTTTAGTTAATTTACAACAATTTTAATGGCGTGCCGAGGTAGAAACTAAACCGAAATTGCGTACCTATGTTAAGTTTATAGAGTGCTTTGGTACTGAGAAATATCTCTCGTGTTATTCCAACAGGCCGGAAAGATCACTCCTTGCACAGTTGCGCTGTGGAGTGTTACCTATCGAACTAGAAACCGGAAGGTACAAATTAATGGTTGACCCCTCCACAGGGAAGTATCGCAAACTGCGGCCTGAAGCACGAATTTGTAGTCTGTGTTCCATGGGAGAAGTTGAAAACGAGGTTCATTTTGTATGTGTTTGTGATGTATATATGTCATACAGAGAAACGTTGTATAAACACGCATCAAATATATATCCTACCTTTAACCTTTTGGATAAAGAAGATCAACTTATATATCTGTTCAAAAATTGTTGGAAGCCTCTGACAACTTATCAGCAGCATGGCATATCAGGAAAATGGGTTGTATCGTTGAGTGATGGTTATATGTTCTATATGTTATATTCGTTTGTTCACGCTTAGCATATTTTTCTACATATTATAATAATATTGGACTGAGCAAGATTACAAATGATGAAGATTATATTGTTCAATCATTTTCAATTATATTGTTAAATTTGAAGTCACTTATAAGCCATGATGGCTGGGTGAGCTGTATTTTTCTGTTAATTGTGTTGCGTGTATATTGTATTATGAAACTCACAAGTGACTATAATAAACGAAATATCTATCTCTCTATCTATCTCTACACACAATATACAACACTAATATCACCGCATGTAAACTGTGGCCTATTTATAGGAGGCAAAACGTGTCCTTAGAAAAAGGCTGTTGGAAATGTTACATTAAATCGATAACGCCCATAGGGAATTAAGCGACCTCTAAGAGCCTCAGTTAGATGCTATGGGGACCTTGCAAACCCTCAAGTGGTTTTATAAGCTCAGGGATGTGACCTTTTACTTCTTCCAGTGATTAATTGTTCCTGGCCATCAAGTCCATCACTACGAGGCCACAGTCTCTTATGTCTACGGTATATCACGCCACTAATGGCATGGGACATCACTACGAGGCCACAGTCTCTGTTGTCTACGGTATCTCACGCCACTCATTGCATGGGACATCACTACGAGGCCACAGTCTCTGTTGTCTACGGTATCTCACGCCACTAATGGCATGGGACATCATTACGAGGCCACAGTCTCTGTTGTCTACGGTATCTCACGCCACTAATGGCATGGGACATCATTACGAGGCCACAGTCTCTGTTGTCTACGGTATCTCATGCCACTAATGGCATGGGACATCACTACGAGGCCACAGTCTCTGTTGTCCATGGTATCTCACGCCACTAATGGCATGGGACGTCACTACGAGGCCACAGTCTCTGTTGTCTACGGTATCTCACGCCACTAATGGCATGGGACATCACTACGAGGCCACAGTCTCTGTTGTCTATGGTATCTCACGCCACTAATGGCATGGGACATCACTACGAGGCCACAGTCTCTGTTGTCTACGGTATCTCACGCCACTAATGGCATGGGACATCACTACGATGTCACAGTCTCTGTTGTCTACGGTATCTCACGCCACTAATGGTATGGGACATCACTACGAGGCCACAGTCTCTGTTGTCTATGGTATCTCACGCCACTAATGGCATGGGACATCACTACGAGGCCACAGTCTCTCTTGTCTACGGTATATCACGCCACTAATGGCATGGACATCACTACGAGGCCACAGTCTCTGTTGTCTACGGTATCTCACGCCACTAATGGCATGGGACATCACTACGAGGCCACAGTCTATGTTGTCTACCGTATCTCACGCCACTAATGGCATGGGACGTCACTACGAGGCCACAGTCGCTGTTGTCTACGGTATCTCACGCCACTAATGGCATGGGACATCACTACGATGTCACAGTCTCTGTTGTCTACGGTATCTCACGCCACTAATGGCATGGGACATCACTACGATGTCACAGTCTCTGTTGTCTATGGTATCTCACGCCACTAATGGTATGGGACATCACTACGAGGCCACAGTCTCTGTTGTCTACGGTATCTCACGCCACTAATGGTATGGGACATCACTACGATGCCACAGTCTCTGTTGTCTACGGTATCTCACGCCACTAATGGCATAGGACATCACTACGAGGCCACAGTCTCTGTTGTCTACGGTATCTCACGCCACTAATGGCATGGGACATCACTACGAGGCCACAGTCTCTGTTGTCTACGGTATCTCACGCCACTAATGGCATGGGACATCACTACGAGGCCACAGTCTCTGTTGTCTACGGTATCTCACGCCACTAATGGCATGGGACCTCACTACGAGGCCACAGTCTCTGTTGTCTACGGTATCTCACGCCACTAATGGCATGGGACATCACTACGAGGCCACAGTCTCTGTTGTCTATGGTATCTCAGGCCACTAATGGCATGGAACATCACTACGATGCCACAGTCTCTGTTGTCTATGGTATCTCACGCCACTAATGGCATGGGACGTCACTACGAAGCCACAGTCTCTGTTGTCTACGGTATCTCCCGCCACTAATGGCATGGGACATCACTACGAGGTCACAGTCTCTGTTGTCTACGGTATCTCACGCCACTAATGGCATGGGACATCACTACGAGGTCACAGTCTCTGTTGTCTATGGTATCTCACGCCACTAATGGCATGGAACATCACTACGAGGTCACAGTCTCTGTTGTCTACGGTATCTCACGCCACTAATGGCATGGGACATCACTACGAGGCCACAGTCTCTGTTGTCTATGGTATCGCACGCCACTAATGGCATGGGACGTCACTACGAGGCCACAGTCTCTGTTGTCTACGGTATCTCACGCCACTAATGGCATGGCGCATCACTACGAGGCCACAGTCTCTGTTGTCTATGGTATCTCACGCCACTAATGGCATGGACATCACTACGATGTCACAGTCTCTGTTGTCTGGTATCTCACGCCACTAATGGCATGGAAAATCACTACGAGGCCACAATCTGTTGTCTACGGTATCTCACGCCACTAATGGCATGGGACATCACTACGATGTCAGTCTCTGTTGTCTATGGTATCTCACGCCACTAATGGCATGGACATCACTACGATGTCACAGTCTCTGTTGTCTATGGTATCTCACGCCACTAATGGCATGGAAAATCACTACGAGGCCACAATCTGTTGTCTACGGTATCTCACGCCACTAATGGCATGGGACATCACTACGAGGCCACAGTCTCTGTTGTCTACGGTATCTCACGCCACTAATGGCATGGGACATCACTACGAGGCCACAGTCTCTGTTGTCTACGGTATCTCATGCCACTAATGGCATGGGACATCACTACGAGGCCACAGTCTCTGTTGTCCATGGTATCTCACGCCACTAATGGCATGGGACATCACTACGAGGCCACAGTCTCTGTTGTCTACGGTATCTCCCGCCACTAATGGCATGGGACATCACTACGAGGCCACAGTCTCTGTTGTCTATGGTATTTCACGCCAATCATTGCATGGGACATATTACTCAGACCTTGCCTGGATTTTCAAGGCACATCAAGTAAGACAACTATACATTTGTATGGAAGAATCAGTAACACAATTAGACAAAATGAAAAATGTTTCGCCTGAAAAACAAAGTGTATATGTATATATCTGTTATCTTTTTGCTGTTACTGTATACCACATTGTACAGCTGAACATCGTAGGCTACTACTGGGTGGCCCCTAGCGCCAGCATCACCTCACTCTCAGCGCGAGTCTCCTGACCAAAGGTGTACAACATCGTACTACTGGGTGTAGCCGGTGAGCTGGGGTCGTATGAACATTGGTCCAGTGAGCTTGTGTAAGGTGAGGTTTTGTTCCTTGACCTGGTGTCCAGTAATCTTTACAGTGAGCCTTCCAGTGAGTCACCTGGCCAATTGAGTGCCGTGAGCTTTTGTACTGTGAGCTTTTGTACTGTGAGCTTTTGTCCAGTGATCGTTTGTGCCGTGAGGTCTTGTCCAGGGAGTTTTTGTCTGGTGAGCTTGTGTACAAAGCTCTTTCCATTGACCTCCGCTGAGCGTGTTTCCAGTGATCTTTGGTGCAGTAAGCTCTTGTGTAATGGGCTTTTGTCCAGTGAACATCCTGTGAGCTTGTGTACGATGAACATAGTTCACTTCAGTGACGTTCAGTGAGTTTCCTCGTGAGTTTGTTTCCGGTGAGCTTGTGTTCGGTGACGTTTTGGTCCGGGTTCACTATAAATATTGTAATACCGTAGACGAAGCAGTAGCACGTTCAGCCTTGTTAACAAATTGTGTGACGTCACGCCTTTGTCTTAAGTGTTTATTATCTTGAAGAATGGATCGAAAAACAGACCTAGCCGTGTTGTATTCACGTAAGTGTGCGTTATTTAAATAAAGAACGGTAAAACAGTGCTTTATTTTAATAATGAACGGGAAAACTGTGCATTATCTAGATAAAGAACAGTTATTAATATTGACTCGTCAAGTGTCACGGTATAATCAGTCGAGCTGAGCTGAGCGGAGCCGAGTTGGCTGGTGTTGACAGAACTTACCAATTTCAAGACAAACAATGGAATGCATAAGTCAATGTTAAGCACCAAAGGGGCGGGGTTAGATCAGAAATCTCAAAATATATGGAAATTCCACAGTTACCGATTGCATACATTTCTCATTATATCCGTCATATCGCTTTTCAGGGGGCGATGTTTTCACGAAACTAAGAAGCAATGACTTCCAATATGTCTACTTCACCCACGCCTTCCAACCCCTACCCTCCCCCCTGGGGCTTCAGAATGACGAACCGCTGTTTCAACAATGTGCCTCATGTATTCGTCGGGCGGTGCAATTGACACAATAGTCAATTCCTGTGTCCAAACGTGAGCACAAGTCATGCCTTGTTATAAACATTGTATAAGTGCGTTAAAGAACTCGCTGTGGTGCATTCCCCAAATGAAAACACTCGACGCTATCGCGTCTCGTGCTTTATTTTGGCGAATGCACTCAAGCTCGTTCTTTAACTAGTACACCCATGACCACTCCACACTGTGGTCGTAAAGCTGACAGTTAACAGGGTGAGATCCATTCTCTGCCTTCGACTCTCTCCGCCAGGGGTCCCCGTATACTGACTGGATGGGACCGATGCACGTGTGTTGGAACCCAAAACCTCCTAGCCCTGGGTTGAGTTGCGGAGCACGCTCGACCGCCGCGAACATTTTTGGTCACTCGGAGCTCGCTATGCAACGACATTGGTCACATCGAACTATTTCCATTTGTTGCGGGGATATCTACTAAATAAATGTCCTTACTTTGGAAATAGCAGCACAATCTAAATAGTGTAAATATTGATAAATAAAAGATAACTATAAAGCATCGATATTTACGGGTTATTCCCACTTATTTGAGAAGAATCTTCGTCCAGAGTTTAATATTATCATGCGGGGCTGCTCTTGATCGCGGCGAACCATAACCCACTTCCGGTTCAAAATTGCACGCGTCCTTGACCAATCCGCCAAGTTCAAATCCTTATTAGTCGTTGCCGATGGAATGCGCACGCGGTCGACACCCATATGCAACGCACCCCAGAAGAACCGCTCGGCCAGGGTCCTGAAGTGCAGCCTGCAAATCCTCAGCGATTTGAAACCGCTCCACTTTAATCTGACTAGTGTCACTTTGTGGGTGAATAACACGTTCAATCCTTATTATATTTGAATTCTACATACCTTAAACTATCTATTTACATATAGTTTATTTCTTTAAAGAACTGCTGATGTTCACAATAACCGGCGATATTCCGCATTTCATTCGTAACATGCGCAGCCATTCGAAGTGACAAGCGGCAAATATGTCAACAGATGACGCTACAGGGCGGAAGCGGCAAATTCCCCGGTTTTACCGGTTTACCTCATACAATTTTGCTATGCTCCTAGTGACGAAAACGTCCTACCTTGGTAGAATGAAATATACAATTTTACCTTTGACTTCAACCATCCCGATCATCGCTCACACAACCCTTTGTGACGTTTCGAAAGGAGGCTGGGAGGGGCCACTCGGGGCTAAAGGGTTGATTGATTCACAATTAGTGGCCGCTTGGAGGCCGAAACTCGTTCAGTAAAGTAAGGAAATCAAATCTAAGTTTTCGTATAGGGTATTAGAAGGTCTCAATGGATGGACCCGGTGGGGAGGGGGGGGGGGGGGGCGAGATACCCGATATTCCATCGTTTATAAATGCACTTAATAATAATGTTCATTTCCAACTGTAGGCACCAGGCCCATGGTACAAAAATAGAAACATTTAATTTGCGACAAAGCACAACATTTTTACAATAGAAAACCCAAAAGCCATAAACCCAAAAGCCAACGAGAGGATTGTATCAGATTGTTCTGTTTATCTAATCGTGTTAATGTGTTTAAACCAAAAGCCATTAAGTGAAATCTCTCAAGGTAAATATGCTTCTTCTTAAAAGCTCTTAATTATATCTGAAACTGAACAGTTACTACCTCATATATTCATAGCTCTCGTCAATAGACGATCGAGACACAGTGTGAAACTGAACATTTGCTCCTGGATGACGCAGGCCGGGTTGTCGGACGTTTTCGTCACTATGACGTTTTGGGCCCTAACACACGTGCACTAGTGTTGTAGACGGTATCACCAAACATGGCTATTGTCTCCAACGATATTTGTACCTATCATGGTTTAATAATATTTTTGCTTAGTCGTCTGTTAAAGCTGCTCATGCAGCAATTTTGTACTTAAAGTATGGTTTTCGAAATATTTTGGAAACACATTTAAAACACATTGTCTGACTATATAAATGTAACCTTCATGAGAAATAGATCTATCAGCGCATGATGAAAGGTATAAAACTGCCGCAATGTGCGTATTTCGATGTCGTAGTACACTAGAAAGCCACACTTTTTTAAATGGGATGCACTAGTTGTGTCAAAAAAAGGGGCTTAACAACACATCTGGGGTTTTATTGCATACAATAGGTGTACTTCTATGCTAAAAAATATAAATACATCATTTCCAATCAAAATAGTTTTTACATTTGTCAAGAAAAAATATTGCTGGATGAGTAACTTTAATAAAGTGAAGAAAACTTTGTTGATACAGTTGTATAGTCATTACGGTTGCTCATATAACTAAAGTATATCGTTGTGTAGTAGGTCTTAGTATATCTTGCTGTATATCACTGCAGTGATGAGAGTAACTCGGGACTCGGCTGTGTACTGAGCCTTGCTACATCAAAGCATAACTACATTTACATCCGTTACTGGGCTCTCCAAGGGACCTCACTAGATGACAGCACTTCACTCACCGAGAAATCTAGTTAGGATCTGCCGATCACCCGACAATGTGCGTTTCGCTTAAAGCGGGGGTCCAACCTAATCTAATTGCGATCTGCACCGAAAGTTTATATCTTAATTTATTTTTTTTCTTAAAATAATCTGGCGTTTGTTAAGTGACGTAGAGTCTGACCCTTCATGTGGCGCCGCCTTATGTTAGAACTGGAAATTATCTCGCGGAGGAAACTCTTCAAATTGGAGGTATCGTTCAGGAGAAACGCGTAAAAATGAGAGATCAGGGCCGCTATTTACGGATGAATTGCGGCAATTCCAAGCCGCGTAGTAGACAAGGATCTTAGTGTCACGGAAAAATGACATCCAGCATATTGATGTATCTGTTGCAACGATTGTCTCCGTAAAGAAACCATGAATGAAAAATCGCAGCTATTTATATTTGCGATGATCACGCGCTCTTGTTTTGCTCAAACAGTAGGCGTCATTTTCGGCTTGTATATAATTAGAGTATTGCCTCATGATTGGTCAATCGCGGACACACCTCCAAAAAGGGCTGCCGCCTGGTTAAGGAGAGAAATCGTGACTGGCGGTCACTTCTAAATGTTACTGTGAGCTACAGACAGGACAGACAATTGTGTAATCCAGAGGATAGACACTCACGGGCTCACTCTGCCGGCAGAACGGGGTCTCCTAAAGTTGGGCTGGGTGCTTCCACGCTGAAATATTATAGATGTCGATACGGTAGCAATATACGTATTTTTATTTACAAGCAGGCATAATATAGGCATTGTCAGATAGTCTGATCTACAGTTACGGTGAAGTTAAACATAACAGTCAAATTCACGTTTCGCCGCTTCCTCCGCACACTTCCAAACTATTTATTTTTTCATTAACGACGTTATTATCATCGAGTAAGATGAGTCAGCTGAGAGGAAATAGTTCTCACAAACGGCACCAAATTATTCTAGTTAAAGTCCATCTCTTATGTCCTATGTTACTTTGCATATATTTGATCCATTTGCACTATATTAACGAAATTCTATACGCAATGAATTTATTCGCCACCAATATAAACAATATTAGCCATTTTATCACATATCTACGCAAAAAAGTAGAAGATATACAAGGGCAATTTTTTCACTGATTCGTGACGTCACAAGATGAACCGGTTTTGTTGCGCAATACGGTAAACGCGTCTTTTGAGCATGGTGTCTATAGGAGGGTCAGCGTCCTTCCGCATCGATCGGAATGCAGCGATGCCGGCACAATTATTTGGAATTAATGATAGCGAGGGTGAGAAGTTGAGGAATCCAGGCAACCGGAGCATGTATTCTGCCGCCGTACGTATCGCTTCGAGCCACCTCGACTGAAGACTGCAGATCGCTAAGGAACTGTAAACGTTGAAAACCTCGAAACGCCGTTCGCAAAACAGTATTTTCGGAAGAAGTGCGAACGCTTCATAAAAAGCGATGCTTATTATATCATGGGATCTAGATCAAAAACCTGCAAATATGCCTTGTAATCATATAAAATATTAATTCGGCGACCAGCAGACAAATTGGTGAAAGCTACTTAGTTGTTTGTCACAAACCAGACACCATAACGTTCGGGTGTCCACAAGTATTACTATAAAAAGTAAGTGATGAAGCATATTAAGAGATGTGCGCTGCATGCTTTTTAAGCTAGGCCGATAAATGTCGCCCTCCCTCACTTCTGATCTTCAGAAACAATTTCTTTTAGTACATACATTTCATTTAACCCCGGATCTAGATTCTATGTCTACGATTCGACCGACATCTCCGAGACGGCCCGTCCACTAGGCTGCAAAAACGTAGTCAGTACTGCAGTAGGCTGGCAACACACTAGCCCTGTTGCATGCCCCTCCCTGGCTTATCCGCTCTGGGGAGCGGGCCGGAGGGCCATGAAGCCAGTGTCGGTTGCGATTGTTGATTTAAAAATCAGCGCCCTTCGACCGTCGATTGCAGAAAGTACAGAAACAAACGGTCCTTATCAATTTGTCAAGTTGTTCTTCATACCTTTATAGTTCCAAGGGCAATGAGATTGAAAACAAACAAAATCCACCACTTTTTGTACTGGTGAAAGTTTTCAGCAACAATTTTCAACAACTCTCCCCGCCGCCGTGTCGCTGTTACGTCACAGTTCTCGTCGATCTCCCGGCAGAGGGCGTTACGCTTACGCCATAGTCCTAGGAAAAATTGTGATGCGAGGAACGAGCTCCGTCTGCCGGGAGATCGACGAGAACTGTGACGTAACAGCGACATGGCGGCGGGGAGAGTTGTTGAAAATTGTTGTTGAAAACTTTCACCAGTACAAAACGTGGTGGATTTTGTTTGTTTTCAATTTCATTGCCCTTGGAACTATAAAGGTATGAAGAACAACTTGACAAATTGACAAGGACCGTTTATTTCTGTACTTTCTGCAATCGACGGCCGAAGGGCGCTGATTTTTAAATCAACGCTCACAACCGAAACTGGCTTCATGGCTCTCTCTCGTCTCCTTTAGGTGCGAGGTCAAGAGAGCCATGTGTCAAGGCTAGCAACACACTGGCCACTGCCGCTGCAGCTGTTTGTTTTCTGTCAGTGTGTCACGAATGTGACAAGAACAAGAAGACACCTCTAATGTCATAGATCTAGGTCTATCTAGACCTACATGTGGCAAATGTTCATCATGAGTTAATGTTAACCGAAATAAACATCTAAGTTAGAGCTTCCCTGCTGCACGTACATTCATTCAAACAGCGCGGGCAGTCGAAGCGAGCGAGGCGCACTCAAACCGGTTCATCTTGTGACGTCACAAATCTCTACTCTGGGCGGGGGTTTGGAAACCGATCGTTCGCTGCTTGAGTTTATTTTGGTGACTTAAGATATTAATATTTATGGCATAAGACACATTGTAAAATAATTGCATCTGATAAATGGCTTTAGTAACCACTGGGAAATGTATATTTGAAAGTAGTTTAGTAACAAATACCCCCCCAAGAGATGGACTTTAAGAAGACATTCGATGATATCAAACGTTTTTATATCCCCCCCCCACCCCCATGGACACCCCCATGGGTCGCTTGCTCATCAGTTGGTCCGTTGCTCGTCTCCAATTCTTCAAGCCCCAATCACAGAAAATCTGGTGAGCGATGGCGCCACCGCGTGAGTGACGTAAGAGTTATTTGAGCCAGCCCGGTTACCAGGTACGCCACGAGGTTGCGGAACCCATCCCAGCAGTGATATTAACCTCCATATCACTCGAGTCTTACTCCGTGTGATGTGCTCATCTTCTGTCAGTGTATCAGGATTTACTCTAGCGAGCGGCTGAAAACTGGACCACGTGACCCATGCGACGACGCTGATTGGCCGCTCACCACACCAGTCCGAGTTTTTGTCCTGGGATTTAGAACGTCTCGTTCCTAGCGATCCAAGCTGGAGTGGAGACTTCGATGGAAGCTGTAGTCTCACGTCCGCGTCCAAACGTTGGATGAGTTTTAACGCTTTGAACAGCGCTTTAGAAACGATGTCAGTGGATCTACAGTTGTCTTGTTGTCTTTATAAACTCGATCTGAATATATGAAATATACAACAAAAGCAGAAGTTATGTTGTTAAAGCGATGCCTTATCCCGAGACAGTGTACGGGCTTGTCTGTCAGAGAGTGGAAGGCTTGTAGCGGTCTAACAGAGGCGTGGAGACAGTGTACCTGCTTGTCTGTCAGAGGGTTGACAGGCTTGTAGCGGTCTAACAGAGGCGTGGAGACAGTGTACGGGCTTGTCTGTCAGAGGGTTGACAGGCTTGTAGCGGTCTAACAGAAGCGTGGAGACAGTGTACCTGCTTGTCTGTCAGAGGGTTGACAGGCTTGTAGCGGTCTAACAGAAGCGTGGAGACAGTGTACCTGCTTGTCTGTCAGAGACCCAGCGTTTGACCGACCGTCTCAAGTTTCCATTCGTACTGTGGCTAATAGGTACAAAGTAGCTGCGCCCTGCAAATCCGAGCGGCTCCATGCAGATCAGAGCTGCGCTCTGCAAATCAGAGCTGCGCCCTGCAATCAAAGCTGCGCCCTGCAATCAGAGCTGCGCTCTGCAATCAGAGCTGCGCCCTGCAATCTGAGCTGCGCCCTGCAAATCGGGAGCTGCGCCCTGCAATCAGAGCTGCGTCCTGCAATCAGAGCTGCGCCCTGCAATCTGAGCTGCACCTTGCAATTTTGAGCTGCGCTTTGCAAATTAGAGCTGCGCCCGTCAAATCAGAGCGGCGCTGTGCAAATCTGAGCTGCGCTCTGCATTTCAGAGCCGCGCCCAAGCGGGGGTCACTCCGTAATTAATATCTGACCTGGCTTTAGCGAGTTCTCGCCTTGGGTGGGTGTTATATTGGGGAAGGGGAGCCCTTACCCTCAGTTGACCCTGTTTGTTTGCAATTCATACATGCAGCATTACAATGTAAGCAAATAACATTTACTGTGAGTTGGCCATATTAATTTTAGATTGAAGTTCAGAAATATTACAAATTTACCAACGTGTTTCTCTTTTCTACTCTCCAATCCTGTGATTCCAGATAGCAATATTATTTCAACGACTAGAGATCTACGAAGCAACTGTCGCTTCGATTTCGCAGAAAATTTGATAGGAATTAATGGTCATAAACAAGTGACATGCCAAATATTATCAAAATCGAACGGGCAGTTATTCTGTTGTTGCCTATGAAGCGCGACTAATTCGAGGTATTACGACGACAAAAACATCGTCTCGACGAGTCTTACAATTACATGCACATCTTTATTTTAATGATACTGTAAAATGTATCGCTTCGATTTCCCTGAAACTTCAGCATTTGATATGGATTGTTATGTGGAATTGACACGCTAAATTTACTAGCAATCGAATAGGTAGTGACCCCCCACCCCTTGATGACAAAGCCAAGTGATGCGCGTGAGGTGCACTCATGATCTTTGCAACATTGTATTGTTTATTTCTTTATTGACGTCACGTACAAAATGTTAATTGTTATTCCGACTGGCCCAGCGCCGCAGTGTAGCTCAGTGTGTTCGTCATATCCATACTATAGATATCTGTATATAGACTTGCCCGTTGTTTCGCCTGCCAGCTTTCGGAGGTGGATTAGATAATTAAATGACTATTTTGCCATTAAGCTTATTCGGCAACGCACATTTGCAAAACTCGCGATCTCGCATAAGGAATTTGCTTGAGAATTTACTTGTGTAGGACGTAAGTTACTTGTGAATGTTTGTGAAACGTCGCGTACCGACTGACTTATTTCAGTTCCAGTTCCAGCGCAGTTCCAAAATGCAGGGCGCAGCTCCAAAATGCAGGGCACAGGTCTGATTTTCTGCGCGCCGCTCTGATTTGCAGAACGCAGCTCCAAATTGCAGGGCGCAGGTCTGAAATGCAGGGCGCAGCTCTGATTGCAGGGCGCAGCTCTGATATCCAGGGCGCAGCTCTGACTGTAAAGCGCAGCTCTGAAATGCAGGGCGCAGCTCTGATTGCAGGGCGCAGCTCTGATTTGCAGGGCGCAGCTCTGATTTGCAGGGCGCAGCTCTGATTTGCAGGGCGCAGCTCTGATTGCAGGGCGCAGCTCTGACTGCAAAGCGCAGCTCTGAAATGCAGGGCGCAGCTCTGATTGCAGGGCGCAGTTCTGAAATGCAGGGCGCAGCTCTGATTGCATTGCGCAGCTCTGATTTGAAGGGCACAGCTCAAAAATTATTTATATGGTCTATAGAGAACTCCTCGCTGCGCCGCTTTAGCGCGCAGCTCTGATTTGCAGGGAGCATCTCTGATTTGCAGAGCGCAGCTCTGATTTACAGAGAGCAGCTCTGTTTTGCAGAGAGCAGCTCTGTTTTGCAGGGCGCAGCTCTGATTTGCAGGGCGCAGCTACTTTGTACCTATGGGCCACAGTACATTCGTGTTTAAGTCCCCGGACAAGGCACACGGCACACCACTCTCTGCTTTCGACTCACTCCGCTAGGGCTCTAGTAAATAAAGCTAGCTTGCGTAGCGTCACCGTGCGGGGAGCTTGACGGCACACACTGTACGTACGCGGCGGATAAACCTGCACCTGTCTTCCTGGCGTCATCACCGCGCACGCTTGTACACACGTCACCCCCCCCCCCCCCCCCCCCCCCGCACCCTCCCCGTCACCCCGGCGCGCAACACATTCTCAACATTGTCGCTCTCCAGATAGGTCGCTCTTCACTTGGCACTGATCTTGGAGTGTTCTGAAGGCCTGTATGCTGTATAGCAGGGGACCGCTACAGTGATCCAGACAGCGGAAGACCGCAACAGTGATCCAGACAGCGGAAGACCGCAACAGTGATCCAGAGAGAGAGCATGGCGCGGCAGGAGTGGGGGAAGGAGGTGGAATTCATCTTGGCGTGTATCGGCAATGCTGTGGGTCTGGGCAACCTCTGGCGGTTCCCCTACCTATGCTACGCCAGTGGCGGCGGTAAGTCACACACCAGTACTCAGTGAGTCCCCTACCTCTGCTACGCCAGTGGCGGCGGTAAGTCACACACCAGTACGCAGTGAGTCCTCAGTGGACGAATGAAGTGAAACGTCGGTGTCTTAGTCCACTTGTGTTTGTGCACCTGAGAGCTGGAGTGGGTCGAACAACCTCCCGGGACAACGCGGTCGAAACTACCCCCCCCCCCCTCCCCAGCCCCGGGTGCCAGGGCGCGAACCCACGACCTGTTGATCTGCAGCTCAGCCTGATTACCAAATGTGCTGCGGCAGTCGAATGTTACACAATATGCGTAAAGTGTAACTCAATACATCTTCTATATATCTTCTATATATAAAACTTCTGCATATATACAAATGTCCTATCAGCGATTGTGTATGGTATACCGGTAGGCCTATATGGTTCGTAACGTATAGCAATGTTCGGGGCAGTGTTACTTCAGACTGACAGGGATGCATTGCGGGTGTTACAGGTCGGCGGCAGGTTAATGTCGGTTGTTGCTAAGTCCAACCAGTAACTACTATATATGCAAAACAATGTTAAGTTAGTCGCCGGGTGGGAGGGGGTGGGGGCATAAGTAGCGCAAGTCATTACCATGAGGCTACAGGCGGTAGGGGGCATGTGGCCTGCCTGTCCCCTGGGGTCTGCAGAACCCTGGGGCCTTGAGGCACCAGGTGGGTACAACCCCCGCCTAACCCCCCCTACCCCCGCCTACCCCTACAGACGCCTCCGCGTTCACCCTTGACTTTATCACAGCCGTTGCTTAGCACTGCACGGCTGACCTTCAGATGTTCTTATTTATTCAAGTTTCTTCGCTGGGCTGTTCACCTATGTACGTCTTACGGAATCCTGGTCGACATGCACCTCCTAGGCCGACAGCTGTAAGTTCCCCGATTGTACTGTCCCCCCCCCACCCCCAACCTTCCACCGCGGTCCCCAAACTCCTACGCGCTGGTCGTATGAAGGCAGGCGTTATCACAACAGTCACATGTTGTTATGACGATAAGCTAATTTATAGTTTGACTGTCGGTGGGTGCTGTTTTATATTTATACTTCCCCGACGGAGGTGACTTGTTATTCTTTCCTCCACCAGCCGTTGGGCTCCCCGGGTTAGGCCCCCCCCCCGCCCCCACGTGGCACAGCCAAGGACGCAATATCGGAAATAACACTTTATAGCCTGCTACATACATGTATTGTATAGTCTGCTACATAAATGTAGTGCATAGCCTGCTACATACATGTATTGTATAGCCTGCTACATACATGTATTGGATAGCCTGCTACATACATGTATTGTATAGCCTGCTACATCTACTTCGTGATGTCAAATTCATTTTCTAGTCGCGGTCGCTCAATAAGGCCTGTGGAAGTTATGATACGCTATTATTAGAGGCCTGTGGAGGTCTTCTGTTCTACGGTAGCCAACACACACGCTATTATTAAAGGCCTGTTGAGGTCTTCTGTTCTACGGTAGCCAACACACACGCTATGATTAGAGGCCTGTGGAGGTCTTCTGTTCTGCGGTAGCCAACACACACGCTATTATTAGAGGCCTGTGGAGGTCTTCTGTTCTACGGT
Source organism: Arenicola marina (assembly GCA_964019135.1). Classification (NCBI taxonomy): domain Eukaryota; kingdom Metazoa; phylum Annelida; class Polychaeta; family Arenicolidae; genus Arenicola; species Arenicola marina. The sequence continues at coordinate 864,857 of OZ025258.1, read as the reverse complement.
AGCCAACACACACGCTATGATTAGAGGCCTGTGGAGGTCTTCTGTTCTGCGGTAGCCAACACACACGCTATGATTAGAGGCCTGTGGAGCTCTTCTGTTCTACGGTAGCCAACACCCACGCTATGATTAGAGGCCTGTGGAGGTCTTCTGTTCTACGCTAGCCAACACACACGCTATGATTAGAGGCCTGTGGAGGTCTTCTGTTCTACGGTAGCCAACACACACGCTATTATTAGAGGCCTGTGGAGGTCTTCTGTTCTACGGTAGCCAACACACACGCTATGATTAGAGGCCTGTGGAGGTCTTGTGTTCTACGGTAGCCAACACACACGCTATGATTAGAGGCCTGTGGAGGTCTTCTGTTCTACGGTAGCCAACACACACGCTATGATTAGAGGCCTGTGGAGGTCTTCTGTTCTGCGGTAGCCAACACACACGCTATGATTAGAGGCCTGTGGAGGTCTTCTGTTCTACGGTAGCCAACACACACGCTATGATTAGAGGCCTGTGGAGGTCTTCTGTTCTACGGTAGCCAACACACACGCTATTATTAGAGGCCTGTGGAGGTCTTCTGTTCTACGGTAGCCAACACACACGCTATTATTAGAGGCCTGTGGAGGTCTTGTGTTCTACGGTAGCCAACATACACGCTATGATTAGAGGCCTGTGGAGGTCTTCTGTTCTACGGTAGCCAACATACACGCTATGATTAGAGGCCTGTGGAGGTCTTCTGTTCTACGGTAGCCAACATGCACGCTATGATTAGAGGTCTATGGAGGTCGTACACACTCCTGGCTGCAGCGGGTCACGGGGTCCTACTGCCATGTTAGGACTCTCGTACACACTCCTGGCTGCCGCGGGTCACGGGGTCCTACTGCCATGTTAGGACTCTCGTACACTCCTGGCTGCCGCGGGTCACGTGGTCCTACTGCCATGTTAGAACTCTCGTACACACTCCTGGCTGCCGCGGGTCACGGGGTCCTACTGTCATGTTAGGACTCTCGTACACACTCCTGGCTGCCGCGGGTCACGTGGTCCTACTGCCATGTTAGGACTCTCGTACACACTCCTGGCTGCCGCGGTTCACGGGATCCTACTGCCATGTTAGGACTCTCGTACACACTCCTGGCTGCCGCGGGTCACGTGGTCCTACTGCCATGTTAGGACTCTCGTACAAACTCCTGGCTGCCGCGGGTCACGGGGTCCTTCTGCCAGGTTAGGACTCTCGTACACACTCATGGCTGCTGCGGGTCACGGGGTCCTACTGCCATGACTCTCGACATGTGATAACGCACAACGTGAATGCCCTTAAAATGCGCTTTTAATAGAGCGCGTGACATGTTGCGCTGTACAAGTTTCGTGTGTGTGTGGGCGTGGGGGGCGGGGCACATGTCGCAGAGCCTGGTGGGGGTGCTAGGCCGGGGGACGACTACCCTACACCAGAGACTCACCCTCCGTGAAATGTAGTCGCCTCGGTGGGTAGGCGATGGAGGTGTAACGGTGTTCTGGCTCAATAAGGAACGACACTTGAGACTGAGCTGATGGGTTTATTGAATCTTCCGTCACACGTTGTTATTGCCTCGGTGAGACAAGCGTACAAGAAAAACACCTGGAGAAAAGAAATCGATCGTCACGTGACATGATACATTTGATCGAACATGATCGAACTACCGTAACATTTTATAAGCAATATATTATGACTAGTTAGATATTTACAACATAATACTAGATTTATATCTTATCGATCACACATATATCCACATGACTTTCATACACACACACACACATTTACCTGGAACCACCTATGAATTGGTTGACTTGTACCAGTCAGACCGTCCTTTCCGTGTGTTCCTTTGTCAGTCAATGCCGAACCGGCTTCCCGCGCCTTTCTGGCACGTGACTGTCATTCACACTCGCTAGGGGTCGTTGCCTACACTACTTTGGTTTAAGGGTCATGACGACGACTAGATGGCGCCACCGAAGCCTCGGTCACACACACCCTCACAGCAGGGAAGGTCGTCCCGACATTCAACGAAATAACCCCTACAAATTACACCAGATTAAATCATACACTTAGACGACTAAAACAAGTCTGCTTGCAGCAAATCCTGCAAGCACTGCCGGAGAGCATTTTTCTGCTTCTCTACCCGATTATGTGCTTGCTGCATAAAAACAAAGGTTTCCGGATCGTACCTAGCAGGCCGAGTCCGAGTCCGAGTAGACCTTCGAGGCAAAACCTGCGGACCCTGTTCATCACTGGAAACTTCACTATGTACATCACCATCCACCGCTTGCCTGTTACCGTCCATATCTTCAACGGACTCTGTCTCCACAGCACCCGCCTCCTCCTCCACTACCGGGGTCTGTGCACCAGGCACCACTAGCCGTGGCACTGGACGCGGTTCGTCCTGACCCTCAGCCCGCTCGACATCCGGAACAGAACCTGGAGTCTTTTCCACTGAAGCTAAACGCCGTGGTACGGGCACTGGGGTCAGGGATAACCTGGGAGTCGGTATGGGACTTATCCGGGGGCCAATAGGTGTACGAGGACTACGATGGACGGGCTCAATGGGTTTCAATAGGGATGGAGAGTATGGGCCAGGACCTAATGGAAGAATGGTCTCTTCTTCCTCATCACTTTCTTCAACGCAGGGACCAGCCAAAGCTTGTTTAGGCTTTGTTTCCCTGCAATGAGTCAGTGGTACCTCTTCTCGACGTTCCTGCCTAACAGCTGATACTAGATCATCATTGCATCCGATCGGGAGTAACATGTTTCTGTGCAGAACTCGAGACGCGCCCTGACTATCTTCTCTTTTAACTTCAAAGACCGGAATGTCTGCATCAGGCTGGGACACTACATTAAACACCGGTTCAAGCCAACGATCTGCCAACTTGTGTGTGCCGGTGAACGCCACATTACGAACAAGCACTCTGTCCCCAGGTAGCACGCTAGCACCACGGATCTTTAGATCATAATTGGCCTTCTGGTGACCCTTCATTACGCCAGACTTTTCAGAAGCCAGCTGGTATGCTGTTTCGAGGTTTTGGCGCAACTTGGTTACGTAAGAACCAGGATCCTTTTGTCCGGCCGGACGCAACTCATCCGTACCCAACAACACATCCACAGGGAGCCTAGGGTGTCTGCCAAACATTAGAAAGAACGGAGAATAACCCGTCGTCTCGTGTTTCGTCGCATTATATGCGTGCACCATTGACGCGACGTGACTTTTCCAGTCAGCCTTCTGGGCCGGTGAGAGAGTCCCTAACATATCCAGGAGCGTCCTATTAAATCTTTCACACTGCCCGTTGCCACTAGGGTGATACGGGGTTGTGCGTGACTTCTTCGTTCCCGCTAACTGACACAGTTCAGCTATGGTCTTAGATTCAAAGATTCGGCCCTGATCCGAGTGTAATCGACTTGGGAACCCGTAGTGAACAATAAAGTTCTCATAAAGAACCTTTGCAGTCGTGTACGCTGTTTGGTTGCGACACGGGAATGCTTGCGCATACTTGGTGAAATTATCGGTGACAATCAAGACCGCCTCTATTCCCCCTTTCGAGGGTTCGAGCTTAAGAAAATCTAGACACAGAAGCTCAAGAGGACTAGTGGCCTGGATACTGACTAGCGGGCTCGTTGACGGGGTAAAGTCTTGCGCCTGACACACCGACCACACTTAGCCACATGCTCTGCAGCAATTCCCGCCATTCCAGGCCAATAAAACCTGTCCTGCAATAGAGCTACTGTCCTGTCTCGACCAGGATGGCCCACCTCATCATGACAACCAGCAAGTGCCATCGACTGAAACTGAGCTGGGAGGACCAGCTGCCAACTCACCTCTCCCCCCACCTCGCGGCGTCGACTAAGTAGCCCATTGGTCAGATCAAGCCGGTCCCGGTCCCGTAACAACCTCTGTCCGAGGTTTGTGACAGTCTTCCCGGCATCTGCGGTTCCGTCCAATGTAGCTATTACGCAAGCGAGGTCAGGATCGGAACGCTGAGCAGCGCTCAGTTCCTCTGTGTTAAGAGTCGACAGGCTTACTACTACGTCATGGACAGAGGACACCACCTGTGTCGAACAACAGACAGTCTCAACTACCGGGAATCCCTCCACCCCTGTACTCAAGACCTCACGAACGATCTGGGATGTGAGAGTACCGGAGTTGGTTCCGGGTAACCGGGAGAGAGCATCAGCGTCTCCGTTGGTTTTACCCGAACGTCGGGCTCCATTTATGTAACGGTGTTCTGGCTCAATAAGGAACGACACTTGATTGTGAAGTTGAAATTGGCTAACTGGGCAGCCCATCGGTGGCCCACTGCATCCAGCTTAGCCGAAGACAAGACATAAGTTAGAGGATTGTTGTCTGTAAAGACAATGAATCTACCACCGTACAAATAGTCATGGAATTTCTCCGTCACTGTCCACTTCAGAGCCAAAAACTCTAACTTGTGGGCAGGATAATTCCTCTCCGCTTTGCTCAAGCTTCGACTCGCATAGGCTACGACCCGTTTCACCCCGTCTACGTCCTGATATAGGACAGCACCTAGACCTTCGCCACTTGCATCTGAATGCAGCTCAAAGTCCTTGCGCCAATCGGCAAAAGCCAGAATGGGTGCTTGGGTCAATCTGTCGATAAGAGTTTTGAAAGCACGCTGATGGACGTCAGACCATTGGAAATGACTGGCCTTCACCTTCTTGTGCTTTTTAACATTTATCCCTGCCGTGAGCTCGTGTAACGGTCTAGCTATCTTCGCAAAACCATCAATAAAGCGGCGGTAGTAGCCCACGAAACCCAAGAACTGTTGAACTTCCCTGGGAGACGTAGGGACGGGCCATTTTCTGACAACTTCGATTTTGGCTGGGTCAGTCTGGACGCCGTCTGGAGTGACGACGTGACCCAGACACTTAATGGAACGTTGAAAGAATTTACATTTGCTGGGCTTCAGCTTTAGACCAGCTGCCTCGATCTTTTCGAACACTGCCTCTAATCTCGTCAAATGCTCCTCATATGTCTTAGAAAAGACAATGATATCATCCAAATAGAGCAGACAATACGTCAAATACACATCTCCCATGCAAGTCTCCATGAGTCGCTGGAAGGTAGCCGGAGCGTTGGTTAATCCAAATGGCATCCTACAACACTCCCAGAACCCCAGCCCATCTACAGTAAACGCGGTCTTGGGTTTGTCCGCATCAGCCATTTCTACTTGCCAGTATCCTGACTTTAGATCCAGCACCGAGAACCACTGACTGCCTTGCAGTCGATCTAGCGTATCTTCGATCTGCTTCACCTCTGCGAGCATAGACGGTGGGATACGTCGAGGCCGTTCTTTAAAAGGCACGTCACTGGTGAGTTTGACCGTATGTTTTACACTGTCTGTCTTACCCAAGTCTAAGTCATGCAAAGAGAAAACAGAACTCCAATTGGACAAGAGACTGTCTACTCTACTCGACTCTTGTTCGGACAGATTCTCTTGGTAACTGCGATCAATCAAAGATAATAAGTCGTGATTGATAGCAACCGCACTGTTAACCTGGCGGTTCGGTTCAGAAGGAGTGTCACGGGGAAATGTCGCTGTGACCTGCTGAAGGTTACACAGTACACTCTGTCCTGGAATAGTGATCTCCTTATTGGACATATTCAACACCTCAACAGATACCCCGTGGGTTGTCCCTGACGCCTGAATATGCGATAGAGACGGCGTCAGACTTAAGCCCCCAGGTAAACTTCTCAATGGATGTTCTTCAGTCATGACAGTTAGTTGCATACACGTCGTAAGACACGCTTGGCCACTTATCAAAATCCGTTCATCCGGTCGAATCGTGACAGCCTTTGTCGTTTTCACCTCGGAGAGGCAAGGCTTCTCGACCATCTCATCAAACATAGCTAAGGCTTTGAATGCCATCTGCCACGGACCAGTAGCTGAATTTGAGCTTGGAAGTTCCCTAGATAAAACATGCAAAACGTTAGTCCCGAGCAAAATCGGAACTCGCTCGTGGTAGTCCGTATCGGGGACAACTAACACCAATACATCCAAAGCGAACCCTAAGTCGGGCAGCTCCAGTTCAAGCTCAACAAAACCCAGATAATTCAGACTTTCTCCACTTACTCCCTGCACAGACAAGAGATCTTGTACAGGTTGTAACTGCAGACCCAAAGTGTTACAAAGAGACTCACTAATTGTACTGACCATCGAGCCAGTATCCACAAGTGCGACATGATCGCTGTTGCCGATTCGAACAGGAACTTCATTCGCACACCCCACTAAACCGGCAACTGGGCGTAACTTCTGGACTCGGTTCTTGGTTGCCCAATCCCAAGAGTCCCTAATAGTTTAACGGACACTCTGATCGTTTATGTCCTTTCTTGTGGCATCTGTAACATTCCCCTTTAAATTCTCTTCTGAAAGGAGTTCTTTCCCTCTTCTCTTGTCCCTGAGGTTTCTTTGGACTAGTTTTGTCCTCAGACAGCTGGGTGCTCAGTTTCTCAAGAAGAGAGAGAACTGTGTCCAGTTTGCCAGCTTCCTGCCTCGACATTTCACTTCGAGGAGGGTTCGTAACCTGATTAACTATGACCTTATTGGGTCCGGTCTCCGCTATACGAGCTGCTATCTTGATTTTCTCATATGGAGCTTCATCCTGCACTAAACGACTGAGGCTTCCCTTGATCTTATCATCCTTAAGGCCCGACCAAAATTTGACCTTTGTCAGAATGTCCCTATCTTCCCTGAACAGGGTAGGTTCGATCGAACGGATCTTTGCTACCAGTCGCTCTAGACGACATGCCCACACGGTCATGGTTTCTCCAGGCTTCTGCTGGGCCTCATAGAAATGCACTAACAGGGTGGACAGAGGGAGAACATTTCCGAAGGCATTATCAAGTTTGGCTATTAAAGCCGACACGGTAACGAACGCCCCCATGGTCAATAGAGGAATGGAATGGAATGTTGGTGTTTTAGGCCACTTTTGTGCACATACAGGCTAAATTGGGCCAAGGAACCTCCCGAGACGATGAAGGATGAAGGAATGAAACATGCCCCAGATTAGGTGCCCGAGCCCGGATTCGAACCCAGGACCTATTGATCTGCGGTCTAGTGCGCTAACCACTACACCAGGGAGGCCCCCCCATGGTCAATAGAAGCTCAGCCGCTGTTCCCTTCAGCGACTTACGGGCAGCTAAAGTAAGTTCCTCCTCAGAGTACCCGCCTGAATTCTGGCGTGCTACTAACTCCTGTCTCCACAGCTCATATGGAGTATCCCCCTTGTCCTGCTCACCTGACAAAACGGAAGTAAGTCGCAACACGCCATAATGTGGTTGGTAAGAGGTAGGTTGCTGAGGAGGTGCAACTCCTGCATGGCCAATGCCTGTGGCCCTGGTCGGATCAATGACCAAAGGGTCACCCCCTACAAGGCTTACTTTCTCTTCAGGGGAGAGCCTGGCCCACAATTTCTTCATAGCCTCAGCGGCACCCATTTCTGGTTTAACTGTCAGTCGGGATCTCCTCTCCCACATGTCACGCACTTCCTCGACTATCTCTGACTCTAAGGGTCGAGCATTAATCTTAATTCCTCGGAGTGAGGATGATCTCAACTGCGAGACAGCTTGCGAGGCTATAGACTGGGAGGAGAAAAGTACAAAAGCCTCACCTCTGTCGAAAAGCAACCATTCAGCAGAAAAACCCTGCTAAAACGAGCACATCCTTGAATTCATATTCATCGTCAGGCTGAACGCCCTTAAGATGAATACATCGCTCTCCAAAGGATCCCATACTGGCTATTAACCAGAATTACTATCTCGCAAACACAGCAAAAACTGATGCAAACAGGTAAAAGACCTCAGTCTGATCAGTGGAACAGATCCAAACTAATCAAACGCAGCACAGTGTGAGTATGATATGAACGAAACTCCACCCTTAGCTATTGCAACATTTACATGACATGTAAATGAACTAGATAGGTCAAACCTGAAAACCTAGAAAAAACTATATGTGAGGGATGTACACTCACATCAGAAAAAATCAAACAACTAGGGTGAGTGAAAACTTCACTCAAAAGAATCAATCAGAGTCCTACAGAAGAAACCTAAGTCCTACAGAACCTACAATAGCAATAAATGACAAAGTGTCAGTTAGCAAACAGGGACCTAGAATCCTAACTCTTACAACAAGAATATAAAAAGGGGAAGACCCTTAATGAAAATCACCAAAGGACAAAACACCCCCAATAACGTGTGGGAGAGCTTCAAATGACAAAGTCCCACACCTACTTAGAGATTAACTATAAATAGCAAAGGACAAAATTCCCAAAATTCAAATTTCCCGCAATAATTAAGCAAGTAATCTGGAATAACTATCCCACCCAAATAGTTAAATCAGCCACATACACACTCAAACATACCAATTTCACATATTAACAAAATTTCTAATATTGAAAATAGTTTGTAATAGAAACACACAAGAAAATATAAATATATTGGTAATAATCAGCCAGTGAATTATGGTATATATATCTATAAAATTTAATCAATTCCTATCATTGAGAAGCAGATAACCCTTACTTAAATATAACAGCTTATCTATAACTTAAAGACATTTAATTAAACTTAAGAAACTTATATAAAATTATTTTAGCTAGACAGGCTTAGTCGAAGCTTATATAGACTTAGCCAAAATTTAATATAATTAATCTGAATATCAAGTAAACTTAATTATGTTATAAGAACAACAAGTCTTAGTAATGAAATTCTTATCCTATAACCTTATTGGTGTAAAGCACAATATTTCAACAATTATTAAATAATAAATGTTAATTACTATCAATATCAGAATATGCAATCAACGGCTAGGGTGAGTCGAGTTATTTTGGTAAATACACACTGGCACTCACTGGATACTGTTTGACAGCACAGGTATTAATTGCTATCACTCCAATTCCTTACTTAGACTTATGACATAAATTATGTTAGGTAACAAGTAAATAAATCCTTGAATACACAGATTGATTTGACGGAAAACAACAAGTTGACACACGTTAAGCCTTCTAAAGAAATGTAAAAGTATTCACACTTCATACACTTGTCTTCAAAAGCACTAAGGACAATATCAATACTTGTTCTTAAGTAAAAGAATCTAAATTGAAATTTCTTCCACTTACTCTGACATGACGTCTAAAGTCAAAGTCATAAATGCCGTAGACACACGTTTCGGCCCATATTTTCCGCGATTGTGCTGCGATCGCTCTACAAATCACTGACATGAGAAAGCAACACTAGACCATTTTAATGATACCAAACTTACATTTGTACTGATATGTTATCCTTTTCTATGATAGAAAGAATATTTCTCCATGCTGACACTCTATTGGCAGCAGACACACTTTCGCAAATAGACTAAATCACAGACAATGAAAGGCTCTATAGTTGCCATGGCATCCTCGTGGCTGGTATAAATATAGAACATGTATTGTTCAGAGCAGGTTCGGCGCCATGGCAACCATCATTTTATGACGAGTCTTTTAGTATTTTGGGGACAAAGCGTTTTCTGCCAATGGCGTGTCAGCATGGAGAAATATTCTTTGTGTCATAAAAAAGGATAACATCGCAGTACAAACGTAAGTTTGGTATCATTAAAATGGTCTAGTGTTGCTTTCTCACGTCAGTGATTTTGAGAGTGATTGAGGAAAATTCGCGGAAAATATGGGCCGAAACGTGTGTCTACGGTATTTATGACTGACTTTAGACCTCTATCATGACTTGACAGATGACACTGAATGACACTGGCACAGTGACAGGTGGCCTTGTAAAATGCAGGAAAGTCCGATTTGAACAGTTTGCAATAATAGGAATGGAATGTTGGTGTTTTAGGCCACTTTTGTGCACATACAGGCTAAATTGGGCCGTTTGCAATAATAGTCCAAGGCACTAGTGAAGTCTTAAATTCGTCCACGTTTAGTCGACGTTCGATGACGAATGTCCTTGCAGGAAGTGATGAGCCGCTGTGTCTTCACGCTGTTGTTCACAACGCGAAATCTGCCGCCACACGGTTGTCCTCTCCCAGCTGATCGACGCTGACGTCACGAACCGGAAGTCTTGAAGTTCAGCAACCCTCGTAGCCATTCGCCAGGTGGCGCGCTCCCACGTTGCTCTGCCGGCCGGCCTGCCTTCGTTGTCCGGAGACGTTATGACACTGCTTCACGGTTGCCGTCTCGCCGCTAAGCCCCCTTCACCAGAGTAGGTCAGCAACAGGTGTTACAGGTGTTTCGCTCCGCCGTCGCCTCTTCTGACCGAGGCCCCACGTCGGGCTCCATTTATGTAACGGTGTTCTGGCTCAATAAGGAACGACACTTGAGACTGAGCTGATGGGTTTATTGAATCTTCCGTCACACGTTGTTATTGCCTCGGTGAGACAAGCGTACAAGAAAAACACCTGGAGAAAAGAAATCGATCGTCACGTGACATGATACATTTGATCGAACATGATCGAACTACCGTAACATTTTATAAGCAATATATTATGACTAGTTAGATATTTACAACATAATACTAGATTTATATCTTATCGATCACACATATATCCACATGACTTTCATACACACACACACACATTTACCTGGAACCACCTATGAATTGGTTGACTTGTACCAGTCAGACCGTCCTTTCCGTGTGTTCCTTTGTCAGTCAATGCCGAACCGGCTTCCCGCGCCTTTCTGGCACGTGACTGTCATTCACACTCGCTAGGGGTCGTTGCCTACACTACTTTGGTTTAGGGGTCATGACGACGACTAGATGGCGCCACCGAAGCCTCGGTCACAGAGGGATTACAAGAGGGTAATGCGGCCCCTGGAGTTTTAATTCGTCCGCTCGGCTGTATTGTATGGAATGATATTAGGGTCATTATTCACAATGCGTTATGCACAATGCTTGACGAACCTTGTAAACTGCTATATGCATATTGCATTATGCAAGGTGAATCTTATAAATTTAAGTATGTATATTGCATAGTGCAAGGTGAATATTGTAAACTGCAGTGCACATATTGCATGATGCAATGTGACTATTACAGGATGTTACAGGACGTCCCTATTCAACATGCAGCCTGTCATTCGCCGGCTTGCCATTGTGAAGCACCGCATGTTGCTTTGCCGCATTGTGACATACGGTGGCGCCACTGGTCTGAAACCGACAAAATGTTAGTCCTAACATGGCAGTCAATCAGGGATCCCTCGTTTGCGACCTTCACCTTGCACACCGCGGGAAATACTCGATCTCCCCTCTGCCTTCGACTCAATCCGCTGGGGGCGCCGTTATATGTCTGAGCGAGGGAACGTAGCTCCACCTAGCGACTGCGTTTACATTTTTGTAAGTGTAAGTTTGGGCCTGCATGTGTTGAGTTTGGGCCTGCATATGTTATGTTTGGGCCTGCATGGGTTGTGTTTGGGCCTGCATGTGTTGTGTTTGGGCCTGCATGTGTTGTGTTTGGGCCTGCAAGGGTTGTGTTTGGGCCTGCATGTGTTGTGTTTGGGCCTGCATGTGTTGTGTTTGGGCCTCCATAGGTTGTGTTTGGACCTGCATGTGTTGTGTTTGGGCCCGCATGGGTTGAGTTTGGGCCTGCATGGGTTGTGTTTGGGCCTGCATGTGTTGAGTTTGGGCCTCCATGGGTTGTGTTTGGGCCTGCATGGGTTGTGTTTGGGCCTGCATGTGTTGTGTTTGGGCCTGCATGGGTTGTGTTTGGGCCTGTATGTGTTGTGTTTGGGCCTGCATGTGTTGTGTTTGGGCCTGCATGTGTTGTGTTTGGGCCTGCATGTGTTGTGTTTGGGCCTGCATGTGTTGTGTTTGGGCCTGCATGTGTTGTGTTTGGGCCTGCATGTGTTGTGTTTGGACCTGCATGTGTTGTGCTTGGGCCTGCATGGGTCGTGTTTGGGCCTGCATGTGTTGTGTTTGGGCCTGCATGGGTTGTGTTTGGGCCTGCATGTGTTGTGTTTGGGGCTGCATGGGTTGTGTTTGGGCCTGCATGTGTTGTGTTTGGGCCTGCATGGGTTGAGTTTGGGACTGCATGGGTTGTGTTTGGGCCTGCATGGGTTGTGTTTGGGCCTGCATGGGTTGAGTTTGGGCCTGCATGGGTTGTGTTTGGGCCTGCATGGGTTGAGTTTGGGCCTGCATGTGTTGTGTTGGGCCTGCATGTGTTGTGTTTGGGCCTGCATGTGTTGGGTTTGGGCCTGTATGGGTTGTGTTTGGGCCTGCATGGGTTGAGTTTGGGCCTGCATGTGTTGTGTTTGGGCCTGCATATGTTGTGTTTGGGCCTACATGGGTTGTGTTTGGGCCTGCATGTGTTGTGTTTGGGCCTGCATGTGTTGTGTTTGGGCCTGCATGGGTTGTGTTTGGGCCTGCATGGGTTGTGTTTGGGCCTGCATGGGTTGTGTTTGGGCCTGTATGGGTTGAGTTTGGGCCTACATGTGTTGTGTTTGGGCCTGCATGGGTTGTGTTTGGGCCTGCATGGGTTGTGTTTGGGCCTGCATGGGTTGTGTTTGGGCCTACATGGGTTGTGTTTGGGCCTGCATGGGTTGTGTTTGGGCATGCATGGGTTGTGTTTGTGCCTGCATGGGTTGTGTTTGGGCCTGCATGGGTTGTGTTTGGGCCTGCATGGGTTGTGTTTGGGCCTGCATGGGTTGTGTTTGGGCCTGCATGGGTTGTGTTTGGGCCTACATGGGTTGTGTTTGGGCCTACATGGGTTGTGTTTGGGCATGCATGGGTTGTGTTTGTGCCTGCATGTGTTGTGTTTGGGCCTGCATGTGTTGTGTTTGGGCCTGCATGGGTTGTGTTTGGGCCTGCATGGGTTGTGTTTGGGCCTGCATGGGTTGTGTTTGGGCCTGTATGGGTTGAGTTTGGGCCTACATGTGTTGTGTTTGGGCCTGCATGGGTTGTGTTTGGGCCTGCATGGGTTGTGTTTGGGCCTGCATGGGTTGTGTTTGGGCCTGCATGGGTTGTGTTTGGGCCTGCATGGGTTGTGTTTGGGCCTACATGGGTTGTGTTTGGGCCTACATGGGTTGTGTTTGGGCATGCATGGGTTGTGTTTGTGCCTGCATGTGTTGTGTTTGGGCCTGCATGTGTTGTGTTTGGGCCTGCATGGGTTGTGTTTGGGCCTGCATGGGTTGTGTTTGGGCCTGCATGGGTTGTGTTTGGGCCTGTATGGGTTGAGTTTGGGCCTACATGTGTTGTGTTTGGGCCTGCATGGGTTGTGTTTGGGCCTGCATGGGTTGTGTTTGGGCCTGCATGGGTTGTGTTTGGGCCTACATGGGTTGTGTTTGGGCCTGCATGGGTTGTGTTTGGGCATGCATGGGTTGTGTTTGTGCCTGCATGGGTTGTGTTTGGGCCTGCATGTGCTCAGTTTGGGCCTGCATGGGTTATATATATGGCGCCAAGAGTAGGGGCGTCAAAGACATGGCGTCGCTCTTCCTCGCGCCTTCCCATTCATAGGTCAAAGCGTCTTTCGTCAATGAATCAATCGCTCGTTCTGCGGTTCAATTTGGCATCCTCGTTCGTTTTGCGCCTCGCGCATTCTCGCTTCACGCCGTTTCGCTCTCGCGTTCTGGCGCCCATTAAAAACGATCTCGCTTCGCGCGTTCTCGCGCCTTCTCGAATCCCGCGTTCTTGCTTCTCGAGCCCCATGAAATGGAGCGAAAATGCGAGATAGCGGTCCGGTGATCTCACTCTCGGACAGAGGGCGCTCGCCTAGCTTTTACTAGCTTAGGCTGAGTTGAGCGAGCGCCCTCTGCCGAGTGTTACCTATTTTCGTTTTCTAATGTACACAAGGGTAGCAGGAATCGCGCGCACGTTACCTGCTTTCGTTTTGCTCATTTCAAAAAGTGCAAACGGTTTCTGATGACTATTACCTTTTTGGGATTTTCATGTTTCAAAACGATAAAGGGAAAAGAAATGGCTGAAACAAAATTCTGCGTTCAGAAGCAACAGGAAAAAGGAATAAACCTGGATTACAATGTCAAATTATGACTCCTTCGTTGTTAAAACTTTACTGTAGTCTAATGGGGCAAAACGCCCACTTCATTGTGGGGCAAAACGCCCACTTCATTGTGGGGCAAAACGCCCACTTCATTGTGGGGCAAAACGCCCACTTCATTGTGGGGCAACACGCCCACTTCATTGTGGGGCAAAACGCCCACTTCATTGTGGGGAAAAACGCCCACTTCATTGTGGGGAAAAACGCCCACTTCATTGTGGGGCAAAACGCCCACTTCATTGTGGGGCAAAACGCCTACCCGATGATTCGGTAGGTCTTTTACCTCATTATTCATTCTCTCATTTCTCATCATAATAACACATTATAGAAATCCTTAGTATATTTACCACCTATATCATTACTTTAAAAATATTTTTTACAAACGTACCTGACATAATGTCTGATATTGTAAGTATCAGCTCTTGAAGAAATGTGTCCATTATGAACTAAATATTCAATCTGAATATTGTACACTGCAGTATGCATATGCTAAAATGCAGAATGCATGTTACAGGACGCCCCTATTCAACATGCAGCCTGTCATTCGCCGGCTTGCCATTGTGAAACACCGCATGTTGCTCGAAAATATAGTTCGAAACTGACATGGCTTCAAATTAATGAAACTCAAGTGCATTCGTCAAGTATGGTACCAGGGGCACAATAAATACTAAACAGTGGTGTATTTGATGCCAAACTGCAAATTTATCTTTGATTAGATTTATCTCAATTTTCGCGTATGAAGGATAATTCTAATGGTTAAATTTGACGTGGGGCAGAAGGACTATGGCGCAAGCGTAACGCCCTCTGCCGGGAGATCTCAAAGTGGGGTCCAATACCGGGTGTATGGGGGTAGTTACATAACCAGCCAGCGTGAGTGTGTTAATACCGGGTGTATGGGGGTAGTTACATAACCAGCCAGCGTGTGTGTGTTAATACCAGGTGTATGGGGGTAGTTACATAACCAGCCAGCCTGTGTGTGTTAATACCGGGTGTATGGGGGTAGTTACATAACCAGCCAGCCTGTGTGTGTTAATACCGGGTGTATGGGGGTAGTTACATAACCAGCCAGCCTGTGTGTGTTAATACCGGGTGTATGGGGGTAGTTACATAACCAGCCAGCGTGAGTGTGTTAATACCGGGTGTATGGGGGTAGTTATATAACCAGCCAGCGTGTGTGTGTTAATACCGGGTGTATGGGGGTAGTTACATAACCAGCCAGCGTGAGTGTGTTAATACCGGGTGTATGGGGGTAGTTACATAACCAGCCAGCGTGAGTGTGTTAATACCGGGTGTATGGGGGTAGTTATATAACCAGCCAGCGTGAGTGTGTTAATACCGGGTGTATGGGGGTAGTTACATAACCAGCCAGCGTGAGTGTGTTAATACCGGGTGTATGGGGGTAGTTATATAACCAGCCAGCGTGAGTGTGTTAATACCGGGTGTATGGGGGTAGTTACACAACCAGCCAGCGTGAGTGTGTTAATACCGGGTGTATGGGGGTAGTTACATAACCAGCCAGCGTGAGTGTGTTAATACCGGGTGTATGGGGGTAGTTACATAACCAGCCAGCCTGTGTGTGTTAATACCGGGTGTATGGGGATAGTTATATAACCAGCCAGCGTGTGTGTGTTAATACCGGGTGTATGGGGGTAGTTACATAACCAGCCAGCGTGTGTGTGGTAATACCGGGTGTATGGGGGTAGTTATATAACCAGCCAGCGTGAGTGTTAATACCGGGTGTATGGGGGTAGTTACATAACCAGCCAGCGTGAGTGTGTTAATACCGGGTGTATGGGGGTAGTTACATAACCAGCCAGCGTGAGTGTGTTAATACCGGGTGTATGGGGGTAGTTACATAACCAGCCAGCCTGTGTGTGTTAATACCGGGTGTATGGGAGTGGTTACATAACCAGCCAGCCTGTGTGTGTTAATACCGGGTGTATGGGGGTAGTTACATAACCAGCCAGCGTGTGTGTGTTAATACCGGGTGTATGGGGGTAGTTATATAACCAGCCAGCGTGTGTGTGTTAATACCGGGTGTATGGGGATAGTTATATAACCAGCCAGCGTGAGTGTGTTAATACCTGGTGTATGGGGGTAGTTACATAACCAGCCAGCGTGTGTGTGTTAATACCGGGTGTATGGGGGTAGTTACATAACCAGCCAGCGTGTGTGTGTTAATACCGGGTGTATGGGGGTAGTTATATAACCAGCCAGCGTGAGTGTGTTAATACCGGGTGTATGGGGGTAGTTACATAACCAGCCAGCGTGAGTGTGTTAATACCGGGTGTATGGGGGTAGTTACATAACCAGCCAGCCTGTGTGTGTTAATACCGGGTGTATGGGGGTAGTTATATAACCAGCCAGCGTGTGTGTGTTAATACCGGGTGTATGGGGGTAGTTATATAACCAGCCAGCGTGAGTGTGTTAATACCAGGTGTATGGGGGTAGTTACATAACCAGCCAGCGTGTGTGTGTTAATACCGGGTGTATGGGGGTAGTTATATAACCAGCCAGCCTGTGTGTGTTAATACCAGGTGTATGGGGGTAGTTACATAACCAGCCAGCGTGTGTGTGTTAATACCGGGTGTATGGGGGTAGTTACATAACCAGCCAGCCTGTGTGTGTTAATACCGGGTGTATGGGGGTAGTTACATAACCAGCCAGCCTGTGTGTGTTAATACCGGGTGTATGGGGGTAGTTATATAACCAGCCAGCCTGTGTGTGTTAATACCGGGTGTATGGGGGTAGTTACATAACCAGCCAGCCTGTGTGTGTTAATACCGGGTGTATGGGGGTAGTTACATAACCAGCCAGCCTGTGTGTGTTAATACCGGGTGTATGGGGGTAGTTATATAACCAGCCAGCGTGTGTGTGTTAATACCGGGTGTATGGGGGTAGTTACATAACCAGCCAGCCTGTGTGTGTTAATACCGGGTGTATGGGGGTAGTTACATAACCAGCCAGCCTGTGTGTGTTAATACCGGGTGTATGGGGGTAGTTACATAACCAGCCAGCGTGTGTGTGTTAATACCGGGTGTATGGGGGTAGTTACATAACCAGCCAGCGTGAGTGTGTTAATACCTGGTGTATGGGGGTAGTTACATAACTACCGTGGCGTGGTAAGTGGGTGGGGCGTGGTAAGAGGGTGGGGCGTGGTAGGAGGGGGGGGGCGTGGTAGGAGGGGGGGGGGCGTGGTAAGAGGGGTGGGGCGTGGTAAGAGGGGTGGGGCGTGGTAGGAGGGGGGGGGGGGCGTGGTAAGAGGGGTGGAGCGTGGTAAGAGGGGTGAGGCGTGGTAAGAGGGTGGGGCGTGGTAGGAGGGGTGGGGCGTGGTAAGAGGGTGGGGCGTGGTAGGAGGGAAGGGGGGCGTGGTAAGAGGGTGGGGCGTGGTAGGAGAGGGGGGGTGGGGCGTGGTAGGAGGGGGGGGTGGGGCGTGGTAGGAGGGGGGGGGGCGTGGTAGGAGGTGGGGGGGGGGAGCGTGGTAGGAGGGGTATGGCACGTATGACTGAATCTATCGATTTCCCGACAGGCGGCGTTCCGCTTTGAGCTGTAGTCCCTCTGCCTGCCCCACGTCGAATTATCCTTCGTACGCCAAAATAATTTAATATAATCGAAGATATATTTGCAATTTGGCATCAAATAGACCACTGTTTAATAGTTACTTTTGAATCTCCCGGCACAGGGCGTTCCGCTCAAGCTATGAGCTTCCTCTCCCTCTGACTGTAAATATGTCTGTTGTACTCCATGTCATTGATGTGGCCCCCTTGCAGGCGCCTTCCTCATCCCGTACTTCCTGATGCTGGTGGTCTGCGGCATCCCGCTGCTGTACCTCGAGCTGGCCATCGGACAGTTCACCAAGCAGGGACCTGTCGGCGCCCTCAGGAAACTGTCGCCATTCTTCCAAGGTAAGTCCCTCCCTCCGGGGGTTGAACATGGCTGTGCGCGGGGATGGGTACGATCTGACTGCAGTGTTTACTCCCCACAGGCGCGGGGATGGGTACGGTCTGACTGCAGTGTTTACTCCCCACAGGCGCGGGGATGGGTACGGTCTGACTGCAGTGTTTACTCCCCACAGGCGCGGGGATGGGTACGGTCTGACTGCAGCGTTTACTCCCCACAGGCGCGGGGACGGGTACGGTCTGACCGCAGTGTTTACTCCCCACAGGCGCGGGGATGGGTACGATCTGACTGCAGTGTTTACTCCCCACAGGCGCGGGGATGGGTACGGTCTGACTGCAGTGTTTACTCCCCACAGGCGCGGGAATGGGTACGATCTGACTGCAGTGTTTACTCCCCGCAGGCGCGGGGATGGGCACGGTCTGACTGCAGTGTTTACTCCCCGCAGGCGCGGGGATGGGTACGGTCTGACTGCAGTGTTTACTCCCCACAGGCGCGGGGATGGGTACGATCTGACTGCAGTGTTTACTCCCCACAGGCGCGGGGATGGGTACGGTCTGACCGCAGTGTTTACTCCCCGCAGGCGCGGGGATGGGTACGATCTGACTGCAGTGTTTACTCCCCGCAGGCGCGGGGATGGGTACGATCTGACTGCAGTGTTTACTCCCCACAGGCGCGGGGATGGGTACGATCTGACTGCAGTGTTTACTCCCCGTAGGCGCGGGGATGGATACGGTCTCACTGCAGTGTTTACTCCGCACAGGCGCGGGGATGGGTACGATCTGACTGCAGTGTTTACTCCCTACAGGCGCGGGGATGGGTACGATCTGACTGCAGTGTTTACTCCCCACAGGCGCGGGGATGGGTACGATCTGACTGCAGTGTTCACTCCCCACAGGCGCGGGGATAGGTACGATCTGACTGCAGTGTTTACTCCCCACAGGCGCGGGGATGGGTACGGTCTGACTGCAGTGTTTACTCCGCACAGGCGCGGGGATGGGTACGATCTGACTGCAGTGTTTACTCCCCACAGGCGCGGGGATGGGTACGGTCTGACTGCAGTGTTTACTCCCCACAGGCGCAGGGCTGGGTACGGTCTGACTGCAGTGTTTACTCCCCACAGGCGCGGGGATGGGTACGGTCTGACTGCAGTGTTTACTCCCCACAGGCGCGGGAATGGGTACGATCTGACTGCAGTGTTTACTCCCCACAGGCGCGGGGATAGGTGCGATCTGACTGCAGTGTTTACTCCCCACAGGCGCGGGGATGGGTACGGTCTGACTGCAGTGTTTACTCCCCACAGGCGCGGGGATGGGTACGATCTGACTGCAGTGTTTACTCCCCACAGGCGCGGGGATAGGTACGATCTGACTGCAGTGTTTACTCCCCACAGGCGCGGGGATGGGTACGGTCTGACTGCAGTGTTTACTCCGCACAGGCGCGGGGATGGGTACGATCTGACTGCAGTGTTTACTCCCCACAGGCGCGGGGATGGGCACGGTCTGACTGCAGTGTTTACTCCCCGCAGGCGCGGGGATGGATACGGTCTGACTGCAGTGTTTACTCCTCACAGGCGCGGGGATGGGTACGGTCTGACTGCAGTGTTTACTCCGCACAGGCGCGGGGATGGGTACGGTCTGACTGCAGTGTTTAGTCCCCACAGGCGCGGGGATGGGTACGGTCTGACTGCAGTGTTTACTCCCCACAGGCGCGGGGATGGGTACGGTCTGACTGCAGTGTTTACTCCCAACAGGCGCGGGGATTGGTACGATCTGACTGCAGTGTTTACTCCCCACAGGCGCGGCGATAGGTACGATCTGACTGCAGTGTTTACTCCCCACAGGCGCGGGGATGGGTACGGTCTGACTGCAGTGTTTACTCCGCACAGGCGCGGGGATGGGTGCGATCTGACTGCAGTGTTTTCTCCCCACAGGCGCGGGGATGGGCACGGTCTGACTGCAGTGTTTACTCCCCGCAGGCGCGGGGATGGATACGGTCTGACTGCAGTGTTTACTCCCCACAGGCGCGTGGATGGGTACGATCTGACTGCAGTGTTTACTCCCCACAGGCGCGGGGATGGGCACGGTCTGACTGCAGTGTTTACTCCCCACAGGCGCGGGGATGGGTACGGTCTGACTGCAGTGTTTACTCCGCACAGGCGCGGGGATGGGTGCGATCTGACTGCAGTGTTTTCTCCCCACAGGCGCGGGGATGGGCACGGTCTGACTGCAGTGTTTAATCCCCGCAGGCGCGGGGATGGATACGGTCTGACTGCAGTGTTTACTCCCCACAGGCGCGGGGATGGGTACGATCTGACTGCAGTGTTTACTCCCCACAGGCGCGGGGATGGGCACGGTCTGACTGCAGTGTTTACTCCCCACAGGCGCGGGGATGGGTACGGTCTGACTGCAGTGTTTACTCCCCACAGGCGCGGGGATGGGTACGGTCTGACTGCAGTGTTTACTCCCCACAGGCGCGGGGATGGGTACGGTCTGACTGCAGTGTTTACTCCGCACAGGCGCGGGGATGGGTACGGTCTGACTGCAGTGTTTACTCCCCACAGGCGCGGGGATGGGTACGGTCTGACTGCAGTGTTTACTCCCCACAGGCGCGGGGATGGGTACGATCGTGTTGAGCTTCCTGTTCACGACCTATTACAACGTGGTGCTGGCCTGGGCGCTGTACTTCATGGTGACCAGTTTCTTCAGCCCTCTGCCCTGGTCGACGTGTGACAACCACTGGAACACGCACCTGTGCTGGGGTAACGCGACCGCCAACGGCTCCGTCCCCAGGCCCAACGACTCGCTGTCACCCACGCAGGAATACTTTGAGTAAGTATCATCTGAGTCAGTAGTCTTTGGGTGCGCGCCTGCGGTGAACTGGGCCAAGGGACATCTTGAGATAATGAGGTGCAAAACATGACATCAAATAATTTTGGAACCCCTGGAAATGATGGTCGAAGACCGAGAATATTTTTGTTACTCTGTAACAGAGTTTAATAGCAATCATTGTGTATTAGTGTATGTCAGTGTGTATTGATGTGCATCTGTGTGTACCAGTGTGTACCGGTGCGTACCAGAGTGTACCAGAATGTACCAGTGTGTCAGTGTGTACCAGAGTCTACCAGAGTGTACCAGTGTGTATCAGTGTTTACCAGTGTGTCAGTGTGTACCGGTGCGTACCAGAGTGTACCAGAATGTACCAGTGTGTCAGTGTGTACCAGAGTCTACCAGAGTGTACCAGTGTGTATCAGTGTTTACCAGTGTGTACCGGTGTGTACCAGTGTGTCAGTGTGTACCGGTGCGTACCGGCGTGTATGGCTTTCAGGAACCGGATTCTGGAGGAGAGTGGCGGGATAGAGGGGCAGGGCGGCCTGGTGTGTATCGCTGTATATGGCTTTCAGGAACCGGATCCTGGAGGAGAGTGGCGGGATAGACGAGCAGGGCGGCCTGGTGTGTATCGCTGTGTATGGCTTTCAGGAACCGGATCCTGGAGGAGGGTGGCGGGATAGAGGGGCAGGGCGGCCTGGTGTGTATCGCTGTGTATGGCTTTCAGGAACCGGATCCTGGAGGAGAGTGGCGGGATAGAGGGGCAGGGCGGCCTGGTGTGTACCGCTGTGTATGGCTTTCAGGAACCGGATCCTGGAGGAGAGTGGCGGGATAGAGGGGCAGGGCGGCCTGGTGTGTACCGCTGTGTATGGCTTTCAGGAACCGGATCCTGGAGGAGAGTGGCGGGATAGAGGGGCAGGGCGGCCTGGTGTGTACCGCTGTGTATGGCTTTCAGGAACCGGATCCTGGAGGAGAGTGGCGGGATAGAGGGGCAGGGCGGCCTGGTGTGTACCGCTGTGTATGGCTTTCAGGAACCGGATCCTGGAGGAGAGTGGCGGGATAGAGGGGCAGGGCGGCCTGGTGTGTACCGCTGTGTATGGCTTTCAGGAACCGGATCCTGGAGGAGAGTGGCGGGATAGAGGGGCAGGGCGGCCTGGTGTGTACCGCTGTGTATGGCTTTCAGGAACCGGATCCTGGAGGAGAGTGGCGGGATAGACGAGCAGGGCGGCCTGGTGTGTATCGCTGTGTATGGCTTTCAGGAACCGGATCCTGGAGGAGGGTGGCGGAATAGAGGAGCAGGGCGGCCTGGTGTGTATCGCTGTGTATGGGTTTCAGGAACCGGATCCTGGAGGAGAGTGGCGGGATAGAGGGGCAGGGCGGCCTGGTGTGTATCGCTGTGTATGGGTTTCAGGAACCGGATCCTGGAGGAGAGTGGCGGGATAGAGGGGCAGGGCGGCCTGGTGTGTACCGCTGTGTATGGCTTTCAGGAACCGGATCCTGGAAGAGAGTGGCGGAATAAAGGGGCAGGGCGGCCTGGTGTGTATCGCTGTGTATGGCTTTCAGGAACCGGATTCTGGAGGAGGGTGGCGGAATAAAGGGGCAGGGCGGCCTGGTGTGTATCGCTGTGTATGGGTTTCAGGAACCGGATCCTGGAGGAGAGTGGCGGGATAGAGGGGCAGGGCGGCCTGGTGTGTATCGCTGTGTATGGGTTTCAGGAACCGGATCCTGGAGGAGAGTGGCGGGATAGAGGGGCAGGGCGGCCTGGTGTGTATCGCTGTGTATGGCTTTCAGGAACCGGATCCTAGAGGAGAGTGGCGGGATAGACGAGCAGGGCGGCCTGGTGTGTATCGCTGTGTATGGCTTTCAGGAACCGGATCCTAGAGGAGAGTGGCGGGATAGACGAGCAGGGCGGCCTGGTGTGGCAGCTCGTGTTGCTTCTGCTAGCGGCCTGGTTCATCGTCTACCTCTGTCTCTGGAAGGGCATCCGCTGGACCGGCAAGGTGACGTACTGCACCAACCAACAGACACTCGAAACACTGTGGAGACGGTCGGTAAATTTGTTGATTGTTTGGAAGCGCCACGCAGTGAGCAGTGGACGCTGACTGGTTCCCTGTGGTACTCCAGCAGTGGACGCTGACTGGTTCCCTGTGGTACTCGAGCAGTGGACGCTGACTGGTGCTGCAGTGTCATGACTGGTTCCTTGTGCTGCAGTGTGATGACTGGTTCCATATGGTGCCTTGAGATGGTTGGTTCCCTGTGTTGCAGTGTGATGAATGGTTCCCTGTCCTGCTCCAGCAGTGGACGCTGACTGGTGTTGCTGTGTGATGACTGGTTCCCTGTGCTGCAATGTGATGACTGGTTTCATGTGGTGCTGTGAGATGGTTGGTTTCCTGTGCTGCAGTGTGATGACTGGTTCCCTGTGGTGCTCCAGCAGTGGACGCTGACTGGTGCTGTTGTGTGGCGACTGGTTCCCTGTGCTGCAATGTGATGACTGGTTCCCTGTGGTGCTGTGAGATGGTTGGTTCCCTGTGCTGCAGTATGATGACTGGTTCCCTGTGGTGCTCCAGCAGTGGACGCTGACTGGTGCTGCTGTGTGGTGACTGGTTCCCTGTGCCGCTGTGTGGTGACTGGTTCCCTGTGGTGCTGTGAGATGATTGGTTCCCTGTGCTGCAGTGTGATGACTGGTTCCCTGTGGTGCTCCAGCAGTGGACGCTGACTGGTGCTGCTGTGTGGTGACGGATTCCCTGTGCCGGTGTGTGATGACTGGTTCCCTGTGGTTCCATGTGGTGACTGGTTCCCTGTGCTGCTCCAGGTGGTGTACTTCACGGCGACCTTCCCCTACGTCCTGATTCTCGTCCTGCTGATCCAGGGACTCATGCTCCCGGGATCCCACCTCGGAGTCGACTTCTTCATCAGACCCAAGTGGGAGCTCCTGAAAGACCCCAAGGTACGCCCCAGTGTGTACCAGTGTGTACCAGTGTGTCAGTGTGTGTCAGTGTGTATCAGTGTGTACCATTGTGTATCGGTGTGTACCAATGTGTATCAGTGTGTACCAGTGTGTATCAGTGTGTGTCACTGTGTATCAGTGTGTACCAGTGTGTATCAGTGTGTCAGTGTGTATCAGTGTGTCAGTGTGTATCAGTGTGTCAGTGTGTACCAGTGTGTATCAGTGTATCAGTGTGTCAGTGTGTATCAGTGTGTACCAGTGTATCAGTGTGTGTCAGTGTGTATCAGTGTGTATCAATGTGTATCAGTGTGTATCAGTGTGTCAGTGTGTACCAGCGTGTGTTAGTGTGTGTCAGTGTGTCAGTGTGTACCAGTGTGTCAGTGTGTACCAGTGTGTACAAGTGTGCATCAGTGTGTGTCAGTGTGTCAGTATGTACCAGTGTGTCTCAGTGTGTCAGTGTGTGTCAGTGTGTATCAGTGTGTGTCAGTGTGTCAGTGTGTACCAGTGTGTACCAGTGTGTATCAGTGTGTGTCAGTTTGTACCAGTGTGTGTCAGTGTGTGTCAGTGTATCAGTGTGTGTCAGTGTGTCAGTGTGTATCAGTGTGTCAGTGTGTGTCAGTGTGTACCAGTGTGTACCAGTGTGTGTCAGTGTGTATCAGTGTGTGTCAGTGTGTATCAGTGTGTCAGTGTGTATCAGTGTGTGTCAGTGTGTATCAGTGTGTGTCAGTGTGTCAGTGTGTGTCAGTGTGTACCAGTGTGTGTCAGTGTGTCAGTGTGTACCAGTGTGTGTCAGTGTGTCAGTGTGTGTCAGTGTGTACCAGTGTGTGTCAGTGTGTATCAGTGTGTGTCAGTGTGTGTCAGTGTGTACCAGTGTGTGTCAGTGTGTGTCAGTGTGTCAGTGTGTGTCAGTGTGTACCAGTGTGTGTCAGTGTGTACCAGTGTGTGTCAGTGTGTCAGTGTGTGTCAGTGTGTACCAGTGTGTGTCAGTGTGTATCAGTGTGTCAGTGTGTATCAGTGTGTGTCAGTGTGTATCAGTGTGTGTCAGTGTGTCAGTATGTGTCAGTGTGTACCAGTGTGTGTCAGTGTGTCAGTGTGTACCAGTGTGTGTCAGTGTGTCAGTGTGTGTCAGTGTGTACCAGTGTGTGTCAGTGTGTATCAGTGTGTGTCAGTGTGTCAGTGTGTACCAGTGTGTACCAGTGTGTATCAGTGTGTGTCAGTGTGTACCAGTGTGTATCAGTGTGTGTCAGTGTGTACCAGTGTGTGTCAGTGTGTGTCAGTGTATCAGTGTGTGTCAGTGTGTCAGTGTGTATCAGTGTGTCAGTGTGTGTCAGTGTGTGTCAGTGTGTACCAGTGTGTACCAGTGTGTCAGTGTGTGTCAGTGTGTCAGTGTGTCAGTGTGTACCAGTGTGTATCAGTGTGTATCAGTGTGTCAGTGTGTCAGTGTGTATCAGTGTGTGTCAGTGTGTGTCAGTGTGTGTCAGTGTGTGTCAGTGTGTACCAGCGTGTGTCTGCCATCGTTTACATACCCAGTTGGAAGGACGCCGAGGTAGGCTCCAGCCTGTGGAGACGTAGCCCCTAACGACCCCGTAGGTCAGCTACTGCCATCATGTACATACCCAGTTGGAAGGACGCCGAGGTAGGCTCCAGTCTGTAGAGACGTAGCCCCTAACGACCCCGTAGGTCAGCTACTGCCATCATGTACATACCCAGTTGGAAGGACGCCGAGGTAGGCCCCAGCCTGTAGAGACGTAGCCCCTAACGACCCCGTAGGTCAGCTACTGCCATCATGTACATACCTAGTTGGAAGGACGCCGAGGTAGGCTCCAGCCTGTAGAGACGTAGCCCCTAACGACCCCGTAGGTCAGCTACTGCCATCGTGTACATACCGAGTTGGAAGGACGCCGAGGTAGGCTCCAGCCTGTAGAGACGTAGCCCCTAACGACCCCGTAGGTCAGCTACTGCCATCATGTACATACCCAGTTGGAAGGACGCCGAGGTAGGCTCCAGCCTGTAGAGACGTAGCCCCTAACGACCCCGTAGGTCAGCTACTGCCATCGTGTACATACCGAGTTGGAAGGACGCCGAGGTAGGCTCCAGCCTGTAGAGACGTAGCCCCTAACGACCCCGTAGGTCAGCTACTGCCATCATGTACATACCCAGTTGGAAGGACGCCGAGGTAGGCTCCAGCCTGTAGAGACGTAGCCCCTAACGACCCCGTAGGTCAGCTACTGCCATCGTGTACATGCCGAGTTGGAAGGACGCCGAGGTAGGCTCCAGCCTGTAGAGACGTAGCCCCTAACGACCCCGTAGGTCAGCTACTGCCATCATGTACATACCCAGTTGGAAGGACGCCGAGGTAGGCTCCAGCCTGTAGAGACGTAGCCCCTAACGACCCCGTAGGTCAGCTACTGCCATCGTGTACATACCGAGTTGGAAGGACGCCGAGGTAGGCTCCAGCCTGTAGAGACGTAGCCCCTAACGACCCCGTAGGTCAGCTACTGCCATCATGTACATACCTAGTTGGAAGGACGCCGAGGTAGGCTCCAGCCTGTAGAGACGTAGCCCCTAACGACCCCGTAGGTCAGCTACTGCCATCGTGTACATACCTAGTTGGAAGGACGCCGAGGTAGGCCCCAGCCTGTAGAGACGTAGCCCCTAACGACCCCGTAGGTCAGCTACTGCCATCGTGTACATACCTAGTTGGAAGGACGCCGAGGTAGGCTCCGGTCTGTAGAGACGTAGCCCCTAACGACCCCGTAGGTCAGCTACTGCCATCATGTACATACCCAGTTGAAAGGACGCCGAGGTAGGCCCCAGCCTGTAGAGACGTAGCCCCTAACGACCCCGTAGGTCAGCTACTGCCATCATGTACATACCCAGTTGGAAGGACGCCGAGGTAGGCTCCAGCCTGTAGAGACGTAGCCCCTAACGACCCCGTAGGTCAGCTACTGCCATCATGTACATACCTAGTTGGAAGGACGCCGAGGTAGGCTCCAGCCTGTAGAGACGTAGCCCCTAACGACCCCGTAGGTCAGCTACTGCCATCGTGTACATACCTAGTTGGAAGGACGCCGAGGTAGGCTCCAGCCTGTAGAGACGTAGCCCCTAACGACCCCGTAGGTCAGCTACTGCCATCATGTACATACCTAGTTGGAAGGACGCCGAGGTAGGCTCCAGCCTGTAGAGACGTAGCCCCTAACGACCCCGTAGGTCAGCTACTGCCATCGTGTACATACCTAGTTGGAAGGACGCCGAGGTAGGCTCCAGTCTGTAGAGACGTAGCCCCTAACGACCCCGTAGGTCAGCTACTGCCATCATGTACATACCCAGTTGGAAGGACGCCGAGGTAGGCCCCAGCCTGTAGAGACGTAGCCCCTAACGACCCCGTAGGTCAGCTACTGCCATCATGTACATACCCAGTTGGAAGGACGCCGAGGTAGGCTCCAGCCTGTAGAGACGTAGCCCCTAACGACCCCGTAGGTCAGCTACTGCCATCATGTACATACCTAGTTGGAAGGACGCCGAGGTAGGCTCCAGCCTGTAGAGACGTAGCCCCTAACGACCCCGTAGGTCAGCTACTGCCATCGTGTAAATACCTAGTTGGAAGGACGCCGAGGTAGGCTCCAGCCTGTAGAGACGTAGCCCCTAACGACCCCGTAGGTCAGCTACTGCCATCATGTACATACCTAGTTGGAAGGACGCCGAGGTAGGCTCCAGCCTGTAGAGACGTAGCCCCTAACGACCCCGTAGGTCAGCTACTGCCATCGTGTACATACCGAGTTGGAAGGACGCCGAGGTAGGCTCCAGCCTGTAGAGACGTAGCCCCTAACGACCCCGTAGGTCAGCTACTGCCATCATGTACATACCTAGTTGGAAGGACGCCGAGGTAGGCCCCAGCCTGTAGAGACGTAGCCCCTAACGACCCCGTAGGTCAGCTACTGCCATCATGTACATACCTAGTTGGAAGGACGCCGAGGTAGGCTCCAGCCTGTAGAGACGTAGCCCCTAACGACCCCGTAGGTCAGCTACTGCCATCGTGTACATACCTAGTTGGAAGGACGCCGAGGTAGGCCCCAGCCTGTAGAGACGTAGCCCCTAACGACCCCGTAGGTCAGCTACTGCCATCGTGTACATACCGAGTTGGAAGGACGCCGAGGTAGGCTCCAGCCTGTGGAGACGTAGCCCCTAACGACCCCGTAGGTCAGCTACTGCCATCATGTACATACCCAGTTGGAAGGACGCCGAGGTAGGCTCCAGCCTGTAGAGACGTAGCCCCTAACGACCCCGTAGGTCAGCTACTGCCATCGTGTACATACCGAGTTGGAAGGACGCCGAGGTAGGCTCCAGCCTGTAGAGACGTACCCCTAACGACCCCGTAGGTCAGCTACTGCCATCATGTACATACCTAGTTGGAAGGACGCCGAGGTAGGCCCCAGCCTGTAGAGACGTAGCCCCTAACGACCCCGTAGGTCAGCTACTGCCATCATGTACATACCTAGTTGGAAGGACGCCGAGGTAGGCTCCAGCCTGTAGAGACGTAGCCCCTAACGACCCCGTAGGTCAGCTACTGCCATCGTGTACATACCTAGTTGGAAGGACGCCGAGGTAGGCCCCAGCCTGTAGAGACGTAGCCCCTAACGACCCCGTAGGTCAGCTACTGCCATCGTGTACATACCGAGTTGGAAGGACGCCGAGGTAGGCTCCAGCCTGTAGAGACGTAGCCCCTAACGACCCCGTAGGTCAGCTACTGCCATCATGTACATACCTAGTTGGAAGGACGCCGAGGTAGGCTCCAGCCTGTAGAGACGTAGCCCCTAACGACCCCGTAGGTCAGCTACTGCCATCGTGTACATACCTAGTTGGAAGGACGCCGAGGTAGGCTCCAGTCTGTAGAGACGTAGCCCCTAACGACCCCGTAGGTCAGCTACTGCCATCATGTACATACCCAGTTGGAAGGACGCCGAGGTAGGCCCCAGCCTGTAGAGACGTAGCCCCTAACGACCCCGTAGGTCAGCTACTGCCATCATGTACATACCCAGTTGGAAGGACGCCGAGGTAGGCTCCAGCCTGTAGAGACGTAGCCCCTAACGACCCCGTAGGTCAGCTACTGCCATCATGTACATACCTAGTTGGAAGGACGCCGAGGTAGGCTCCAGCCTGTAGAGACGTAGCCCCTAACGACCCCGTAGGTCAGCTACTGCCATCGTGTAAATACCTAGTTGGAAGGACGCCGAGGTAGGCTCCAGCCTGTAGAGACGTAGCCCCTAACGACCCCGTAGGTCAGCTACTGCCATCATGTACATACCTAGTTGGATAGACGCCGAGGTAGGCTCCAGCCTGTAGAGACGTAGCCCCTAACGACCCCGTAGGTCAGCTACTGCCATCGTGTACATACCTAGTTGGAAGGACGCCGAGGTAGGCTCCAGTCTGTAGAGACGTAGCCCCTAACGACCCCGTAGGTCAGCTACTGACATCATGTACATACCCAGTTGGAAGGACGCCGAGGTAGGCCCCAGCCTGTAGAGACGTAGCCCCTAACGACCCCGTAGGTCAGCTACTGCCATCATGTACATACCCAGTTGGAAGGACGCCGAGGTAGGCTCCAGCCTGTAGAGACGTAGCCCCTAACGACCCCGTAGGTCAGCTACTGCCATCGTGTACATACCTAGTTGGAAGGACGCCGAGGTAGGCTCCAGCCTGTAGAGACGTAGCCCCTAACGACCCCGTAGGTCAGCTACTGCCATCGTGTACATACCTAGTTGGAAGGACGCCGAGGTAGGCCCCAGCCTGTAGAGACGTAGCCCCTAACGACCCCGTAGGTCAGCTACTGCCATCATGTACATACCCAGTTGGAAGGACGCCGAGGTAGGCTCCAGCCTGTAGAGACGTAGCCCCTAACGACCCCGTAGGTCAGCTACTGCCATCGTGTACATACCTAGTTGGAAGGACGCCGAGGTAGGCCCCAGCCTGTAGAGACGTAGCCCCTAACGACCCCGTAGGTCAGCTACTGCCATCATGTACATACCTAGTTGGAAGGACGCCGAGGTAGGCTCCAGCCTGTAGAGACGTAGCCCCTAACGACCCCGTAGGTCAGCTACTGCCATCGTGTACATACCGAGTTGGAAGGACGCCGAGGTAGGCTCCAGCCTGTAGAGACGTAGCCCCTAACGACCCCGTAGGTCAGCTACTGCCATCATGTACATACCTAGTTGGAAGGACGCCGAGGTAGGCTCCAGCCTGTAGAGACGTAGCCCCTAACGACCCCGTAGGTCAGCTACTGCCATCGTGTACATACCGAGTTGGAAGGACGCCGAGGTAGGCTCCAGCCTGTAGAGACGTAGCCCCTAACGACCCCGTAGGTCAGCTACTGCCATCGTGTACATACCTAGTTGGAAGGACGCCGAGGTAGGCCCCAGCCTGTAGAGACGTAGCCCCTAACGACCCCGTAGGTCAGCTACTGCCATCGTGTACATACCGAGTTGGAAGGACGCCGAGGTAGGCTCCAGCCTGTAGAGACGTAGCCCCTAACGACCCCGTAGGTCAGCTACTGCCATCGTGTACATACCGAGTTGGAAGGACGCCGAGGTAGGCTCCAGCCTGTAGAGACGTAGCCCCTAACGACCCCGTAGGTCAGCTACTGCCATCGTGTACATACCCAGTTGGAAGGACGCCGAGGTAGGCTCCAGCCTGTAGAGACGTAGCCCCTAACGACCCCGTAGGTCAGCTACTGCCATCGTGTACATACCGAGTTGGAAGGACGCCGAGGTAGGCTCCAGCCTGTAGAGAGGTAGCCCCTAACGACCCCGTAGGTCAGATACTGCCATCGTGTACATACCCAGTTGGAAGGACGCCGAGGTAGGCTCCAGCCTGTAGAGACGTAGCCCCTAACGACCCCGTAGGTCAGCTACTGCCATCATGTACATACCCAGTTGGAAGGACGCCGAGGTAGGCTCCAGCCTGTAGAGACGTAGCCCCTAACGACCCCGTAGGTCAGCTGCTGCCATCATGTACATACCTAGTTGGAAGGACGCCGAGGTAGGCCCCAGCCTGTAGAGACGTAGCCCCTAACGACCCCGTAGGTCAGCTACTGTCATCGTGTACATACCTAGTTGGAAGGACGCCGAGGTAGGCTTCAGCCTGTAGAGACGTAGCCCCTAACGACCCCGTAGGTCAGCTACTGCCATCGTGTACATACCGAGTTGGAAGGACGCCGAGGTAGGCTCCAGCCTGTAGAGACGTAGCCCCTAACGACCCCGTAGGTCAGCTACTGCCATCGTGTACATACCCAGTTGGAAGGACGCCGAGGTAGGCTCCAGCCTGTAGAGACGTAGCCCCTAACGACCCCGTAGGTCAGCTACTGCCATCATGTACATACCCAGTTGGAAGGACGCCGAGGTAGGCTCCAGCCTGTAGAGACGTAGCCCCTAACGACCCCGTAGGTCAGCTACTGCCATCGTGTACATACCGAGTTGGAAGGACGCCGAGGTAGGCTCCAGCCTGTAGAGACGTAGCCCCTAACGACCCCGTAGGTCAGCTACTGCCATCGTGTACATACCCAGTTGGAAGGACGCCGAGGTAGGCTCCAGCCTGTAGAGACGTAGCCCCTAACGACCCCGTAGGTCAGCTACTGCCATCATGTACATACCCAGTTGGAAGGACGCCGAGGTAGGCTCCAGCCTGTAGAGACGTAGCCCCTAACGACCCCGTAGGTCAGCTACTGCCATCGTGTACATACCGAGTTGGAAGGACGCCGAGGTAGGCTCCAGCCTGTAGAGACGTAGCCCCTAACGACCCCGTAGGTCAGCTACTGCCATCGTGTACATACCCAGTTGGAAGGACGCCGAGGTAGGCTCCAGCCTGTAGAGACGTAGCCCCTAACGACCCCGTAGGTCAGCTACTGCCATCATGTACATACCTAGTTGGAAGGACGCCGAGGTAGGCCCCAGCCTGTAGAGACGTAGCCCCTAACGACCCCGTAGGTCAGCTACTGCCATCATGTACATACCTAGTTGGAAGGACGCCGAGGTAGGCTCCAGCCTGTAGAGACGTAGCCCCTAACGACCCCGTAGGTCAGCTACTGTCATCGTGTACATACCCAGTTGGAAGGACGCCGAGGTAGGCTCCAGCCTGTAGAGACGTAGCCCCTAACGACCCCGTAGGTCAGCTACTGTCATCGTGTACATACCTAATTGGAAGGACGCCGAGGTAGGCCCCAGCCTGTAGAGACGTAGCCCCTAACGACCCCGTAGGTCAGCTACTGCCATCGTGTACATACCGAGTTGGAAGGACGCCGAGGTAGGCTCCAGCCTGTAGAGACGTAGCCCCTAACGACCCCGTAGGTCAGCTACTGCCATCGTATACATACCCAGTTGGAAGGACGCCGAGGTAGGCCCCAGCCTGTAGAGACGTAGCCCCTAACGACCCCGTAGGTCAGCTACTGCCATCGTGTACATACCGAGTTGGAAGGACGCCGAGGTAGGCTCCAGCCTGTAGAGACGTAGCCCCTAACGACCCCGTAGGTCAGCTACTGCCATCGTGTACATACCCAGTTGGAAGGACGCCGAGGTAGGCTCCAGCCTGTAGAGACGTAGCCCCTAACGACCCCGTAGGTCAGCTACTGCCATCATGTACATACCCAGTTGGAAGGACGCCGAGGTAGGCCCCAGCCTGTAGAGACGTAGCCCCTAACGACCCCGTAGGTCAGCTACTGCCATCATGTACATACCCAGTTGGAAGGACGCCGAGGTAGGCCCCAGCCTGTAGAGACGTAGCCCCTAACGACCCCGTAGGTCAGCTACTGCCATCATGTACATACCCAGTTGGAAGGACGCCGAGGTAGGCCCCAGCCTGTAGAGACGTAGCCCCTAACGACCCCGTAGGTCAGCTACTGCCATCATGTACATACCTAGTTGGAAGGACGCCGAGGTAGGCTCCAGCCTGTAGAGACGTAGCCCCTAACGACCCCGTAGGTCAGCTACTGCCATCATGTACATACCTAGTTGGAAGGACGCCGAGGTAGGCTCCAGCCTGTAGAGACGTAGCCCCTAACGACCCCGTAGGTCAGCTACTGCCATCATGTACATTCCTAGTTGGAAGGACGCCGAGGTAGGCTCCAGCCTGTAGAGACGTAGCCCCTAACGACCCCGTAGGTCAGCTACTGCCATCATGTACATACCGAGTTGGAAGGACGCCGAGGTAGGCTCCAGCCTGTAGAGACGTAGCCCCTAACGACCCCGTAGGTCAGCTACTGCCATCATGTACATACCCAGTTGGAAGGACGCCGAGGTAGGCTCCAGCCTGTAGAGACGTAGCCCCTAACGACCCCGTAGGTCAGCTACTGTCATCGTGTACATACCCAGTTGGAAGGACGCCGAGGTAGGCTCCAGCCTGTAGAGACGTAGCCCCTAACGACCCCGTAGGTCAGCTACTGCCATCGTGTACATACCTAGTTGGAAGGACGCCGAGGTAGGCCCCAGCCTGTAGAGACGTAGCCCCTAACGACCCCGTAGGTCAGCTACTGCCATCATGTACATACCCAGTTGGAAGGACGCCGAGGTAGGCTCCAGCCTGTAGAGACGTAGCCCCTAACGACCCCGTAGGTCAGCTACTGCCATCGTGTACATACCCAGTTGGAAGGACGCCGAGGTAGGCTCCAGCCTGTAGAGACGTAGCCCCTAACGACCCCGTAGGTCAGCTACTGCCATCATGTACATACCTAGTTGGAAGGACGCCGAGGTAGGCCCCAGCCTGTAGAGACGTAGCCCCTAACGACCCCGTAGGTCAGCTACTGCCATCGTGTACATACCGAGTTGGAAGGACGCCGAGGTAGGCTCCAGCCTGTAGAGACGTAGCCCCTAACGACCCCGTAGGTCAGCTACTGCCATCGTGTACATACCTAGTTGGAAGGACGCCGAGGTAGGCTCCAGCCTGTAGAGACGTAGCCCCTAACGACCCCGTAGGTCAGCTACTGCCATCATGTACATACCCAGTTGGAAGGACGCCGAGGTAGGCCCCAGCCTGTAGAGACGTAGCCCCTAACGACCCCGTAGGTCAGCTACTGCCATCATGTACATACCCAGTTGGAAGGACGCCGAGGTAGGCCCCAGCCTGTAGAGACGTAGCCCCTAACGACCCCGTAGGTCAGCTACTGCCATCATGTACATACCTAGTTGGAAGGACGCCGAGGTAGGCCCCAGCCTGTAGAGACGTAGCCCCTAACGACCCCGTAGGTCAGCTACTGCCATCATGTACATACCCAGTTGGAAGGACGCCGAGGTAGGCTCCAGCCTGTAGAGACGTAGCCCCTAACGACCCCGTAGGTCAGCTACTGCCATCATGTACAAACCCAGTTGGAAGGACGCCGAGGTAGGCTCCAGCCTGTAGAGACGTAGCCCCTAACGACCCCGTAGGTCAGCTACTGCCATCATGTACATACCCAGTTGGAAGGACGCCGAGGTAGGCTCCAGCCTGTAGAGACGTAGCCCCTAACGACCCCGTAGGTCAGCTACTGCCATCATGTACATACCGAGTTGGAAGGACGCCGAGGTAGGCTCCAGCCTGTAGAGACGTAGCCCCTAACGACCCCGTAGGTCAGCTACTGCCATCATGTACATACCCAGTTGGAAGGACGCCGAGGTAGGCCCCAGCCTGTAGAGACGTAGCCCCTAACGACCCCGTAGGTCAGCTACTGCCATCGTGTACATACCCAGTTGGAAGGACGCCGAGGTAGGCTCCAGCCTGTAGAGACGTAGCCCCTAACGACCCCGTAGGTCAGCTACTGCCATCATGTACATACCCAGTTGGAAGGACGCCGAGGTAGGCTCCAGCCTGTAGAGACGTAGCCCCTAACGACCCCGTAGGTCAGCTACTGCCATCATGTACATACCCAGTTGGAAGGACGCCGAGGTAGGCCCCAGCCTGTAGAGACGTAGCCCCTAACGACCCCGTAGGTCAGCTACTGCCATCATGTACATACCCAGTTGGAAGGACGCCGAGGTAGGCTCCAGCCTGTAGAGACGTAGCCCCTAACGACCCCGTAGGTCAGCTACTGCCATCATGTACATACCCAGTTGGAAGGACGCCGAGGTAGGCCCCAGTCTGTAGAGACGTAGCCCCTAACGACCCCGTAGGTCAGCTACTGCCATCATGTACATACCCAGTTGGAAGGACGCCGAGGTAGGCTCCAGCCTGTAGAGACGTAGCCCCTAACGACCCCGTAGGTCAGCTACTGCCATCATGTACATACCCAGTTGGAAGGACGCCGAGGTAGGCTCCAGCCTGTAGAGACGTAGCCCCTAACGACCCCGTAGGTCAGCTACTGCCATCATGTACATACCCAGTTGGAAGGACGCCGAGGTAGGCTCCAGCCTGTAGAGACGTAGCCCCTAACGACCCCGTAGGTCAGCTACTGCCATCATGTACATACCTAGTTGGAAGGACGCCGAGGTAGGCCCCAGCCTGTAGAGACGTAGCCCCTAACGACCCCGTAGGTCAGCTACTGCCATCATGTACATACCCAGTTGGAAGGACGCCGAGGTGGGCTCCAGCCTGTAGAGACGTAGCCCCTAACGACCCCGTAGGTCAGCTACTGCCATCATGTACATACCCAGTTGGAAGGACGCCGAGGTAGGCCCCAGTCTGTAGAGACGTAGCCCCTAACGACCCCGTAGGTCAGCTACTGCCATCATGTACATACCCAGTTGGAAGGACGCCGAGGTAGGCTCCAGCCTGTAGAGACGTAGCCCCTAACGACCCCGTAGGTCAGCTACTGCCATCATGTACATACCCAGTTGGAAGGACGCCGAGGTAGGCTCCAGCCTGTAGAGACGTAGCCCCTAACGACCCCGTAGGTCAGCTACTGCCATCATGTACATACCCAGTTGGAAGGACGCCGAGGTAGGCTCCAACCTGTAGAGACGTAGCCCCTAACGACCCCGTAGGTCAGCTACTGCCATCGTGTGCATACCTAGTTGGAAGGACGCCGAGGTAGGCTCCAGCCTGTAGAGACGTAGCCCCTAACGACCCCGTAGGTCAGCTACTGCCATCATGTACATACCCAGTTGGAAGGACGCCGAGGTAAGCTCCAGCCTGTAGAGACGTAGCCCCTAACGACCCCGTAGGTCAGCTACTGCCATCATGTACATACCTAGTTGGAAGGACGCCGAGGTAGGCTCCAGCCTGTAGAGACGTAGCCCCTAACGACCCCGTAGGTCAGCTACTGCCATCATGTACATACCCAGTTGGAAGGACGCCGAGGTAGGCTCCAGCCTGTAGAGACGTAGCCCCTAACGACCCCGTAGGTCAGCTACTGCCATCGTGTACATACCCAGTTGGAAGGACGCCGAGGTAGGCTCCAGCCTGTAGAGACGTAGCCCCTAACGACCCCGTAGGTCAGCTACTGCCATCATGTACATACCCAGTTGGAAGGACGCCGAGGTAGGCTCCAGCCTGTAGAGACGTAGCCCCTAACGACCCCGTAGGTCAGCTACTGCCATCATGTACATACCCAGTTGGAAGGACGCCGAGGTAAGCTCCAGCCTGTAGAGACGTAGCCCCTAACGACCCCGTAGGTCAGCTACTGCCATCATGTACATACCTAGTTGGAAGGACGCCGAGGTAGGCTCCAGCCTGTAGAGACGTAGCCCCTAACGACCCCGTAGGTCAGCTACTGCCATCATGTACATACCCAGTTGGAAGGACGCCGAGGTAGGCTCCAGCCTGTAGAGACGTAGCCCCTAACGACCCCGTAGGTCAGCTACTGCCATCGTGTACATACCCAGTTGGAAGGACGCCGAGGTAGGCTCCAGCCTGTAGAGACGTAGCCCCTAACGACCCCGTAGGTCAGCTACTGCCATCATGTACATACCCAGTTGGAAGGACGCCGAGGTAAGCTCCAGCCTGTAGAGACGTAGCCCCTAACGACCCCGTAGGTCAGCTACTGCCATCATGTACATACCTAGTTGGAAGGACGCCGAGGTAGGCTCCAGCCTGTAGAGACGTAGCCCCTAACGACCCCGTAGGTCAGCTACTGCCATCATGTACATACCCAGTTGGATGGACGCCGAGGTAGGCCCCAGCCTGTAGAGACGTAGCCCCTAACGACCCCGTAGGTCAGCTACTGCCATCATGTACATACCTAGTTGGAAGGACGCCGAGGTAGGCTCCAGCCTGTCGAGACGTAGCCCCTAACGACCCCGTAGGTCAGCTACTGCCATCATGTACATACCCAGTTGGAAGGACGCCGAGGAAGGCTCCAGCCTGTAGAGACGTAGCCCCTAACGACCCCGTAGGTCAGCTACTGCCATCATGTACATACCCAGTTGGAAGGACGCCGAGGAAGGCTCCAGCCTGTAGAGACGTAGCCCCTAACGACCCCGTAGGTCAGCTACTGCCATCATGTACATACCCAGTTGGAAGGACGCCGAGGTAGGCTCCAGCCTGTAGAGACGTAGCCCCTAACGACCCCGTAGGTCAGCTACTGCCATCATGTACATACCTAGTTGGAAGGACGCCGAGGTAGGCTCCAGCCTGTAGAGACGTAGCCCCTAACGACCCCGTAGGTCAGCTACTGCCATCATGTACATACCTAGTTGGAAGGACGCCGAGGTAGGCTCTAGCCTGTAGAGACGTAGCCCCTAACGACCCCGTAGGTCAGCTACTGCCATCGTGTACATACCGAGTTGGAAGGACGCCGAGGTAGGCTCCAGCCTGTAGAGACGTAGCCCCTAACGACCCCGTAGGTCAGCTACTGCCATCATGTACATACCTAGTTGGAAGGACGCCGAGGTAGGCTCCAGTCTGTAGAGACGTAGCCCCTAACGACCCCGTAGGTCAGCTACTGCCATCATGTACATACCCAGTTGGAAGGACGCCGAGGTAGGCTCCAGCCTGTAGAGACGTAGCCCCTAACGACCCCGTAGGTCAGCTACTGCCATCATGTACATACCTAGTTGGAAGGACGCCGAGGTAGGCTCCAGCCTGTAGAGACGTAGCCCCTAACGACCCCGTAGGTCAGCTACTGCCATCATGTACATACCTAGTTGGAAGGACGCCGAGGTAGGCTCCAGCCTGTAGAGACGTAGCCCCTAACGACCCCGTAGGTCAGCTACTGCCATCGTGTACATACCGAGTTGGAAGGACGCCGAGGTAGGCTCCAGCCTGTAGAGACGTAGCCCCTAACGACCCCGTAGGTCAGCTACTGCCATCATGTACATACCTAGTTGGAAGGACGCCGAGGTAGGCTCCAGTCTGTAGAGACGTAGCCCCTAACGACCCCGTAGGTCAGCTACTGCCATCATGTACATACCTAGTTGGAAGGACGCCGAGGTAGGCTCCAGCCTGTAGAGACGTAGCCCCTAACGACCCCGTAGGTCAGCTACTGCCATCATGTACATACCTAGTTGGAAGGACGCCGAGGTAGGCTCCAGCCTGTAGAGACGTAGCCCCTAACGACCCCGTAGGTCAGCTACTGCCATCATGTACATACCTAGTTGGAAGGACGCCGAGGTAGGCTCCAGCCTGTAGAGACGTAGCCCCTAACGACCCCGTAGGTCAGCTACTGCCATCATGTACATACCCAGTTGGAAGGACGCCGAGGTAGGCCCCAGCCTGTAGAGACGTAGCCCCTAACGACCCCGTAGGTCAGCTACTGCCATCATGTACATACCCAGTTGGAAGGACGCCGAGGTAGGCTCCAGGCTGTAGAGACGTAGCCCCTAACGACCCCGTAGGTCAGCTACTGCCATCATGTACATACCCAGTTGGAAGGACGCCGAGGTAGGCACCAGCCTGTAGAGACGTAGCCCCTAACGACCCCGTAGGTCAGCTACTGCCATCATGTACATACCTAGTTGGAAGGACGCCGAGGTAGGCTCCAGCCTGTAGAGACGTAGCCCCTAACGACCCCGTAGGTCAGCTACTGCCATCGTGTACATACCGAGTTGGAAGGACGCCGAGGTAGGCTTCAGCCTGAAGAGACATAGCCCCTAACGACCCCGTAGGTCAGCTACTGCCATCATGTACATACCTAGTTGGAAGGACGCCGAGGTAGGCTCCAGCCTGTAGAGACGTAGCCCCTAACGACCCCGTAGGTCAGCTACTGCCATCGTGTACATACCGAGTTGGAAGGACGCGAGGTAGGCTCCAGCCTGTAGAGACGTAGCCCCTAATGACCCCGTAGGTCAGCTACTGCCATCGTGTACATACCTAGTTGGAAGGACGCCGAGGTAGGCCCCAGCCTGTAGAGACGTAGCCCCTAACGACCCCGTAGGTCAGCTACTGCCATCGTGTACATACCGAGTTGGAAGGACGCCGAGGTAGGCTCCAGCCTGTAGAGACGTAGCCCCTAACGACCCCGTAGGTCAGCTACTGCCATCGTGTACATACCGAGTTGGAAGGACGCCGAGGTAGGCTCCAGCCTGTAGAGACGTAGCCCCTAACGACCCCGTAGGTCAGCTACTGCCATCGTGTACATACCCAGTTGGAAGGACGCCGAGGTAGGCTCCAGCCTGTAGAGACGTAGCCCCTAACGACCCCGTAGGTCAGCTACTGCCATCGTGTACATACCGAGTTGGAAGGACGCCGAGGTAGGCTCCAGCCTGTAGAGACGTAGCCCCTAACGACCCCGTAGGTCAGCTACTGCCATCGTGTACATACCGAGTTGGAAGGACGCCGAGGTAGGCTCCAGCCTGTAGAGACGTAGCCCCTAACGACCCCGTAGGTCAGCTACTGCCATCATGTACATACCTAGTTGGAAGGACGCCGAGGTAGGCTCCAGTCTGTAGAGACGTAGCCCCTAACGACCCCGTAGGTCAGCTACTGCCATCATGTACATACCTAGTTGGAAGGACGCCGAGGTAGGCTCCAGCCTGTAGAGACGTAGCCCCTAACGACCCCGTAGGTCAGCTACTGCCATCATGTACATACCTAGTTGGAAGGACGCCGAGGTAGGCTCCAGCCTGTAGAGACGTAGCCCCTAACGACCCCGTAGGTCAGCTACTGCCATCATGTACATACCTAGTTGGAAGGACGCCGAGGTAGGCTCCAGCCTGTAGAGACGTAGCCCCTAACGACCCCGTAGGTCAGCTACTGCCATCATGTACATACCCAGTTGGAAGGACGCCGAGGTAGGCCCCAGCCTGTAGAGACGTAGCCCCTAACGACCCCGTAGGTCAGCTACTGCCATCATGTACATACCGAGTTGGAAGGACGCCGAGGTAGGCTCCAGGCTGTAGAGACGTAGCCCCTAACGACCCCGTAGGTCAGCTACTGCCATCATGTACATACCCAGTTGGAAGGACGCCGAGGTAGGCACCAGCCTGTAGAGACGTAGCCCCTAACGACCCCGTAGGTCAGCTACTGCCATCATGTACATACCTAGTTGGAAGGACGCCGAGGTAGGCTCCAGCCTGTAGAGACGTAGCCCCTAACGACCCCGTAGGTCAGCTACTGCCATCGTGTACATACCGAGTTGGAAGGACGCCGAGGTAGGCTTCAGCCTGAAGAGACGTAGCCCCTAACGACCCCGTAGGTCAGCTACTGCCATCATGTACATACCTAGTTGGAAGGACGCCGAGGTAGGCTCCAGCCTGTAGAGACGTAGCCCCTAACGACCCCGTAGGTCAGCTACTGCCATCGTGTACATACCGAGTTGGAAGGACGCGAGGTAGGCTCCAGCCTGTAGAGACGTAGCCCCTAATGACCCCGTAGGTCAGCTACTGCCATCGTGTACATACCTAGTTGGAAGGACGCCGAGGTAGGCCCCAGCCTGTAGAGACGTAGCCCCTAACGACCCCGTAGGTCAGCTACTGCCATCGTGTACATACCGAGTTGGAAGGACGCCGAGGTAGGCTCCAGCCTGTAGAGACGTAGCCCCTAACGACCCCGTAGGTCAGCTACTGCCATCGTGTACATACCGAGTTGGAAGGACGCCGAGGTAGGCTCCAGCCTGTAGAGACGTAGCCCCTAACGACCCCGTAGGTCAGCTACTGCCATCGTGTACATACCCAGTTGGAAGGACGCCGAGGTAGGCTCCAGCCTGTAGAGACGTAGCCCCTAACGACCCCGTAGGTCAGCTACTGCCATCGTGTACATACCGAGTTGGAAGGACGCCGAGGTAGGCTCCAGCCTGTAGAGACGTAGCCCCTAACGACCCCGTAGGTCAGCTACTGCCATCGTGTACATACCCAGTTGGAAGGACGCCGAGGTAGGCTCCAGCCTGTAGAGACGTAGCCCCTAACGACCCCGTAGGTCAGCTACTGCCATCATGTACATACCCAGTTGGAAGGACGCCGAGGTAGGCTCCAGCCTGTAGAGACGTAGCCCCTAACGACCCCGTAGGTCAGCTACTGCCATCATGTACATACCTAGTTGGAAGGACGCCGAGGTAGGCCCCAGCCTGTAGAGACGTAGCCCCTAACGACCCCGTAGGTCAGCTACTGTCATCGTGTACATACCGAGTTGGAAGGACGCCGAGGTAGGCTCCAGCCTGTAGAGACGTAGCCCCTAACGACCCCGTAGGTCAGCTACTGCCATCGTGTACATACCGAGTTGGAAGGACGCCGAGGTAGGCTCCAGCCTGTAGAGACGTAGCCCCTAACGACCCCGTAGGTCAGCTACTGCCATCGTGTACATACCCAGTTGGAAGGACGCCGAGGTAGGCTCCAGCCTGTAGAGACGTAGCCCTTAACGACCCCGTAGGTCAGCTACTGCCATCATGTACATACCCAGTTGGAAGGACGCCGAGGTAGGCTCCAGCCTGTAGAGACGTAGCCCCTAACGACCCCGTAGGTCAGCTACTGCCATCGTGTACATACCGAGTTGGAAGGACGCCGAGGTAGGCTCCAGCCTGTAGAGACGTAGCCCCTAACGACCCCGTAGGTCAGCTACTGCCATCGTGTACATACCCAGTTGGAAGGACGCCGAGGTAGGCTCCAGCCTGTAGAGACGTAGCCCCTAACGACCCCGTAGGTCAGCTACTGCCATCATGTACATACCCAGTTGGAAGGACGCCGAGGTAGGCTCCAGCCTGTAGAGACGTAGCCCCTAACGACCCCGTAGGTCAGCTACTGCCATCGTGTACATACCGAGTTGGAAGGACGCCGAGGTAGGCTCCAGCCTGTAGAGACGTAGCCCCTAACGACCCCGTAGGTCAGCTACTGCCATCGTGTACATACCCAGTTGGAAGGACGCCGAGGTAGGCTCCAGCCTGTAGAGACGTAGCCCCTAACGACCCCGTAGGTCAGCTACTGCCATCATGTACATACCTAGTTGGAAGGACGCCGAGGTAGGCCCCAGCCTGTAGAGACGTAGCCCCTAACGACCCCGTAGGTCAGCTACTGCCATCATGTACATACCTAGTTGGAAGGACGCCGAGGTAGGCCCCAGCCTGTAGAGACGTAGCCCCTAACGACCCCGTAGGTCAGCTACTGTCATCGTGTACATACCCAGTTGGAAGGACGCCGAGGTAGGCTCCAGCCTGTAGAGACGTAGCCCCTAACGACCCCGTAGGTCAGCTACTGTCATCGTGTACATACCTAGTTGGAAGGACGCCGAGGTAGGCCCCAGCCTGTAGAGACGTAGCCCCTAACGACCCCGTAGGTCAGCTACTGCCATCGTGTACATACCGAGTTGGAAGGACGCCGAGGTAGGCTCCAGCCTGTAGAGACGTAGCCCCTAACGACCCCGTAGGTCAGCTACTGCCATCGTGTACATACCCAGTTGGAAGGACGCCGAGGTAGGCCCCAGCCTGTAGAGACGTAGCCCCTAACGACCCCGTAGGTCAGCTACTGCCATCGTGTACATACCGAGTTGGAAGGACGCCGAGGTAGGCTCCAGCCTGTAGAGACGTAGCCCCTAACGACCCCGTAGGTCAGCTACTGCCATCGTGTACATACCCAGTTGGAAGGACGCCGAGGTAGGCTCCAGCCTGTAGAGACGTAGCCCCTAACGACCCCGTAGGTCAGCTACTGCCATCATGTACATACCCAGTTGGAAGGACGCCGAGGTAGGCCCCAGCCTGTAGAGACGTAGCCCCTAACGACCCCGTAGGTCAGCTACTGCCATCATGTACATACCCAGTTGGAAGGACGCCGAGGTAGGCCCCAGCCTGTAGAGACGTAGCCCCTAACGACCCCGTAGGTCAGCTACTGCCATCATGTACATACCCAGTTGGAAGGACGCCGAGGTAGGCCCCAGCCTGTAGAGACGTAGCCCCTAACGACCCCGTAGGTCAGCTACTGCCATCATGTACATACCTAGTTGGAAGGACGCCGAGGTAGGCTCCAGCCTGTAGAGACGTAGCCCCTAACGACCCCGTAGGTCAGCTACTGCCATCATGTACATACCTAGTTGGAAGGACGCCGAGGTAGGCTCCAGCCTGTAGAGACGTAGCCCCTAACGACCCCGTAGGTCAGCTACTGCCATCATGTACATTCCTAGTTGGAAGGACGCCGAGGTAGGCTCCAGCCTGTAGAGACGTAGCCCCTAACGACCCCGTAGGTCAGCTACTGCCATCATGTACATACCGAGTTGGAAGGACGCCGAGGTAGGCTCCAGCCTGTAGAGACGTAGCCCCTAACGACCCCGTAGGTCAGCTACTGCCATCATGTACATACCCAGTTGGAAGGACGCCGAGGTAGGCTCAAGCCTGTAGAGACGTAGCCCCTAACGACCCCGTAGGTCAGCTACTGTCATCGTGTACATACCCAGTTGGAAGGACGCCGAGGTAGGCTCCAGCCTGTAGAGACGTAGCCCCTAACGACCCCGTAGGTCAGCTACTGCCATCGTGTACATACCTAGTTGGAAGGACGCCGAGGTAGGCCCCAGCCTGTAGAGACGTAGCCCCTAACGACCCCGTAGGTCGGCTACTGCCATCGTGTACATACCCAGTTGGAAGGACGCCGAGGTAGGCTCCAGCCTGTAGAGACGTAGCCCCTAACGACCCCGTAGGTCAGCTACTGCCATCGTGTACATACCCAGTTGGAAGGACGCCGAGGTAGGCTCCAGCCTGTAGAGACGTAGCCCCTAACGACCCCGTAGGTCAGCTACTGCCATCATGTACATACCTAGTTGGAAGGACGCCGAGGTAGGCCCCAGCCTGTAGAGACGTAGCCCCTAACGACCCCGTAGGTCAGCTACTGCCATCGTGTACATACCGAGTTGGAAGGACGCCGAGGTAGGCTCCAGCCTGTAGAGACGTAGCCCCTAACGACCCCGTAGGTCAGCTACTGCCATCGTGT
This sequence comes from Arenicola marina, assembly GCA_964019135.1. Classification (NCBI taxonomy): domain Eukaryota; kingdom Metazoa; phylum Annelida; class Polychaeta; family Arenicolidae; genus Arenicola; species Arenicola marina. The sequence goes on along the minus strand of OZ025258.1, from coordinate 820,938 downwards.
ACATACCTAGTTGGAAGGACGCCGAGGTAGGCTCCAGCCTGTAGAGACGTAGCCCCTAACGACCCCGTAGGTCAGCTACTGCCATCATGTACATACCCAGTTGGAAGGACGCCGAGGTAGGCCCCAGCCTGTAGAGACGTAGCCCCTAACGACCCCGTAGGTCAGCTACTGCCATCATGTACATACCCAGTTGGAAGGACGCCGAGGTAGGCCCCAGCCTGTAGAGACGTAGCCCCTAACGACCCCGTAGGTCAGCTACTGCCATCATGTACATACCTAGTTGGAAGGACGCCGAGGTAGGCCCCAGCCTGTAGAGACGTAGCCCCTAACGACCCCGTAGGTCAGCTACTGCCATCATGTACATACCCAGTTGGAAGGACGCCGAGGTAGGCTCCAGCCTGTAGAGACGTAGCCCCTAACGACCCCGTAGGTCAGCTACTGCCATCATGTACATACCCAGTTGGAAGGACGCCGAGGTAGGCTCCAGCCTGTAGAGACGTAGCCCCTAACGACCCCGTAGGTCAGCTACTGCCATCATGTACATACCCAGTTGGAAGGACGCCGAGGTAGGCTCCAGCCTGTAGAGACGTAGCCCCTAACGACCCCGTAGGTCAGCTACTGCCATCATGTACATACCGAGTTGGAAGGACGCCGAGGTAGGCTCCAGCCTGTAGAGACGTAGCCCCTAACGACCCCGTAGGTCAGCTACTGCCATCATGTACATACCCAGTTGGAAGGACGCCGAGGTAGGCTCCAGCCTGTAGAGACGTAGCCCCTAACGACCCCGTAGGTCAGCTACTGCCATCATGTACATACCCAGTTGGAAGGACGCCGAGGTAAGCTCCAGCCTGTAGAGACGTAGCCCCTAACGACCCCGTAGGTCAGCTACTGCCATCATGTACATACCTAGTTGGAAGGACGCCGAGGTAGGCTCCAGCCTGTAGAGACGTAGCCCCTAACGACCCCGTAGGTCAGCTACTGCCATCATGTACATACCCAGTTGGAAGGACGCCGAGGTAGGCTCCAGCCTGTAGAGACGTAGCCCCTAACGACCCCGTAGGTCAGCTACTGCCATCGTGTACATACCCAGTTGGAAGGACGCCGAGGTAGGCTCCAGCCTGTAGAGACGTAGCCCCTAACGACCCCGTAGGTCAGCTACTGCCATCATGTACATACCCAGTTGGAAGGACGCCGAGGTAAGCTCCAGCCTGTAGAGACGTAGCCCCTAACGACCCCGTAGGTCAGCTACTGCCATCATGTACATACCTAGTTGGAAGGACGCCGAGGTAGGCTCCAGCCTGTAGAGACGTAGCCCCTAACGACCCCGTAGGTCAGCTACTGCCATCATGTACATACCCAGTTGGAAGGACGCCGAGGTAGGCTCCAGCCTGTAGAGACGTAGCCCCTAACGACCCCGTAGGTCAGCTACTGCCATCATGTACATACCCAGTTGGAAGGACGCCGAGGTAGGCTCCAGTCTGTAGAGACGTAGCCCCTAACGACCCCGTAGGTCAGCTACTGCCATCATGTACATACCCAGTTGGAAGGACGCCGAGGTAGGCTCCAGCCTGTAGAGACGTAGCCCCTAACGACCCCGTAAGTCAGCTACTGCCATCATGTACATACCTAGTTGGAAGGACGCCGAGGTAGGCTCCAGCCTGTAGAGACGTAGCCCCTAACGACCCCGTAGGTCAGCTACTGCCATCATGTACATACCCAGTTGGAAGGACGCCGAGGTAGGCTCCAGCCTGTAGAGACGTAGCCCCTAACGACCCCGTAGGTCAGCTACTGTCATCGTGTACATACCCAGTTCGAAGGATGCCGAGGTAGGCTCCAGTCTGTAGAGACGTAGCCCCTAACGACCCCGTAGGTCAGCTACTGCCATCATGTACATACCCAGTTGGAAGGACGCCGAGGTAGGCCCCAGCCTGTAGAGACGTAGCCCCTAACGACCCCGTAGGTCAGCTACTGCCATCATGTACATACCCAGTTGGATGGACGCCGAGGTAGGCCCCAGCCTGTAGAGACGTAGCCCCTAACGACCCCGTAGGTCAGCTACTGCCATCATGTACATACCTAGTTGGAAGGACGCCGAGGTAGGCTCCAGCCTGTCGAGACGTAGCCCCTAACGACCCCGTAGGTCAGCTACTGCCATCATGTACATACCCAGTTGGAAGGACGCCGAGGAAGGCTCCAGCCTGTAGAGACGTAGCCCCTAACGACCCCGTAGGTCAGCTACTGCCATCATGTACATACCCAGTTGGAAGGACGCCGAGGAAGGCTCCAGCCTGTAGAGACGTAGCCCCTAACGACCCCGTAGGTCAGCTACTGCCATCATGTACATACCCAGTTGGAAGGACGCCGAGGTAGGCTCCAGCCTGTAGAGACGTAGCCCCTAACGACCCCGTAGGTCAGCTACTGCCATCATGTACATACCTAGTTGGAAGGACGCCGAGGTAGGCTCCAGCCTGTAGAGACGTAGCCCCTAACGACCCCGTAGGTCAGCTACTGCCATCATGTACATACCTAGTTGGAAGGACGCCGAGGTAGGCTCTAGCCTGTAGAGACGTAGCCCCTAACGACCCCGTAGGTCAGCTACTGCCATCGTGTACATACCGAGTTGGAAGGACGCCGAGGTAGGCTCCAGCCTGTAGAGACGTAGCCCCTAACGACCCCGTAGGTCAGCTACTGCCATCATGTACATACCTAGTTGGAAGGACGCCGAGGTAGGCTCCAGTCTGTAGAGACGTAGCCCCTAACGACCCCGTAGGTCAGCTACTGCCATCATGTACATACCCAGTTGGAAGGACGCCGAGGTAGGCTCCAGCCTGTAGAGACGTAGCCCCTAACGACCCCGTAGGTCAGCTACTGCCATCATGTACATACCGAGTTGGAAGGACGCCGAGGTAGGCTCCAGCCTGTAGAGACGTAGCCCCTAACGACCCCGTAGGTCAGCTACTGCCATCATGTACATACCTAGTTGGAAGGACGCCGAGGTAGGCTCCAGCCTGTAGAGACGTAGCCCCTAACGACCCCGTAGGTCAGCTACTGCCATCGTGTACATACCGAGTTGGAAGGACGCCGAGGTAGGCTCCAGCCTGTAGAGACGTAGCCCCTAACGACCCCGTAGGTCAGCTACTGCCATCATGTACATACCTAGTTGGAAGGACGCCGAGGTAGGCTCCAGTCTGTAGAGACGTAGCCCCTAACGACCCCGTAGGTCAGCTACTGCCATCATGTACATACCCAGTTGGAAGGACGCCGAGGTAGGCTCCAGCCTGTAGAGACGTAGCCCCTAACGACCCCGTAGGTCAGCTACTGCCATCATGTACATACCTAGTTGGAAGGACGCCGAGGTAGGCTCCAGCCTGTAGAGACGTAGCCCCTAACGACCCCGTAGGTCAGCTACTGCCATCATGTACATACCTAGTTGGAAGGACGCCGAGGTAGGCTCCAGCCTGTAGAGACGTAGCCCCTAACGACCCCGTAGGTCAGCTACTGCCATCATGTACATACCCAGTTGGAAGGACGCCGAGGTAGGCCCCAGCCTGTAGAGACGTAGCCCCTAACGACCCCGTAGGTCAGCTACTGCCATCATGTACATACCCAGTTGGAAGGACGCCGAGGTAGGCTCCAGCCTGTAGAGACGTAGCCCCTAACGACCCCGTAGGTCAGCTACTGCCATCATGTACATACCCAGTTGGAAGGACGCCGAGGTAGGCCCCAGCCTGTAGAGACGTAGCCCCTAACGACCCCGTAGGTCAGCTACTGCCATCATGTACATACCCAGTTGGAAGGACGCCGAGGTAGGCTCCAGCCTGTAGAGACGTAGCCCCTAACGACCCCGTAGGTCAGCTACTGCCATCATGTACATACCCAGTTGGAAGGACGCCGAGGTAGGCCCCAGCCTGTAGAGACGTAGCCCCTAACGACCCCGTAGGTCAGCTACTGCCATCATGTACATACCCAGTTGGAAGGACGCCGAGGTAGGCTCCAGCCTGTAGAGACGTAGCCCCTAACGACCCCGTAGGTCAGCTACTGCCATCATGTACATACCCAGTTGGAAGGACGCCGAGGTAGGCTCCAGCCTGTAGAGACGTAGCCCCTAACGACCCCGTAGGTCAGCTACTGCCATCATGTACATACCCAGTTGGAAGGACGCCGAGGTAGGCTCCAGCCTGTAGAGACGTAGCCCCTAACGACCCCGTAGGTCAGCTACTGCCATCATGTACATACCCAGTTGGAAGGACGCCGAGGTAGGCCCCAGCCTGTAGAGACGTAGCCCCTAACGACCCCGTAGGTCAGCTACTGCCATCATGTACATACCCAGTTGGAAGGACGCCGAGGTAGGCTCCAGCCTGTAGAGACGTAGCCCCTAACGACCCCGTAGGTCAGCTACTGCCATCATGTACATACCGAGTTGGAAGGACGCCGAGGTAGGCTCCAGCCTGTAGAGACGTAGCCCCTAACGACCCCGTAGGTCAGCTACTGCCATCATGTACTTACCCAGTTGGAAGGACGCCGAGGTAGGCTCCAGCCTGTAGAGACGTAGCCCCTAACGACCCCGTAGGTCAGCTACTGTCATCGTGTACATACCCAGTTGGAAGGACGCCGAGGTAGGCTCCAGTCTGTAGAGACGTAGCCCCTAACGACCCGGTAGGTCAACTCGTTAGGACATCGATTTAAATGGCCCGCCTCGGTTAGCGCGTGCCACAATCATGCTAGCGCGTGCCGTTTCTTACGACATACTGATATATACTGATATGATGTAAAGAAGGCGACTGGCTCACACTATCTGGGAAGGCTTGTAAGTGCTAAACATTTTACTTGGAACGTTGTATGCGAATTAAACCAAAGAAGCAAGAAGACATGTTAACGCCCAGCACATATTTGAGGTAAACTAGAATTTCACTTTAACTCGTAATAAAATAATAGCGCGAGTTGTGCATGGCGTTAGACATTTTATTGTCCCTTCATCAACATGTAGCAGCCCGAAAATTGGCGGGCTGCTACAGCTTGATGTCGGGCTGCTACAGCTTGATGGCGGACTGCTACAGCTTGATGTCGGGCTGCTACAGCTTGATGTCGGGCTGCTACAGCTTGATGTCGGGCTGCTACAGCTTGATGTCGGACTGCTACAGCTTGATGTCGGGCTGCTACAGCTTGATGTCGGGCTGCTACAGCTTGATGGCGGACTGCTACAGCTTGATGTCGGGCTGCTACAGCTTGATGTCGGGCTGCTACAGCTTGATGTCGGGCTGCTACAGCTTGATGGCGGGCCAATAGCCAATGGCCTAACGCCCCGCTGACTCGCTCTATTGTTATATTCTTTCTTATCTGTGGGTACGTTATTCTTCTCTATGCATAGGTGTACGTCATTCCTTTCTAGGTGATGGTGTATGTCATTTCTTTGTAGGTGTGGGTGTATGTCATTCTTTTCTAGGTGTGGGTGTACGTCTTTCCTTTCTATGTGCGGGTGTACGGCATTCCTCTCTAGGTGTGGGTGTACGTCATGCCTTTTTTCATGCGTGGGTGTACGTCATTCCTTTCCTTGTATGTGTACGTCATTCATTTCTAGATGTAGGTGTACGTCATGCCTTTTCTTCACGCGTGGGTGTGCGTCATTCCTTTTTAGGTGTGGGTGTACGCCGCTGCCCAGAACTTTAACTCCATTGGAATCGGCTTCGGCTCAATGATCGCTTTCGCCAGTTACAGCAAGCAGGAGTCTCGCATATTCAGGTCAGTGCCACAACATTATGTTTCATATTCCTGTTAAATGGCAACAAAATTGACGTGAGCAGTATATCCGTACATCGAGTAGCGCATATACACCGAGGTTATGTGGTAAGCGATATGTATATTCTAGTGTTGAGCTGACCGTACCGTATATCTGTGCTTTGTGTGCCAGGAGCGCCATGATTGTGGCCCTGGTGAACTCGGCCACCAGTATCCTGGCCGGCTTCACAGTCTTCTCCGTCCTGTGTACCGTATATCTGTGCTTTGTGTGCCAGGAGCGCCATGATTGTGGCCCTGGTGAACTCTGCCACCAGTATCCTGGCCGGCTTCACAGTCTTCTCCGTCCTGTGTACCGTATATCTGTGCTTTGTGTGCCAGGAGCGCCATGATTGTGGCCCTGGTGAACTCGGCCACCAGTATCCTGGCCGGCTTCACAGTCTTCTCCGTCCTGTGTACCGTATATCTGTGCTTTGTGTGCCAGGAGCGCCATGATTGTGGCCCTGGTGAACTCGGCCACCATTATCCTGGCCGGCTTCACAGTCTTCTCCGTCCTGTGTACCGTATATCTGTGCTTTGTGTGCCAGGAGCGCCATGATTGTGGCCGTGGTGAACTCGGCCACCAGTATCCTGGCCGGCTTCACAGTCTTCTCCGTCCTGAGTACCGTATATCTGTGCTTTGTGTGCCAGGAGCGCCATGATTGTGGCCCTGGTGAACTCGGCCACCAGTATCCTGGCCGGCTTCACAGTCTTCTCCGTCCTGTGTACCGTATATCTGTGCTTTGTGTGCCAGGAGCGCCATGATTGTGGCCCTGGTGAACTCGGCCACCAGTATCCTGGCCGGCTTCACAGTCTTCTCCGTCCTGTGTACCGTATATCTGTGCTTTGTGTGCCAGGAGCGCCATGATTGTGGCCGTGGTGAACTCGGCCACCAGTATCCTGGCCGGCTTCACAGTCTTCTCCGTCCTGTGTACCGTATATCTGTGCTTTGTGTGCCAGGAGCGCCATGATTGTGGCCCTGGTGAACTCGGCCACCAGTATCCTGGCCGGCTTCACAGTCTTCTCCGTCCTGTGTACCGTATATCTGTGCTTTGTGTGCCAGGAGCGCCATGATTGTGGCCGTGGTGAACTCGGCCACCAGTATCCTGGCCGGCTTCACAGTCTTCTCCGTCCTGTGTACCGTATATCTGTGCTTTGTGTGCCAGGAGCACCATGATTGTGGCCCTGGTGAACTCGGCCACCAGTATCCTAGCCGGTTTCACGGTCTTCTCCGTCCTGTGTGCCGTATATCTGTGCTTTGTGTGCCAGGAGCGCCATGATTGTGGCCCTGGTGAACTCGGCCACCAGTATCCTGGCTGGCTTCACAGTCTTCTCCGTCCTGTGTACCGTATATCTGTGCTTTGTGGGCCAGGAGCGCCATGATTGTGGCCGTGGTGAACTCGGCCACCAGTATCCTGGCCGGCTTCACAGTCTTCTCCGTCCTGTGTACCGTATATCTGTGCTTTGTGTGCCAGGAGCGCCATGATTGTGGCCCTGGTGAACTCGGCCACCAGTATCCTGGCTGGCTTCACAGTCTTCTCCGTCCAGTGTATCGTATATCTGTGCTTTGTGTGCCAGGAGCGCCATGATTGTGGCCGTGGTGAACTCGGCCACCAGTATCCTGGCCGGCTTCACAGTCTTCTCCGTCCTGTGTACCGTATATCTGTGCTTTGTGGGCCAGGAGCGCCATGATTGTGGCCCTGGTGAACTCGGCCACCAGTATCCTGGCCGGCTTCACAGTCTTCTCCGTCCTGTGTACCGTATATCTGTGCTTTGTGTGCCATGAGCGCCATGATTGTGGCCCTGGTGAACTCGGCCACCAGTATCCTGGCCGGCTTCACAGTCTTCTCCGTCCTGAGTACCGTATATCTGTGCTTTGTGTGCCAGGAGCGCCATGATTGTGGCCCTGGTGAACTCGGCCACCAGTATCCTGGCCGGCTTCACAGTCTTCTCCGTCCTGTGTACCGTATATCTGTGCTTTGTGTGCCAGGAGCGCCATGATTGTGGCCCTGGTGAACTCGGCCACCAGTATCCTGGCCGGCTTCACAGTCTTCTCCGTCCTGTGTACCGTATATCTGTGCTTTGTGTGCCATGAGCGCCATGATTGTGGCCCTGGTGAACTCGGCCACCAGTATCCTGGCCGGCTTCACAGTCTTCTCCGTCCTGAGTACCGTATATCTGTGCTTTGTGTGCCAGGAGCGCCATGATTGTGGCCCTGGTGAACTCGGCCACCAGTATCCTGGCCGGCTTCACAGTCTTCTCCGTCCTGTGTACCGTATATCTGTGCTTTGTGTGCCAGGAGCGCCATGATTGTGGCCCTGGTGAACTCGGCCACCAGTATCCTGGCCGGCTTCACAGTCTTCTCCGTCCTGTGTACCGTATATCTGTGCTTTGTGTGCCAGGAGCGCCATGATTGTGGCCCTGGTGAACTCGGCCACCAGTATCCTGGCCGGCTTCACAGTCTTCTCCGTCCTGTGTACCGTATATCTGTGCTTTGTGTGCCAGGAGCGCCATGATTGTGGCCCTGGTGAACTCGGCCACCAGTATCCTGGCCGGCTTCACAGTCTTCTCCGTCCTGTGTACCGTATATCTGTGCTTTGTGCGCCAGGAGCGCCATGATTGTGGCCGTGGTGAACTCGGCCACCAGTATCCTGGCTGGCTTCACAGTCTTCTCCGTCCTGTGTACCGTATATCTGTGCTTTGTGTGCCAGGAGCGCCATGATTGTGGCCCTGGTGAACTCGGCCACCAGTATCCTGGCTGGCTTCACAGTCTTCTCCGTCCTGTGTACCGTATATCTGTGCTTTGTGTGCCAGGAGCGCCATGATTGTGGCCGTGGTGAACTCGGCCACCAGTATCCTGGCCGGCTTCACAGTCTTCTCCGTCCTGTGTACCGTATATCTGTGCTTTGTGTGCCAGGAGCGCCATGATTGTGGCCCTGGTGAACTCGGCCACCAGTATCCTGGCCGGCTTCACGGTCTTCTCTGTCCTGTGTACCGTATATCTGTGCTTTGTGTGCCAGGAGCGCCATGATTGTGGCCCTGGTGAACTCGGCCACCAGTATCCTGGCTGGCTTCACAGTCTTCTCCGTCCTGTGTACCGTATATCTGTGCTTTGTGTGCCAGGAGCGCCATGATTGTGGCCCTGGTGAACTCGGCCACCAGTATCCTGGCTGGCTTCACAGTCTTCTCCGTCCTGTGTACCGTATATCTGTGCTTTGTGGGCCAGGAGCGCCATGATTGTGGCCGTGGTGAACTCGGCCACCAGTATCCTGGCCGGCTTCACAGTCTTCTCCGTCCTGTGTACCGTATATCTGTGCTTTGTGTGCCAGGAGCGCCATGATTGTGGCCCTGGTGAACTCGGCCACCAGTATCCTGGCCGGCTTCACGGTCTTCTCTGTCCTGTGTACCGTATATCTGTGCTTTGTGGGCCAGGAGCGCCATGATTGTGGCCCTGGTGAACTCGGCCACCAGTATCCTGGCCGGCTTCACAGTCTTCTCCGTCCTGTGTACCGTATATCTGTGCTTTGTGTGCCAGGAGCGCCATGATTGTGGCCCTGGTGAACTCGGCCACCAGTATCCTGGCTGGCTTCACAGTCTTCTCCGTCCTGTGTACCGTATATCTGTGCTTTGTGTGCCAGGAGCGCCATGATTGTGGCCCTGGTGAACTCGGCCACCAGTATCCTGGCCGGCTTCACAGTCTTCTCCGTCCTGTGTACCGTATATCTGTGCTTTGTGTGCCAGGAGCGCCATGATTGTGGCCGTGGTGAACTCGGCCACCAGTATCCTGGCTGGCTTCACAGTCTTCTCCGTCCTGTGTACCGTATATCTGTGCTTTGTGTGCCAGGAGCGCCATGATTGTGGCCCTGGTGAACTCGGCCACCAGTATCCTGGCCGGCTTCACAGTCTTCTCCGTCCTGTGTACCGTATATCTGTGCTTTGTGTGCCAGGAGCGCCATGATTGTGGCCCTGGTGAACTCGGCCACCAGTATCCTGGCCGGCTTCACAGTCTTCTCCGTCCTGTGTACCGTATATCTGTGCTTTGTGTGCCAAGAGCGCCATGATTGTGGCCCTGGTGAACTCGGCCACCAGTATCCTGGCCGGCTTCACAGTCTTCTCCGTCCTGTGTACCGTATATCTGTGCTTTGTGTGCCAGGAGCGCCATGATTGTGGCCCTGGTGAACTCGGCCACCAGTATCCTGGCCGGCTTCACGGTCTTCTCTGTCCTGTGTACCGTATATCTGTGCTTTGTGGGCCAGGAGCGCCATGATTGTGGCCCTGGTGAACTCGGCCACCAGTATCCTGGCCGGCTTCACAGTCTTCTCCGTCCTGTGTACCGTATATCTGTGCTTTGTGTGCCAGGAGCGCCATGATTGTGGCCCTGGTGAACTCGGCCACCAGTATCCTGGCCGGCTTCACGGTCTTCTCTGTCCTGTGTACCGTATATCTGTGCTTTGTGTGCCAGGAGCGCCATGATTGTGGCCGTGGTGAACTCGGCCACCAGTATCCTGGCCGGCTTCACGGTCTTCTCCGTCCTGTGTACCGTATATCTGTGCTTTGTGTGCCAGGAGCGCTATGATTGTGGCCCTGGTGAACTCGGCCACCAGTATCCTGGCCGGCTTCACAGTCTTCTCCGTCCTGTGTACCGTATATCTGTGCTTTGTGTGCCAGGAGCGCCATGATTGTGGCCCTGGTGAACTCGGCCACCAGTATCCTGGCCGGCTTCACAGTCTTCTCCGTCCTGTGTACCGTATATCTGTGCTTTGTGTGCCAAGAGCGCCATGATTGTGGCCCTGGTGAACTCGGCCACCAGTATCCTGGCCGGCTTCACAGTCTTCTCCGTCCTGTGTACCGTATATCTGTGCTTTGTGTGCCAGGAGCGCCATGATTGTGGCCCTGGTGAACTCGGCCACCAGTATCCTGGCCGGCTTCACGGTCTTCTCTGTCCTGTGTACCGTATATCTGTGCTTTGTGGGCCAGGAGCGCCATGATTGTGGCCCTGGTGAACTCGGCCACCAGTATCCTGGCCGGCTTCACAGTCTTCTCCGTCCTGTGTACCGTATATCTGTGCTTTGTGTGCCAAGAGCGCCATGATTGTGGCCCTGGTGAACTCGGCCACCAGTATCCTGGCCGGCTTCACAGTCTTCTCCGTCCTGTGTACCGTATATCTGTGCTTTGTGTGCCAGGAGCGCCATGATTGTGGCCCTGGTGAACTCGGCCACCAGTATCCTGGCCGGCTTCACAGTCTTCTCCGTCCTGTGTACCGTATATCTGTGCTTTGTGTGCCAAGAGCGCCATGATTGTGGCCCTGGTGAACTCGGCCACCAGTATCCTGGCCGGCTTCACAGTCTTCTCCGTCCTGTGTACCGTATATCTGTGCTTTGTGTGCCAGGAGCGCCATGATTGTGGCCCTGGTGAACTCGGCCACCAGTATCCTGGCCGGCTTCACAGTCTTCTCCGTCCTGTGTACCGTATATCTGTGCTTTGTGTGCCAAGAGCGCCATGATTGTGGCCCTGGTGAACTCGGCCACCAGTATCCTGGCCGGCTTCACAGTCTTCTCCGTCCTGTGTACCGTATATCTGTGCTTTGTGTGCCAGGAGCGCCATGATTGTGGCCCTGGTGAACTCGGCCACCAGTATCCTGGCCGGCTTCACGGTCTTCTCTGTCCTGTGTACCGTATATCTGTGCTTTGTGTGCCAGGAGCGCCATGATTGTGGCCCTGGTGAACTCGGCCATCAGTATCCTGGCCGGCTTCACAGTCTTCTCCGTCCTGTGTACCGTATATCTGTGCTTTGTGTGCCAGGAGCGCCATGATTGTGGCCCTGGTGAACTCGGCCACCAGTATCCTGGCCGGCTTCACAGTCTTCTCCGTCCTGTGTACCGTATATCTGTGCTTTGTGTGCCAGGAGCGCCATGATTGTGGCCCTGGTGAACTCGGCCACCAGTATCCTGGCCGGCTTCACGGTCTTCTCTGTCCTGTGTACCGTATATCTGTGCTTTGTGGGCCAGGAGCGCCATGATTGTGGCCCTGGTGAACTCGGCCACCAGTATCCTGGCCGGCTTCACAGTCTTCTCCGTCCTGTGTACCGTATATCTGTGCTTTGTGGGCCAGGAGCGCCATGATTGTGGCCCTGGTGAACTCGGCCACCAGTATCCTGGCCGGCTTCACAGTCTTCTCCGTCCTGTGTACCGTATATCTGTGCTTTGTGTGCCAGGAGCGCCATGATTGTGGCCCTGGTGAACTCGGCCACCAGTATCCTGGCCGGCTTCACAGTCTTCTCCGTCCTGTGTACCGTATATCTGTGCTTTGTGTGCCAGGAGCGCCATGATTGTGGCCCTGGTGAACTCGGCCACCAGTATCCTGGCCGGCTTCACAGTCTTCTCCGTCCTGTGTACCGTATATCTGTGCTTTGTGTGCCAGGAGCGCCATGATTGTGGCCCTGGTGAACTCGGCCACCAGTATCCTGGCCGGCTTCACGGTCTTCTCTGTCCTGTGTACCGTATATCTGTGCTTTGTGGGCCAGGAGCGCCATGATTGTGGCCCTGGTGAACTCGGCCACCAGTATCCTGGCCGGCTTCACAGTCTTCTCCGTCCTGTGTACCGTATATCTGTGCTTTGTGGGCCAGGAGCGCCATGATTGTGGCCCTGGTGAACTCGGCCACCAGTATCCTGGCCGGCTTCACGGTCTTCTCTGTCCTGTGTACCGTATATCTGTGCTTTGTGTGCCAGGAGCGCCATGATTGTGGCCCTGGTGAACTCGGCCACCAGTATCCTGGCCGGCTTCACGGTCTTCTCTGTCCTGTGTACCGTATATCTGTGCTTTGTGGGCCAGGAGCGCCATGATTGTGGCCCTGGTGAACTCGGCCACCAGTATCCTGGCCGGCTTCACAGTCTTCTCCGTCCTGTGTACCGTATATCTGTGCTTTGTGGGCCAGGAGCGCCATGATTGTGGCCCTGGTGAACTCGGCCACCAGTATCCTGGCCAGCTTCACAGTCTTCTCCGTCCTGTGTACCGTATAGCTGTGCTTTGTGTGCCAGGAGCGCCATGATTGTGGCCCTGGTGAACTCGGCCACCAGTATCCTGGCCGGCTTCACAGTCTTCTCCGTCCTGTGTACCGTATATCTGTGCTTTGTGTGCCAGGAGCGCCATGATTGTGGCCGTGGTGAACTCGGCCACCAGTATCCTGGCCGGCTTCACAGTCTTCTCCGTCCTGTGTACCGTATATCTGTGCTTTGTGTGCCAGGAGCGCCATGATTGTGGCCGTGGTGAACTCGGCCACCAGTATCCTGGCCGGCTTCACAGTCTTCTCCGTCCTGTGTACCGTATATCTGTGCTTTGTGGGCCAGGAGCGCCATGATTGTGGCCCTGGTGAACTCGGCCACCAGTATCCTGGCCGGCTTCACGGTCTTCTCCGTCCTGTGTACCGTATATCTGTGCTTTGTGTGCCAGGAGCGCCATGATTGTGGCTTTGGTGAACTCGGCCACCAGTATCCTGGCCGGCTTCACAGTCTTCTCCGTCCTGTGTACCGTATATCTGTGCTTTGTGTGCCAGGAGCGCCATGATTGTGGCCCTGGTGAACTCGGCCACCAGTATCCTGGCCGGCTTCACGGTCTTCTCCGTCCTGTGTACCGTATATCTGTGCTTTGTGTGCCAGGAGCGCCATGATTGTGGCCGTGGTGAACTCGGCCACCAGTATCCTGGCCGGCTTCACAGTCTTCTCCGTCCTGTGTACCGTATATCTGTGCTTTGTGTGCCAGGAGCGCCATGATTGTGGCCGTGGTGAACTCGGCCACCAGTATCCTGGCCGGCTTCACGGTCTTCTCCGTCCTGTGTACCGTATATCTGTGCTTTGTGGGCCAGGAGCGCCATGATTGTGGCCCTGGTGAACTCGGCCACCAGTATCCTGGCCGGCTTCACAGTCTTCTCCGTCCTGTGTACCGTATATCTGTGCTTTGTGGGCCAGGAGCGCCATGATTGTGGCCCTGGTGAACTCGGCCACCAGTATCCTGGCCGGCTTCACAGTCTTCTCCGTCCTGTGTACCGTATATCTGTGCTTTGTGTGCCAGGAGCGCCATGATTGTGGCCCTGGTGAACTCGGCCACCAGTATCCTGGCTGGCTTCACAGTCTTCTCCGTCCTGTGTACCGTATATCTGTGCTTTGTGTGCCAGGAGCGCCATGCTTGTGGCTTTGGTGAACTCGGCCACCAGTATCCTGGCCGGCTTCACAGTCTTCTCCGTCCTGTGTACCGTATATCTGTGCTTTGTGTGCCAGGAGCGCCATGATTGTGGCCCTGGTGAACTCGGCCACCAGTATCCTGGCCGGTTTCACGGTCTTCTCCGTCCTGTGTACCGTATATCTGTGCTTTGTGTGCCAGGAGCGCCATGATTGTGGCCCTGGTGAACTCGACCACCAGTATCCTGGCTGGCTTCACAGTCTTCTCCGTCCTGTGTACCGTATATCTGTGCTTTGTGTGCCAGGAGCGCCATGATTGTGGCCGTGGTGAACTCGGCCACCAGTATCCTGGCCGGTTTCACGGTCTTCTCCGTCCTGTGTACCGTATATCTGTGCTTTGTGTGCCAGGAGCGCCATGATTGTGGCCCTGGTGAACTCGGCCACCAGTATCCTGGCTGGCTTCACAGTCTTCTCCGTCCTGTGTACCGTATATCTGTGCTTTGTGGGCCAGGAGCGCCATGATTGTGGCCCTGGTGAACTCGGCCACCAGTATCCTGGCCGGCTTCACAGTCTTCTCCGTCCTGTGTACCGTATATCTGTGCTTTGTGTGCCAGGAGCGCCATGATTGTGGCCCTGGTGAACTCGGCCACCAGTATCCTGGCCGGCTTCACAGTCTTCTCCGTCCTGTGTACCGTATATCTGTGCTTTGTGTGCCAGTAGCGCCATGATTGTGGCCCTGGTGAACTCGGCCACCAGTATCCTGGCTGGCTTCACAGTCTTCTCCGTCCTGTGTACCGTATATCTGTTCTTTGTGTGCCAGGAGCGCCATGATTGTGGCCCTGGTGAACTCGGCCACCAGTATCCTGGCCGGCTTCACAGTCTTCTCCGTCCTGTGTACCGTATATCTGTGCTTTGTGTGCCAGGAGCGCCATGATTGTGGCCCTGGTGAACTCGGCCACCAGTATCCTGGCTGGCTTCACAGTCTTCTCCGTCCTGTGTACCGTATATCTGTGCTTTGTGTGCCAGGAGCGCCATGATTGTGGCCCTGGTGAACTCGGCCACCAGTATCCTGGCTGGCTTCACAGTCTTCTCCGTCCTGTGTACCGTATATCTGTGCTTTGTGTGCCAGGAGCGCCATGATTGTGGCCCTGGTGAACTCGGCCACCAGTATCCTGGCCGGCTTCACAGTCTTCTCCGTCCTGTGTACCGTATATCTGTGCTTTGTGTGCCAGGAGCGCCATGATTGTGGCCGTGGTGAACTCGGCCACCAGTATCCTGGCCGGCTTCACGGTCTTCTCCGTCCTGTGTACCGTATATCTGTGCTTTGTGTGCCAGGAGCGCCATGATTGTGGCCCTGGTGAAATCGGCCACCAGTATCCTGGCTGGCTTCACAGTCTTCTCCGTCCTGTGTACCGTATATCTGTGCTTTGTGTGCCAGGAGCGCCATGATTGTGGCCCTGGTGAACTCGGCCACCAGTATCCTGGCTGGCTTCACAGTCTTCTCCGTCCTGTGTACCGTATATCTGTGCTTTGTGTGCCAGGAGCGCCATGATTGTGGCCCTGGTGAACTCGGCCACCAGTATCCTGGCTGGCTTCACAGTCTTCTCCGTCCTGTGTACCGTATATCTGTGCTTTGTGTGCCAGGAGCGCCATGATTGTGGCCCTGGTGAACTCGGCCACCAGTATCCTGGCCGGCTTCACAGTCTTCTCCGTCCTGTGTACCGTATATCTGTGCTTTGTGTGCCAGGAGCGCCATGATTGTGGCCGTGGTGAACTCGGCCACCAGTATCCTGGCCGGCTTCACGGTCTTCTCCGTCCTGTGTACCGTATATCTGTGCTTTGTGTGCCAGGAGCGCCATGATTGTGGCCCTGGTGAAATCGGCCACCAGTATCCTGGCCGGCTTCACGGTCTTCTCCGTCCTGTGTACCGTATATCTGTGCTTTGTGTGCCAGGAGCGCCATGATTGTGGCCCTGGTGAAATCGGCCACCAGTATCCTGGCTGGCTTCACAGTCTTCTCCGTCCTGTGTACCGTATATCTGTGCTTTGTGTGCCAGGAGCGCCATGATTGTGGCCCTGGTGAACTCGGCCACCAGTATCCTGGCTGGCTTCACAGTCTTCTCCGTCCTGTGTACCGTATATCTGTGCTTTGTGTGCCAGGAGCGCCATGATTGTGGCCCTGGTGAACTCGGCCACCAGTATCCTGGCTGGCTTCACAGTCTTCTCCGTCCTGTGTACCGTATATCTGTGCTTTGTGTGCCAGGAGCGCCATGATTGTGGCCCTGGTGAACTCGGCCACCAGTATCCTGGCCGGCTTCACAGTCTTCTCCGTCCTGTGTACCGTATATCTGTGCTTTGTGTGCCAGGAGCGCCATGATTGTGGCCGTGGTGAACTCGGCCACCAGTATCCTGGCCGGCTTCACGGTCTTCTCCGTCCTGTGTACCGTATATCTGTGCTTTGTGTGCCAGGAGCGCCATGATTGTGGCCCTGGTGAAATCGGCCACCAGTATCCTGGCCGGCTTCACGGTCTTCTCCGTCCTGTGTACCGTATATCTGTGCTTTGTGTGCCAGGAGCGCCATGATTGTAGCCCTGGTGAACTCGGCCACCAGTATCCTGGCCGGCTTCACAGTCTTCTCCGTCCTGTGTACCGTATATCTGTGCTTTGTGGGCCAGGAGCGCCATGATTGTGGCCCTGGTGAACTCGGCCACCAGTATCCTGGCCGGCTTCACAGTCTTCTCCGTCCTGTGTACCGTATATCTGTGCTTTGTGTGCCAGGAGCGCCATGATTGTGGCCGTGGTGAACTCGGCCACCAGTATCCTGGCTGGCTTCACAGTCTTCTCCGTCCTGAGTACCGTATATCTGTGCTTTGTGTGCCAGGAGCGCCATGATTGTGGCCCTGGTGAACTCGGCCACCAGTATCCTGGCCGGCTTCACAGTCTTCTCCGTCCTGTGTACCGTATATCTGTGCTTTGTGTGCCAGGAGCGCCATGATTGTGGCCCTGGTGAACTCGGCCACCAGTATCCTGGCCGGCTTCACAGTCTTCTCCGTCCTGTGTACCGTATATCTGTGCTTTGTGTGCCAGGAGCGCCATGATTGTGGCCGTGGTGAACTCGGCCACCAGTATCCTGGCCGGCTTCACAGTCTTCTCCGTCCTGTGTACCGTATATCTGTGCTTTGTGTGCCAGGAGCGCCATGATTGTGGCCCTGGTGAACTCGGCCACCAGTATCCTGGCCGGCTTCACAGTCTTCTCCGTCCTGTGTACCGTATATCTGTGCTTTGTGGGCCAGGAGCGCCATGATTGTGGCCCTGGTGAACTCGGCCACCAGTATCCTGGCCGGCTTCACAGGCTTCTCCGTCCTGTGTACCGTATATCTGTGCTTTGTGTGCCAGTAGCGCCATGATTGTGGCCCTGGTGAACTCGGCCACCAGTATCCTGGCCGGCTTCACAGTCTTCTCCGTCCTGTGTACCGTATATCTGTGCTTTGTGGGCCAGGAGCGCCATGATTGTGGCCGTGGTGAACTCGGCCACCAGTATCCTGGCCGGCTTCACAGTCTTCTCCGTCCTGTGTACCGTATATCTGTGCTTTGTGTGCCAGGAGCGCCATGATTTTGGCCCTAGTGAACTCGACCACCAGTATCCTGGCCGGCTTCACAGTCTTCTCCGTCCTGTGTACCGTATATCTGTGCTTTGTGGGCCAGGAGCGCCATGCTTGTGGCTTTGGTGAACTCGGCCACCAGTATCCTGGCCGGCTTCACAGTCTTCTCCGTCCTGTGTACCGTATATCTGTGCTTTGTGTGCCAGGAGCGCCATGATTGTGGCCCTGGTGAACTCGGCCACCAGTATCCTGGCCGGTTTCACGGTCTTCTCCGTCCTGTGTACCGTATATCTGTGCTTTGTGTGCCAGGAGCGCCATGATTGTGGCCCTGGTGAACTCGACCACCAGTATCCTGGCTGGCTTCACAGTCTTCTCCGTCCTGTGTACCGTATATCTGTGCTTTGTGTGCCAGGAGCGCCATGATTGTGGCCGTGGTGAACTCGGCCACCAGTATCCTGGCCGGTTTCACGGTCTTCTCCGTCCTGTGTACCGTATATCTGTGCTTTGTGTGCCAGGAGCGCCATGATTGTGGCCCTGGTGAACTCGGCCACCAGTATCCTGGCTGGCTTCACAGTCTTCTCCGTCCTGTGTACCGTATATCTGTGCTTTGTGGGCCAGGAGCGCCATGATTGTGGCCCTGGTGAACTCGGCCACCAGTATCCTGGCCGGCTTCACAGTCTTCTCCGTCCTGTGTACCGTATATCTGTGCTTTGTGTGCCAGGAGCGCCATGATTGTGGCCCTGGTGAACTCGGCCACCAGTATCCTGGCCGGCTTCACAGTCTTCTCCGTCCTGTGTACCGTATATCTGTGCTTTGTGTGCCAGTAGCGCCATGATTGTGGCCCTGGTGAACTCGGCCACCAGTATCCTGGCTGGCTTCACAGTCTTCTCCGTCCTGTGTACCGTATATCTGTGCTTTGTGTGCCAGGAGCGCCATGATTGTGGCCCTGGTGAACTCGGCCACCAGTATCCTGGCCGGCTTCACAGTCTTCTCCGTCCTGTGTACCGTATATCTGTGCTTTGTGGGCCAGGAGCGCCATGATTGTGGCCCTGGTGAACTCGGCCACCAGTATCCTGGCTGGCTTCACAGTCTTCTCCGTCCTGTGTACCGTATATCTGTGCTTTGTGTGCCAGGAGCGCCATGATTGTGGCCCTGGTGAACTCGGCCACCAGTATCCTGGCTGGCTTCACAGTCTTCTCCGTCCTGTGTACCGTATATCTGTGCTTTGTGTGCCAGGAGCGCCATGATTGTGGCCCTGGTGAACTCGGCCACCAGTATCCTGGCTGGCTTCACAGTCTTCTCCGTCCTGTGTACCGTATATCTGTGCTTTGTGTGCCAGGAGCGCCATGATTGTGGCCCTGGTGAACTCGGCCACCAGTATCCTGGCTGGCTTCACAGTCTTCTCCGTCCTGTGTACCGTATATCTGTGCTTTGTGTGCCAGGAGCGCCATGATTGTGGCCCTGGTGAACTCGGCCACCAGTATCCTGGCCGGCTTCACAGTCTTCTCCGTCCTGTGTACCGTATATCTGTGCTTTGTGTGCCAGGAGCGCCATGATTGTGGCCCTGGTGAACTCGACCACCAGTATCCTGGCTGGCTTCACAGTCTTCTCCGTCCTGTGTACCGTATATCTGTGCTTTGTGTGCCAGGAGCGCCATGATTGTGGCCGTGGTGAACTCGGCCACCAGTATCCTGGCCGGTTTCACGGTCTTCTCCGTCCTGTGTACCGTATATCTGTGCTTTGTGTGCCAGGAGCGCCATGATTGTGGCCCTGGTGAACTCGGCCACCAGTATCCTGGCTGGCTTCACAGTCTTCTCCGTCCTGTGTACCGTATATCTGTGCTTTGTGGGCCAGGAGCGCCATGATTGTGGCCCTGGTGAACTCGGCCACCAGTATCCTGGCCGGCTTCACAGTCTTCTCCGTCCTGTGTACCGTATATCTGTGCTTTGTGTGCCAGGAGCGCCATGATTGTGGCCCTGGTGAACTCGGCCACCAGTATCCTGGCCGGCTTCACAGTCTTCTCCGTCCTGTGTACCGTATATCTGTGCTTTGTGTGCCAGGAGCGCCATGATTGTGGCCCTGGTGAACTCGACCACCAGTATCCTGGCTGGCTTCACAGTCTTCTCCGTCCTGTGTACCGTATATCTGTGCTTTGTGTGCCAGGAGCGCCATGATTGTGGCCGTGGTGAACTCGGCCACCAGTATCCTGGCCGGTTTCACGGTCTTCTCCGTCCTGTGTACCGTATATCTGTGCTTTGTGTGCCAGGAGCGCCATGATTGTGGCCCTGGTGAACTCGGCCACCAGTATCCTGGCTGGCTTCACAGTCTTCTCCGTCCTGTGTACCGTATATCTGTGCTTTGTGGGCCAGGAGCGCCATGATTGTGGCCCTGGTGAACTCGGCCACCAGTATCCTGGCCGGCTTCACAGTCTTCTCCGTCCTGTGTACCGTATATCTGTGCTTTGTGTGCCAGGAGCGCCATGATTGTGGCCCTGGTGAACTCGGCCACCAGTATCCTGGCCGGCTTCACAGTCTTCTCCGTCCTGTGTACCGTATATCTGTGCTTTGTGTGCCAGTAGCGCCATGATTGTGGCCCTGGTGAACTCGGCCACCAGTATCCTGGCTGGCTTCACAGTCTTCTCCGTCCTGTGTACCGTATATCTGTGCTTTGTGTGCCAGGAGCGCCATGATTGTGGCCCTGGTGAACTCGGCCACCAGTATCCTGGCCGGCTTCACAGTCTTCTCCGTCCTGTGTACCGTATATCTGTGCTTTGTGGGCCAGGAGCGCCATGATTGTGGCCCTGGTGAACTCGGCCACCAGTATCCTGGCTGGCTTCACAGTCTTCTCCGTCCTGTGTACCGTATATCTGTGCTTTGTGTGCCAGGAGCGCCATGATTGTGGCCCTGGTGAACTCGGCCACCAGTATCCTGGCTGGCTTCACAGTCTTCTCCGTCCTGTGTACCGTATATCTGTGCTTTGTGTGCCAGGAGCGCCATGATTGTGGCCCTGGTGAACTCGGCCACCAGTATCCTGGCTGGCTTCACAGTCTTCTCCGTCCTGTGTACCGTATATCTGTGCTTTGTGTGCCAGGAGCGCCATGATTGTGGCCCTGGTGAACTCGGCCACCAGTATCCTGGCTGGCTTCACAGTCTTCTCCGTCCTGTGTACCGTATATCTGTGCTTTGTGTGCCAGGAGCGCCATGATTGTGGCCCTGGTGAACTCGGCCACCAGTATCCTGGCCGGCTTCACAGTCTTCTCCGTCCTGTGTACCGTATATCTGTGCTTTGTGTGCCAGGAGCGCCATGATTGTGGCCCTGGTGAACTCGGCCACCAGTATCCTGGCCGGCTTCACAGTCTTCTCCGTCCTGTGTACCGTATATCTGTGCTTTGTGTGCCAGGAGCGCCATGATTGTGGCCCTGGTGAACTCGGCCACCAGTATCCTGGCCGGCTTCACGGTCTTCTCCGTCCTGTGTACCGTATATCTGTGCTTTGTGTGCCAGGAGCGCCATGATTGTGGCCCTGGTGAACTCGGCCACCAGTATCCTGGCTGGCTTCACAGTCTTCTCCGTCCTGTGTACCGTATATCTGTGCTTTGTGGGCCAGGAGCGCCATGATTGTGGCCCTGGTGAACTCGGCCACCAGTATCCTGGCTGGCTTCACAGTCTTCTCCGTCCTGCGTACCGTATATCTGTGCTTTGTGGGCCAGGAGCGCCATGATTGTGGCCCTGGTGAACTCGGCCACCAGTATCCTGGCTGGCTTCACAGTCTTCTCCGTCCTGTGTACCGTATATCTGTGCTTTGTGTGCCAGGAGCGCCATGATTGTGGCCCTGGTGAACTCGGCCACCAGTATCCTGGCTGGCTTCACAGTCTTCTCCGTCCTGTGTACCGTATATCTGTGCTTTGTGTGCCAGGAGCGCCATGATTGTGGCCCTGGTGAACTCGGCCACCAGTATCCTGGCTGGCTTCACAGTCTTCTCCGTCCTGTGTACCGTATATCTGTGCTTTGTGGGCCAGGAGCGCCATGATTGTGGCCCTGGTGAACTCGGCCACCAGTATCCTGGCTGGCTTCACAGTCTTCTCCGTCCTGTGTACCGTATATCTGTGCTTTGTGGGCCAGGAGCGCCATGATTGTGGCCCTGGTGAACTCGGCCACCAGTATCCTGGCTGGCTTCACAGTCTTCTCCGTCCTGTGTACCGTATATCTGTGCTTTGTGTGCCAGGAGCGCCATGATTGTGGCCCTGGTGAACTCGGCCACCAGTATCCTGGCCGGCTTCACAGTCTTCTCCGTCCTGGGGCACATCGCATACAACCAAGGTCAAGACATCGACAAGGTCGTCACGGACGGTACGAACGTTGACTTTTGTTGAGGCCTGCCGTCTGCCCTGCCTACCACCAAACACTGTTGAATGTGTACTTTAAGGTGACAAGTTATGTTTTTAGGTTAGAAATATGGAATAAAATATAGATTGACTATTATTTTGCCAAAATTCAAACATCGAGTCAGATACATATCTTTTGCGGGCATAGTTTTTTACCTTCATACCACTAGTTAAACTCGTTAGCTTAATTTATTTTGCTGTACAGGTTGAATTTGATTTATTTATTATAGTCACATATACAATCTTCGTCATATAAATAAAATTTAAATACCGTTACATTGCGTCCAGCCCGTATGGCTTACACATGACTAAAATCAGAGCATATAATGGCAACGCAATGCGAAACACAATGACCGTTGTCAATATTACACTGACATAAACGTAACCTTCCGTAAGTGTGTAAGGCCTGAAGCCTGCTGTGCCATGGCAGGTCCTGGCCTGGTGTTCATCGTCTACCCCGCCGCCTTCGCCTCCCTCGGGTACCCGGGCGGCCAGATCCTCGCTGCCCTTTTCTTCTTCATGCTCGTCTGCCTCGCCGTCGACAGCCAGGTGAGCGCCAGTAACACTGACAGCCACTGACAGCCAGTAACACTGACAGCCAGTAACACTGACAGCCAGTAACACTGACAGCCAGTAACACTGACAGCCAGTAACACTGACCGCCAGTAACACTGACAGCCAGTAACACTGACAGCCAGTAACACTGACCGCCAGTAACACTGACAGCCAGTAACACGGACAGCCAGTAACACTGACAGCCAGTAACACTGACAGCCAGGTGAGCGCCAGTAACAGTGACAGCCAGTAACACGGACAGCCAGTAACACTGACCGCCAGTAACACTGACAGCCAGTAACAGCGACAGCCAGTAACACTGACATCCAGGTGAGCGCCAGTAACACTGACGGCCAGTAACACTGACAGCCAGTAACACTGTCAGCCAGTAACACTGTCAGCCAGTAACACTGACAGCCAGTAACACTGACAGCCAGTAACACTGACAGCCAATAACACTGACCGCCAGTAACACTGACAGCCAGTAACAGTGACAGCCAGTAACACTGACAGCCAGGTGAGCGCCACTAACAGTGACAGCCCGCAACACTGCTAGCCAGTAACACTGACAGCCAGTAACACTGACAGCCAGTGAAACTGACAGCCAGCAACACTGACAACCCGTAACACTGACAGCCAGTAACACGGACAGCCAGTAACACTGCCCGCCAGTAACAGCGACAGCCAGTAACACTGACAACCCGTAACACTGACAGCCAGTAACACTGACCGCCAGAAACACTGACAGCCAGTAACTCTGACAGCCAGTAACACTGACAACCCGTAACACTGACAGCCAGTAACTGTGACCGCCAGAAATATCCGGTAGACTGGACTGGACTACTTCATGTGTTTATGTTACACCGCTTTACCTGTAAGATGCCCCTCACTTTGTTGACTGTTCTCCCGCACGATGGTTGAAGTGTTCGTGCCACGATTTTGTCTTGCTCAGAGTTAACTTGGTTTAGGGAAGATAAACAAATAACAATTTGTTTTAATGGGAGTTTACATTTTTTATTCCTCGATATCACTATAAACGCGTTCGTCAAAGTAGCAAAAGTGAGATCTGGCGGGTTTATTTCTGGGAGCATTGCATCTGAGCGTTATTTGAAAATTCCCCAATGATGTCACAAGATTGACAGGTGAGCTTTGATGCAGTTCGTAGACATCTGTGGTCGAGGGCGTGTATTGTTTTTATGGTTGAGTGCGTTTCGTTCAAGCCAATGAGCAGAGAGAATCTGAGTCTCAATATAAAAGCACATGCGTTTGTATTCCCTTTTGACGTCACTTTCCTTGCTCGCAGAAGTTACATTGGTAGGTGCGAAAACAAGTGGAAAAAGTATGCACTTCTACTATTTGGGGCGTTACAGCTCGATAATATAAGCGTGGAAACAGAGAAGTTTAATACGAGCTCAAGTTGTTTTGGCGTGGCACGAACACTTTAAAGGCCTGTCCCGTGTTGTGTTCGCCCTGACAGTTCGCCTCTGTGGAGGTCGTGTTGACAACCTTGGAGGACCACGGGGCGCGGCTCGGGAAGGTCGTCCGTCGGCGCGAGGTGCTCACTCTGCTGGTCTGCGGGGTCGCCTTCCTCCTCAGCCTGCCCAACGTCACGCGGGTACGTACGTCATCACCGTATGACGTCATCAGGCGGTATGACATCATTGCTGGCATGACGTCATCGACGGGCGGAATGACGTCATCGCCAGTATGGCGTCATCAGGCGCCAACTGACACGATGTAGCTAAATTTAAGCCAAATGTTTGTTAATTTGTTAATACTAATTTTATTATTAAAACGTTATACACAACGGGGTTAGCTGCGTTATGTTGGGTCTGTGCCTCGTGGTTAGTTCCAGATGTACGTAGTTACTGGCCTGTGTGCCAGGAGCGCCATGTGTGTAGACACGTCTTACGTCACTCTGCACGTGTTGGGCATTGACGAATACCATCAGTCCGGGTGCCAGAAGAAACAACAGAACGCCAAGTAAAATACAGTGTGACCGCTACACATGGCTGTATGATCTGACCCGTCAGGTCTCCATCTTTCCAGGGGGGCATCTACTTCTTCAAGATCATCGACTCCTACTCCTCAGGGATCTCCAACATGCTCATCTCATTCTTCGAGTGTATCGCGGTGTCCTGGGCCTACGGTAGGTGGCGGCACAGCGTGCCAGGCTTGAGGTAACCATCCACACAGACTACCGATATCCTTTCTGGGACGGTTCATGTCATCTGACTGCGAACTACGTCGCAAACCCGTGACCTTCACAAAATGAAATATTTTCTTTTCTTATTATAATACAGTGAGTACAGTATGGGGCTCATCTAGTGAATAGAATATGGAAGAGGCTTTTCAGAACTAGTTTACGGTCTAAATTATATATCACGACAGGAGTTGATCTTATCGTAACACGTGGATATAGACGTGAAAAAGTAACTTGCACAGAGAGAGAATTACTGGACATGCAGCTGGTGTTGTTTATGAAGTAAGGACACAGAAATGCTGTATATGGAATACTTGGGAATCGTGTAGAGAGCGCCTTTGATAGTTGACTGCCTTGCCTGGAGTGTATGTCTGACGGACGCTGGGGTCTCTGTGCCCCCAGGTGGCCGGCGACTGGCGCGTAACCTGCAGGCCATGACCGGACGATACCCACTCATGTACTTCGTCGTCTGCTGGTACAGCTTCTCCCCCCTCCTCATTCTGGTCAGTACCATGACGTCACAGTAGTCTCGCATCACACTCACGGGCCTTCACGTCAGTCACGTGCTCTGGCGTCACAGTCACGTGACCGCAGGTCAGTCACGTGCCGTCACGTCAGTCACGTGACTGCAAACATGTTTTATTCAATTTAATTAAATAGGTTTCATTTGTGGATATGTCGGTGGTAGCGTGACACCCTTTACATTCCTAAACAGAGCGGGAGGTGTAAAGTGTGGTTGCGATGAACTTTTATAGAAGTGACCCCTTATGAAAAGTTAATGATTTTAATGGTTACGTTATGTTTTGTTATTTGCATCATGTTTTAATGGTTACATTATATTTCATTGTTACATTATGTTCTTTCAGACCATCATGATCTTTAACTGGGTGTCGTACACCCCAGTGACGTACGGAGACTACGTGTTCCCCCAGTGGGCCGAGGGTCTGGGGTGGGCCCTGGCCGGCCTCTCCCTCGTCTGTCTGCCCATCGGCATGGTCAAGGGGGTCGTCCAGGCGGAGGGTCGCACGTGCTGGCAGGTGAGGGTGACAGACTGGTTAGCTATTTCAGAGCGAGACCCTTTTCCCTTTTCCTTAAAAACAGTCGCGGCCTTGGTTGATGTGTCCGTTGATCTATCAGTGCATATTGCCTGGGTAACTGGCACGATACAGGTCCACAAGATAATGTCTGTTGCAAGAGGCTCGTGCCTTATTACACACCACAATGATAACACCGAACACTTCGACAGTCAACACTGATGACTACTCGAAGGTTTTCTTTCTGCAGAAGTTCGTCAATTCCTTCAAGCCCGAGATAGCGGATGTGTCACCAGCCAACGGTAACCATGGATACGTGCGAGGCGTTGCCATAGACGACGACAAGGTCCCCCAGTCGACTGACATAGCGGCTACGAGCGGCGACCCCCCTGCCTACCACACCCTGGTCAAGGCGACCCCACTCTGCAGTCCCACCTCACACATAGCCGAACCCACCCTGGACGTCACCAAAGTATAACACTCGCCCTGGATGTCATAAAAAGTATAACAGCCGGCCTGAACGTTACTAAAGTATAACAGCCGGCCTGGACGTCATCAAAGTATAACACCCGCCCTGGACGTCATAAAAAATATAACACCCGCCCTGGACGTCATAAAAAATAGAACACCCGCCCTGGACGTCATCAAACGTATAACACCCACCCTGGACGTCATAAAAAGTTTAACACCCACCCTGGACGTCATAAAAAGTTTAACACCCACCCTGGACGTCATAAAATATTTAACACCTGCCCTGGACGTCACCAAAAGTATAACACTCTCCCTGGACGTCATAAAAAGTATATCACCCGCTCTGGACGTCATCAAAAGTATAACACCCGCCATGGACGTCATCAAACGTATAACACCCACCCTGGACGTCATAAAAAATATAACACCCGCCCTGGACGTCACCCAAAGTATAACACTCCCTGGACGTCATAAAAAGTATAACACCCGCCCTGGGCGTCACTATGGTATAACACCCGCCCTGGAAGTCATCAAAGGTATAACACCCGCCCTGGACGTCATCACACGTATAACACCCGCCCTGGACGTCATAAAAAATATAACACCCGCCCTGGACGTCACCCAAAGTATAACACTCTCCCTGGACGTCATAAAAAGTATAACACCCGCCCTGGGCGTCACTATGGTATAACACCCGCCCTGGAAGTCGTCAAAGGTATAACACCCGCTCTGGACGTCATCACACGTATAACATCCGCCCTGGACGTCACTATAGTATAACACCCGCCCTGGAAGTCGTCAAAGGTATAACACTGGCTCTGGACGTCATCAAACGTATAAACCATGGACGTCAATTACGAATGAGAAACCAAAGTTACAGGAGTTTTAAATGCGGCCCTCCATTCTACCGGATCAAACGCTTCTTCCTTGTCGTGGCAGGCCAGGCCAGCTGGAAGGTTCATGCTCCTGTACCAATGATAGGATATGAAGTCTGGAATAAGAGCTGGGGAGACAGAACATGTTTGGTGCATTACATATTCTAATAGTTATCTTGCAGGGAGAATTTATATTCTAGCTTCAAAATGAATATGAGAAGACGATATAGTAGATATAGATCACCAGTTTATAATCTAGATTTAGAGTGGATATGGGTACCTCAATGTGTAGTTTTCTAGGAACCAGGAACCTTTCAATTATCACGTATTTTAGATATTAGTTTTTACAATGATTTCCAACATGTTGTGAAAAGAGAAAGTTAAACACTTCAATGGGGTTCTGTTATTGTCATGTAATGTTTTCAAGTTCAGTGATTAAAGTTAAAGCGGTCTAAAGGGGTATATCATTTGTTCTGTGACGGTTAACGCTTAGCATATCCATAAGACAGTGTGTTCTGGGCTTTGGTGTTGGTGGTTTTCGATTTATCTTAGATTGTTAAAAACTTTCGGTTATCTTCTATATGTTGAGTTTTTAAGATGATTTTAGATTGTTTGGTTATGCTTTTACGTCTTTAGCTGACAGTTATGCCTCAGATCTGGTAAAAACGATGAGATAGTTCTTACTTTGCCAATTTCATTGGCCCGACATCAAGCTGTAGCAGCCCGCCATCTGTCATTATCCGGATAATGACAATGCAGGGCTGCTACTGGTTGATGTAGGGCCAGTAAAATGTCTAACGCCATTCAAAACTCGCGCTATTACTATTATTAAGAGTTTAAATTGAAACCGACCTCACATATGTACACGTGCATTAAACGCTATTTTACTAGTTAACACGACCATCCACTCTTAATAATACTGGACACAATGAGGCCTCGGCCTCGCCCTAGGACTCAGAGCGTCAACATCGGGTTTTACTGAAAATATATTGCCGACTGACAGAAACGAAGGAAGACGGTTAGCTAAACAATAACATGTAAAACGTTGTTCTGTTCCAAGAATATTTTAATGTGCATATTTGTATATGGTCATGGAGGTAACTCTTGTAAACCTAATGTTGTGTATGTATCCATGTTGGAGAGTGTGTGTCGGCAGCGCTGTAGGCTGCCTGGTGCTTGGGTGGACTAGGCGTGTCAGACTGAACAGGCTCCGTCGCTTACTCTTTACATGCTCGTCCAATTAGTACGCACAAGACGAACTTTTGTCAGGTCATAAATAAAGGAAATAAAAATCCGTGATACGTTTTATGTATTCATTCAATCATTCATTCATTCACGAAAGCCCTGTAACGCCAGCAATACAAACAGTCGAACCCGCAGTGGACGTGTCCAATGGCCGTACACCCGCAGTGGACGTGTCCAATGGCCGTACACCCGCAGGGGACGTGTCCAATGGTCGTACACCGGCAGTGGACGTGTCCAATGGCCGTACACCCGCAGTGGACGTGTCCAATGGTCGTACACCCGCAGTGGACGTGTCCAATGGTCGTACACCCGCAGTGGACGTGTCCAATGGCCGTACACCCGCAGTGGACGTGTCCAATGGCCGTACACCCGCAGTGGACGTGTCCAATGGTCGTACACCCGCAGTGGACGTGTCCAATGGTCGTACACCCGCAGTGGACGTGTCCAATGGCCGTACACCCGCAGTGGACGTGTCCAATGGTCGTACACCCGCAGTGGACGTGTCCAATGGCCGCACACCCGCAGTGGACGTGTGAAATGGCCGTACACCCGCAGTGGACGTGTCCAATGGCCGTACACCCGCAGTGGACGTGTCCAATGGCCGCACACCCGCAGTGGACGTGTGAAATGGCCGTACACCCGCAGGGGACGTGTCCAATGGCCATACATCCGCAGTGGACGTGGCCAATGGTCGTACACCCGCAGTGGACGTGTCCAATGGCCGTACTCCCGCAGTGGACGTGTCCAATGGCCGTACATCCGCAGTGGACGTGTCCAATGGCCGTACACCCGCAGTGGACGTGTCCAATGGTCGTACACCCGCAGTGGACGTGTCCAATGGCCGTACACCCGCAGTGGACGTGTCCAATGGCCGTACACCCGCAGTGGACGTGTCCAATGGTCGTACACCCGCAGTGGACGTGTCCAATGGTCGTACACCCGCAGTGGACGTGTCCAATGGCCGTACACCCGCAGTGGACGTGTCCAATGGCCGTACACCCGCAGTGGACGTGTCCAATGGTCGTACACCCGCAGTGGACGTGTCCAATGGCCGTACACCCGCAGTGGACGTGTCCAATGGTCGTACACCCGCAGTAGCCGTGTCCAATGGCCGTACACCCGCAGTGGACGTGGCCAATGGTCGTACACCCGCAGTGGACGTGTCCAATGGCCGTACACCCGCAGTGGACGTGTCCAATGGTCGTACACCCGCAGTAGCCGTGTCCAATGGCCGTACACCCGCAGTGGACGTGGCCAATGGCCGTACACCCGCAGTAGCCGTGTCCAATGGCCGTACACCCAGATACGTCCAGTTTTGTAATTAATACCTTAATTAACTTTTCTTGAAGTGAACTTTTTGAATAACACATTTTTGTGTAGAATCCCTTTCGAAAGCTCCCGGCGTAACTTTTCTAAACTACTACTTAAAATACTAAGCTGTTTACGATATACGAACATTATTCTTAATCCCGGCGCTTTTCTGAAGTGGACAGGAGGCAAAATAATAAATAGTCTGTTGTTAATATATGTTTGTATTAACATTGTTATCTACATCAATGTAAATAAAAAAAAAAATTTAATAGCAAGCGGTACAGGACTTCACTTTATTGTTGCGGTAACCGGTAAAGGACTTCACTTTATTGTTGCGGTAACCGGTAAAGGACTTCACTTTATTGTTGCGGTAACCGGTAAAGGACTTCACTTTATTGTTGCGGTAACCGGTAAAGGACTTCACTTTATTGTTGCGGTAACCGGTAAAGGACTTTCACTTTATTGTTGCGGTAACCGGTAAAGGACTTCACTTTATTGTTGCGGTAACCGGTAAAGGACTTCACTTTATTGTTGCGGTAACCGGTAAAGGACTTCACTTTATTGTTGCGGTAACCGGTAAAGGACTTCACTTTATTGTTGCGGTAACCGGTAAAGGACTTCACTTTATTGTTGCGGTAACCGGTAAAGGACTTCACTTTATTGTTGCGGTAACCGGTAAAGGACTTCACTTTATTGTTGCGGTAACCGGTAAAGGACTTCACTTTATTGTTGCGGTAACCGGTAAAGGACTTCACTTTATTGGCCACAGCAGTAGCAGACTGCGAGGCTGCACGGGCTCGGGGCGGGGAGATCAGATATCAATAACAAATGTACACAAGGCACGCAAATGGGAAACTGACTAAAACAAATTGACACGATCGCGACCGGTTTAACGAAGTGGTCATTCCTATAAAATACAAAATCGACAAGTGACCTCTAGCAAATGACCTTCAGGGGTAATCTCGTCAGCAGCGAGAGGGACTTTAACGTGGGGGCCAGGTTACGCTGGGTCGTCTCGCTCGTATATAAGTTAGTCACTTTATAGTGCGGAAAGGAAATGGAAAGATTATACTATCGTAGTACCCGGATCACCTGTCCGCCGCTCGGCGGGTTGACGCTTTCTAATGTTTATCTGGATGTTTATGTCCAGGTAAACACATGTTGCTCAGGGAGGCCGGCCGGACAGCTCGCCAGACACTGACACTCCACACAGTGGACAATGGGAAAGGGTGTTTTCAACTAGAACCTCACATATATTGACAAACACAGGTATAGACTCAGGCGGTGATAGTCTGATACATATGCATTAATCGCTCGTGTTGATTGTTTTGTCTGAGGCAACTGCAGGCGAACCGGAAACGGAACTGGAACTACACAATACCAGAAAGAAGATACAAGCGAGCATCGACATTGAGCATGAAGGTAAACATGGTAAATGCCGCAATGACGGTTACCATAGCGACAGGAATGCGTTCTAGCTCACACCGTGGTTACCATAGTGACAGGGACGCGTGCTAACTCAATCGTGGTTACCATAGTGACAGTAACGCGTTCTCACTCCACAATGGTTAACCTATGACAGGGACGTCGTGTGTAGCTTTAGCACCAACAGCAGACGGCGGTGCCTCGCGTTTAATCAAAGCACGTGGTCACATACATACATACATATATACAGAGACTGTCATACACACGGGATATCTACACGGATCGCAGTAACTGTACAACATATATATGACATGTTCGATAAAACTTCCATCCATTGCACAATCCTCGAGTGTTAGCAGTTCAGTGATACACACATTGGGTCTAGCGAGATATGTCCCCGGCACACCGGGTAGAGAAACAACCTCTTACACGCAAGTTAGCCACTACATATGTCATTATAAGTTACCTACAACCTTCCTGGCACAGCTCGCGCTGATGAGCACACCACCAGGCGAACCATTCCACCAGTCGTTGGGGTTACAGAGCTACTCTAGCGAAATAATGGTAAAAAATGGCCGTACCATATTTGAACAAATCACATACATGTAGATGGTCTGTACACGGGTGCCACCTTCCTACTCAATGCTACGGTCCACAGATATGCTCCCAGGTCACATTAACATGTCTGAGGCCTGACACAGAGCTCGGCTATAATAACACAGGTCGCCTGGCTGAGGGCTGCTGCGTCGACCCGCGCGCGATCAGCATGTGAACAGAGATTCTCTTAGGATAGCCAGATAACCAGAACTGTATCTTAGCATGCAACCGAATTATTGTCACCGGCCAGCTTACGATTGGAGGAATTTGGTTTTAGACGACATAGAAAACAAAACCAAGTCGTTTGTTAAATATCAGGAGCTAAGGGCTTAGCTTTAAGCTGTTTCGCACAAGTTGCTCCGGCCTCAGCGAAGACTTGTTTCTGAGGCCTGGTCTCCACAGACCGCCAACATCGGTCTGAGGACACCAGCCTCCGCCCGTCATACGACACGGGCTGACCAGGCAAGGCCGCGCTCACGCTAACTACCCCCACACTCCTTACCCTGGCGGGAGGCATCGTCTTCACATCATACAACAACAAGTGATTCCCAAGACAATATCGTCAATAAGTCTAATAAAGTATTATTGCGTAGATTAAAAAGTCGGACGAAAGCAGCACAACTTGTCATCACTCTAATCACGGAGCGACGAGTTGCGACCCTTTCTCCTTGACAACAGTTTGAAGGTTACAACACATACCCCAGTGTCCAGGTTGTGGCCCAGAGTACAGCATACACCCCTGTATGCAGTACAGACCACACGCCCAGCCTCTGTACCACCAGGAAACGCTCACTCCCACAGGGCGCGACCAGGAAATGTACATCGATGGAAGTCACGTGGTTAACTCCTCGCCAGACAGCACGGCGACTTGACCAGAGTACACAGCGCGTAGCCATAATAAATAAACAGGAAATCAACAGTCTTGGCTCCCAACCATTTATAAAGGTTAAAATGCTGTTGGATGTCACTGCAGGAGGAGAGGGTGGGGGTGGGGGCGACGGTGAAACAACTACCCGTCTGACCGTACCGACGATCACACTTCGGATCCAATAACTGTCCTCTATACACTAGCCATGGGAGACGAGGGTGGGGGGGGGGGGACCCGAGGGACCCGGAGGGGGGGGGCACCCACCCCTTGACAGTCTAGCAGCGGCAGGCGATGGAGGTGCACGCTGGTCATGGTTACACCTATTATCGCCCATACTCTGCGGCTCCTTCAGAATGTTTGTCCTCACAGCTGGTTCTCAGAATGTTTGTTCGTCCTCACAGCTGGTTCTCAGCATGTAAGTTCGTCCTCACAGCTGGTTCTCAGAAGGTATGTTTGTCCTCAGAGCTGGTTCTCAGAATGTCTGCTCGTCCTCACAGCTGGTTCTCAGAATGTCTGCTCGTCCTCACAGCTGGTTCTCAGAATGTCTGCTCGTCCTCACAGCTGGTTCTCAGAATGTCTGCTCGTCCTCACGGCTGGTTCTCAGAATGTCTGCTCGTCGTCACAGCTGGAGGTCCAGTGGCCAAACACTGCAAGATAAGGTAAGACACGCGGTCACGTGACACAGACAACACACCAATCAAAACACGGCGAAACCAGATCCTTCAACAGGAAGTTGTGAGCGATAATTAAATGATTACAATGATTTGTACAGCTATCCCAGGAACTAAATTCGTAATAAAACAGTATATATAGTATACCATACAGCTAGTAATACAATTATAACATATCGTGCTCACTAACATCCATTGCTTGGACCCTGCTTATCTCCCATCATTGAAAGCAAAGAAAATGTTTGCCATCTACAATTACGGACATCGATGGAATAAAACTCATTCATCATTACATTTGATGCATATGTTGTCCCTGCCCCCCTCCCTTACCTTCTGGTGTAGCGAGGCCGGCGGACTGTCATCACCACAGTACCCCCCCCCCCTTACCTTCACAGATGTCACAGTAAGGCCGCTCCTCGGCCCGCACCCCGTGGTGTAGCGAGGCCGGCGGACTGTCATCACCACAGTACCCCCCCCCCCCTTACCTTCACAGATGTCACAGTAAGGCCGCTCCTCGGCCCGCACCCCGTGGTGTAGCGAGGCCGGCGGACTGTCATCACGACAGTACCCCCCCCCCTTACCTTCACAGATGTCATAGTAAGGCCGCTCCTCGGCCCGCACCCCGTGGTGTAGCGAGGCCGGCGGACTGTCATCACGACAGTACCCCCCCCCCCCTTACCTTCACAGATGTCACAGTAAGGCCGCTCCTCGGCCCGCACCCCGTGGTGTAGCGAGGCCGGCGGACTGTCATCACCACAGTACCCCCCCCCCCTTACCTTCACAGATGTCACAGTAAGGCCGCTCCTCGGCCCGCACCCCGTGGTGTAGCGAGGCCGGCGGACTGTCATCACCACAGTACCCCCCCCCCCTTACCTTCACAGATGTCACAGTAAGGCCGCTCCTCGGCCCGCACCCCGTGGTGTAGCGAGGCCGGCGGACTGTCATCACGACAGTACCCCCCCCCCTTACCTTCACAGATGTCACAGTAAGGCCGCTCCTCGGCCCGCACCCCGTGGTGTAGCGAGGCCGGCGGACTGTCATCACCACAGTACCCCCCCCCCCCCTTACCTTCACAGATGTCACAGTAAGGCCGCTCCTCGGCCCGCACCCCGTGGTGTAGCGAGGCCGGCGGGCTGTCATCACCACAGTACCACCCCCCCCCCTTACCTTCACAGATGTCACAGTAAGGCCGCTCCTCGGCCCGCACCCCGTGGTGTAGCGAGGCCGGCGGACTGTCATCACCACAGTACCCCCCCCCCCCCTTACCTTCACAGATGTCACAGTAAGGCCGCTCCTCGGCCCGCACCCCGTGGTGTAGCGAGGCCGGCGGACTGTCATCACCACAGTACCCCCCCCCCCCCCTTACCTTCACAGATGTCACAGTAAGGCCGCTCCTCGGCCCGCACCCCGTGGTGTAGCGAGGCCGGCGGACTGTCATCACCACAGTACCCCCCCCCCCCTTACCTTCACAGATGTCACAGTAAGGCCGCTCCTCGGCCCGCACCCCGTGGTGTAGCGAGGCCGGCGGACTGTCATCACCACAGTACCCCCCCCCCCTTACCTTCACAGATGTCACAGTAAGGCCGCTCCTCGGCCCGCACCCCGTGGTGTAGCGAGGCCGGCGGACTGTCATCACCACAGTACCACCCCCCCCCCCTTACCTTCACAGATGTCACAGTAAGGCCGCTCCTCGGCCCGCACCCCATGGTGTAGCGAGGCCGGCGGACTGTCATCACCACAGTACCACCCCCCCCACCCCTTACCTTCGCAGATGTCACAGTAAGGCCGCTCCTCGGCCCGCACCCCGTGGTGTAGCGAGGTCGGCGGACTGTCATCACCACAGTACCCCCCCCCCCCCTTACCTTCACAGATGTCACAGTAAGGCCGAGGCCGGCGGACTGTCATCACCTCAGTACCCCCGCCCCCCCCCCTTACCTTCACAGATGTCACAGTAAGGCCGCTCCTCGGCCCGCACCCCGTGGTGTAGCGAGGCCGGCGGACTGTCATCACCACAGTACCCCCCCCCCCCTTACCTTCACAGATGTCACAGTAAGGCCGCTCCTCGGCCCGCACCCCGTGGTGTAGCGAGGCCGGCGGACTGTCATCACCACAGTACCCCCCCCCCCCCTTACCTTCACAGATGTCACAGTAAGGCCGCTCCTCGGCCCGCACCCTGTGGTGTAGCGAGGCCGGCGGACTGTCATCACCACAGTACCACCCCCACCCCCCTTACCTTCACAGATGTCACAGTAAGGCCGCTCCTCGGCCCGCACCCCGTGGTGTAGCGAGGCCGGCGGACTGTCATCACGACAGTACCCCCCCCCCTTACCTTCACAGATGTCACAGTAAGGCCGCTCCTCGGCCCGCACCCCGTGGTGTAGCGAGGCCGGCGGACTGTCATCACCACAGTACCCCCCCCCCCCCCTTACCTTCACAGATATGTCACAGATATGTCCCCCCCCCCTTACCTTCACAGATGTCACAGTAAGGCCGCTCCTCGGCCCGCACCCTGTGGTGTAGCGAGGCCGGCGGACTGTCATCACCACAGTACCACCCCCACCCCCTTACCTTCACAGATGTCACAGTAAGGCCGCTCCTCGGCCCGCACCCCGTGGTGTAGCGAGGCCGGCGGACTGTCATCACCACAGTACCCCCCCCCCCCCTTACCTTCACAGATGTCACAGTAAGGCCGCTCCTCGGCCCGCACCCTGTGGTGTAGCGAGGCCGGCGGACTGTCATCACCACAGTACCACCCCCACCCCCCTTACCTTCACAGATGTCACAGTAAGGCCGCTCCTCGGCCCGCACCCTGTGGTGTAGCGAGGCCGGCGGACTGTCATCACCACAGTACCCCCCCCCCCCCCCTTACCTTCACAGATATGTCACAGATATGTCCCCCCCCCCTTACCTTCACAGATGTCACAGTAAGGCCGCTCCTCGGCCCGCACCCTGTGGTGTAGCGAGGCCGGCGGACTGTCATCACCACAGTACCACCCCCACCCCCCTTACCTTCACAGATGTCACAGTAAGGCCGCTCCTCGGCCCGCACCCCGTGGTGTAGCGAGGCCGGCGGACTGTCATCACCACAGTACCCCCCCCCCCCTTACCTTCACAGATGTCACAGTAAGGCCGCTCCTCGGCCCGCACCCCGTGGTGTAGCGAGGCCGGCGGGCTGTCATCACCACAGTACCCCCCCCCCCCTTACCTTCACAGATGTCACAGTAAGGCCGCTCCTCGGCCCGCACCCCGTGGTGTAGCGAGGCCGGCGGACTGTCATCACCACAGTACCCCCCCCCCCCCCTTACCTTCACAGATATGTCACAGATATGTCCCCCCCCCCTTACCTTCACAGATGTCACAGTAAGGCCGCTCCTCGGCCCGCACCCTGTGGTGTAGCGAGGCCGGCGGACTGTCATCACCACAGTACCACCCCCACCCCCCTTACCTTCACAGATGTCACAGTAAGGCCGCTCCTCGGCCCGCACCCCGTGGTGTAGCGAGGCCGGCGGACTGTCATCACCACAGTACCCCCCCCCCCCCCTTACCTTCACAGATATGTCACAGATATGTCCCCCCCCCCTTACCTTCACAGATGTCACAGTAAGGCCGCTCCTCGGCCCGCACCCCGTGGTGTAGCGAGGCCGGCGGACTGTCATCACCACAGTACCACCCCCCCCCCCCCCCTTACCTTCACAGATGTCACAGTAAGGCCGCTCCTCGGCCCGCACCCCGTGGTGTAGCGAGGCCGGCGGACTGTCATCACCACAGTACCCCCCCCCCCCCCTTACCTTCACAGATGTCACAGTAAGGCCGCTCCTCGGCCCGCACCCCGTGGTGTAGCGAGGCCGGCGGACTGTCATCACCACAGTACCACCCCCCCCCCCCCCCCCTTACCTTCACAGATGTCACAGTAAGGCCGCTCCTCGGCCCGCACCCCGTGGTGTAGCGAGGCCGGCGGACTGTCATCACCACAGTACCCCCCCCCCCCCCTTACCTTCACAGATGTCACAGTAAGGCCGCTCCTCGGCCCGCACCCCGTGGTGTAGCGAGGCCGGCGGACTGTCATCACCACAGTACCCCCCCCCCCCCCTTACCTTCACAGATGTCACAGTAAGGCCGCTCCTCGGCCCGCACCCCGTGGTGTAGCGAGGCCGGCGGACTGTCATCACCACAGTACCACCCCCCCCCCCCCCCCTTACCTTCACAGATGTCACAGTAAGGCCGCTCCTCGGCCCGCACCCCGTGGTGTAGCGAGGCCGGCGGACTGTCATCACCACAGTACCCCCCCCCCCCCCCTTACCTTCACAGATGTCACAGTAAGGCCGCTCCTCGGCCCGCACCCCGTGGTGTAGCGAGGCCGGCGGACTGTCATCACCACAGTACCACCCCCCCCCCCCCTTACCTTCACAGATGTCACAGTAAGGCCGCTCCTCGGCCCGCACCCCGTGGTGTAGCGAGGCCGGCGGACTGTCATCACCACAGTACCCCCCCCCCCCTTACCTTCACAGATGTCACAGTAAGGCCGCTCCTCGGCCCGCACCCCGTGGTGTAGCGAGGCCGGCGGACTGTCATCACCACAGTACCCCCCCCCCCCCCTTACCTTCACAGATATGTCACAGTAAGGCCGCTCCTCGGCCCGCACCCCGTGGTGTAACGAGGCCGGCGGGCTGTCATCACCACAGTACCCCCCCCCCCCCCTTACCTTCACAGATGTCACAGTAAGGCCGCTCCTTGGCCCGCACCCCGTGGTGTAGCGAGGCCGGCGGACTGTCATCACCACAGTACCCCCCCCCCCCCCTTACCTTCACAGATGTCACAGTAAGGCCGCTCCTCGGCCCGCACCCCGTGGTGTAGCGAGGCCGGCGGACTGTCATCACCACAGTACCACCCCCCCCCCCCCTTACCTTCACAGATGTCACAGTAAGGCCGCTCCTCGGCCCGCACCCCGTGGTGTAGCGAGGCCGGCGGACTGTCATCACCACAGTACCCCCCCCCCCCCTTACCTTCACAGATGTCACAGTAAGGCCGCTCCTCGGCCCGCACCCCGTGGTGTAGCGAGGCCGGCGGACTGTCATCACCAGAGTACCCCCCCCCCCTTACCTTCACAGATATGTCACAGATATGTCCCCCCCCCCCTTACCTTCACAGATATGTCACAGTAAGGCCGCTCCTCGGCCCGCACCCCGTGGTGTAGCGAGGCCGGCGGGCTGTCATCACCACAGTACCCACCCACCCCTTACCTTCACAGATGTCACAGTAAGGCCGCTCCTCGGCCCGCACCCCGTGGTGTAGCGAGGCCGGCGGACTGTCATCACCCCGTTACCCCCCCCCCCCTCACCTTCACAGATGTCACAGTAAGGCCGCTCCTCGGCCCGCACCCCGTGGTGTAGCGAGGCCGGCGGGCTGTCATCACCACAGTACCCACCCACCCCTTACCTTCACAGATGTCACAGTAAGGCCGCTCCTCGGCCCGCACCCCGTGGTGTAGCGAGGCCGGCGGACTGTCATCACCACAGTACCCCCCCCCCCCTTACCTTCACAGATGTCACAGTAAGGCCGCTCCTCGGCCCGCACCCCGTGGTGTAGCGAGGCCGGCGGGCTGTCATCACCACAGTACCCCCCCCCCCCCCTTACCTTCACAGATGTCACAGTAAGGCCGCTCCTCGGCCCGCACCCCGTGGTGTAGCGAGGCCGGCGGGCTGTCATCACCACAGTACCCCCCCCCCCCCTTACCTTCACAGATGTCACAGTAAGGCCGCTCCTCGGCCCGCACCCCGTGGTGTAGCGAGGCCGGCGGGCTGTCATCCATCATCTGCTTGGGGCAGTCGTCGGTGTCGTGAAGGTCAAACACCTCGCAGATGTCGCAGAACAGACGCGGCGCCACCAGCTTGGCGGGCGAATCACTTCCGCTCAGGTCGAGGCCGAGGTCACTTCCCGTCCCGTTCACGGCGCCGGTTTCCATGGCGACGAGACGCAGTTTTAACTCGTCGTTTCGCCGCTGGAGATCCACAATGACTGTGTTGAGGAAGTCGATCTGTTGGGGGAGGAAAAAGAGAGGGGGGTTAAACCAACAGCTTACAGGATGACGTTGTTCACGGGATAAACACGGCAGCTACTCCCAGGTTCTACTTTCACTTATGTTTCATATTATGCTTAAACTGGTGGGACATCAACTCGGGACGAACTTTGCTCGAAGCTGTGTATACATAAAGTTATCAGGGGAAGCCTTCGGCGTGAAATATTCAAACTGTCAGGGTTTGCTTTGATCGTGGGTACCCGGCCAAGCGCGCCACACAGGCCTCGCCCCGGCCCATGTACCACAGGCCACACAGGCCACACCCCGGCCCATGTACTACAGGCCACACAGGCCTCGCCCCGGCCCATGTACTACAGGCCACACAGGCCTCGCCCCGGCCCATGTACTACAGGCCACACAGGCCTCGCCCCGGCCCATGTACTACAGGCCACACAGGCCTCGCCCCGGCCCATGTACTACAGGCCACACAGGCCTCGCCCCGGCCCATGTACTACAGGCCAAACAGGCCACACATGCCTCGCCCCGGCCCATGTACTACAGGCCACACAGGCCTCGCCCCGGCCCATGTACTACAGGCCACACAGGCCTCGCCCCGGCCCATGTACTACAGGCCACACAGGCCACACAGACCTCGCCCCGGCCCATGTACTACAGGCCACACAGGCCTCACAGGCCTCACCCCGGCCCATGTACTACAGGCCACACAGGCCTCACAGGCCTCACCCCGGCCCATGTACTACAGGCCACACAGGCCTCGCCCCGGCCCATGTACTACAGGCCACACAGGCCTCGCCCCGGCCCATGTACTAGAGGCAACACAGGCCTCGCCCCGGCCCATGTACTACAGGCCACACAGGCCTCACCCCGGCCCATGTACTACAGACCACACAGGCCACACAGGCCTCACCCCGGCCCATGTACTACAGGCCACACAGGCCTCACCCCGGCCCATGTACTACAGGCCACACAGGCCACACAGGCCTCACCCCGGCCCATGTACTACAGGCCACACAAGCCTCGCCCCGGGCCATGTACTACAGGCCACACAGGCCTCGCCCCGGCCCATGTACTACAGGCCACACAGGCCACATAGGCCTCGCCCCGGCCCACGTACTACAGGCCACACAGGCCTCGCCCCGGCCCATGTACAACAGGCCACACAGGCCTCGCCCTGGCCCATGTACTACAGGCCACACAGGTCTCGCCCCGGCCCATGTACTACAGGCCACACAGGCCTCACCCCGGCCCATGTACTACAGGCCACACAAGCCTCGCCCCGGCCCATGTACTACAGGCCACACAGGCCTCACCCCGGCCCATGTACTACAGGCCACACAGGCCTCGCCCCGACCCATGTACTACAGGCCACACAGGCCTCACCCCGGCCCATGTACTACAGGCCACACAGGCCTCACCCCGACCCATGTACTACAGGCCACACAGGCCTCACCCCGGCCCATGTACTACAGGCCACACAGGCCACACCCCGGCCCATGTACTACAGGCCACACCGGCCACACAGGCCACACAGGCCTCACCCCGGCCCATGTACTACAGGCCACACAGGCCACACCCCGGCCCATGTACTACAGGCCACACAGGCCTCGCCCCGGCCCATGTACTACAGGCCACAGGGTACATGCAGACACCCTGGTTACAAACGGCTATGATGTAGCCCCATCGCAGGCTGAACGTGCAGCTAAACCCCAGTAAACCCCAGGGGGGGGGGACTGTACGGTGGTAACGGCAGACATTACGGCAGACCCCAGTAACCCCCAGTGTGGCTGTACGGCAGACATTACGGCAGACCCCAGTAACCCCCAGTGTGATTGTACGGCAGACATTACGGCAGACCCCAGTAACCCCCTGTGTGGCTGTACGGCAGACATTACGGCAGACCCCAGTAACCCCCAGTGTGGCTGTACGGCAGACATTACGGCAGACCCCAGTAACCCCCAGTGTGATTGTACGGCAGACATTACGGCAGACCCCAGTAACCCCCTGTGTGATTGTACGGCAGACATTACGGCAGACCCCAGTAACCCCCAGTGTGGCTGTACGGCAGACATTACGGCAGACCCCAGTAACCCCCAGTGTGGCTGTACGGCAGACATTACGGCAGACCCCAGTAACCCCCAGTGTGGCTGTACGGCAGACATTACGGCAGACCCCAGTAACCCCCAGTGTGGCTGTACGGCAGACGTTACGGCAGACCCCAGTAACCCCCAGTGTGGCTGTACGGCAGACATTACGGCAGACCCCAGTAACCCCCAGTGTGGCTGTACGGCAGACATTACGGCAGACCCCAGAAACCCCCAGTGTGATTGTACGGCAGACATTACGGCAGACCCCAGTAACCCCCAGTGTGATTGTACGGCAGACATTACGGCAGACCCCAGTAACCCCCAGTGTGATTGTACGGCAGACATTACGGCAGACCCCAGTAACCCCCAGTGTGGCTGTACGGCAGACATTACGGCAGACCCCAGTAACCCCCAGTGTGGCTGTACGGCAGACATTACGGCAGACCCCAGTAACCCCCAGTGTGGCTGTACGGCAGACGTTACGGCAGACCCCAGTGTGGCTGTACGGCAGACATTACGGCAGACCCCAGTGTGGCTGTACGGCAGACATTACGGCAGACCCCAGTAACCCCCAGTGTGGCTGTACGGCAGACATTACGGCAGACCCCAGTAACCCCCAGTGTGGCTGTACGGCAGACGTTACGGCAGACCCCAGTAACCCCCAGTGTGGCTGTACGGCAGACATTACGGCAGACCCCAGTAACCCCCAGTGTGGCTGCACGGCAGACATTACGGCAGACCCCAGTAACCCCCAGTGTGGCTGTACGGCAGACGTTACGGCAGACCCCAGTGTGGCTGTACGGCAGACATTACGGCAGACCCCAGTGTGGCTGTACGGCAGACATTACGGCAGACCCCAGTGTGGCTGTACGGCAGACATTACGGCAGACCCCAGTAACCCCCAGTGTGGCTGTACGGCAGACGTTACGGCAGACCCCAGTAACCCCCTGTGTGGCTGTACGGCAGACATTACGGCAGACCCCAGTAACCCCCTGTGTGGCTGTACGGCAGACGTTACGGCAGACCCCAGTAACCCCCAGTGTGGCTGTACGGCAGACGTTACGGCAGACCCCAGTAACCCCCAGTGTGGCTGTACGGCAGACATTACGGCAGACCCCAGTAACCCCCAGTGTGGCTGTACGGCAGACGTTACGGCAGACCCCAGTAACCCCCAGTGTGGCTGTACGGCAGACATTACGGCAGACCCCAGTAACCCCCAGTGTGCCCATACGGCACACATTGCGGCAGACCCCAGTAACCCCCAGTGTGGCTGTACGGCAGACATTACCTGTGAGTCCTGCTCTTCCTTCGGCGTGGGCGGCGCCGGCTCTGAAACAGACAACCCCCTCTGTTACATGTAGACACAACACGGGTATGGCACCTCTACTGTCGGGAAACTCCGCCCGCCCTGACCATCACTATACAGCTTAAAACCTGAACAGGCTACATCTTCTCTCGACCAGTTCTATCTGTTAATGAAAGCCCATTGTAGGACTATATCCGCAACATTACTTCCCCACGAGATACCCCGACCATAAATGATTATAAAAGTTTCGTATTTAATAATAACTGAGCGTAAACAACGTTTAACTTAGCAATATTTATACAACAAGCTTTCAATATGTAAGAAAGAAAGTGTAGCCCGGATTTTCCCCACTAATGAGGCTCGCTCCAGCCACCTGTATGTTATGTCCGTGTTGTGTGTGTGTAGGCTGGGGCTGGAGCTCTGAACTTACCCATACACTACTGACACTGACAGAGGCGGTCTCCTCAAACAAAACCATAGCAATGACTTAGAAGTACTCGCTGTACGGCAATCCGGCTCGCTTCTGACATGCAGCGAACCGCGTTAATTTATTGGAGAAAACCGGACACCTTCTTTCATATATATCGAACGCTTGCTGTATAGTCACATCGCAGTTCTATCTCTCCGCAACAGACGTCAGAGGAATCTGTCTGGGTGACACTGGAGACTCACCTCCCGTGGACAGTTTCGGCTCCAGGTTGGCGTTGGTCCTGGATTGCGCCACAGCGCCCTCTAGCTCAGAGATCCTTTGCTCCAGAAGCCGTTTCTCTCGCTCCAGATTCTGGGTCGCGTCAGCCTGCTTCCGTAGGCTGGAGTTGTGGCTCTCCAGGGCCGAGATCTGGAAGCAGTCCGAGGATATGACAGTCTTCCCTGGTTACCAAGTCTTTTTTCAGAGGAAAACCCCGAGAAGCATGCTGACAATATTAAATGTACCATTATAAAGGTCATGATGAACTATGAACGACTTTCATATAATTTAATGGCATTTGAGGCCGTGAATCTGAATTGGATTGACGGACCGCGATTAATGATGACCAGTTTATCCTTGGAGGTCGTACGGCCTGTGCCCAAGTGAAGTAACGGCGCGGGCCGCCCCAGCATGAATGCGGCAGCGCCGTGGTCCCTGGAGCCAGTCCCTGGGGGTGGGGGGTGGGGGGGGGGGGCAGGAGGCACACCCACCTGGCCGTGCAGCGTGTCCATGTCCGTCTGCTGTGTCTTCAGCTGTGTCTGTGCGCTCTCCACGGCTTTCTTCAGCGAGAGGCGCTCGCCCTCCAGACTGTCCTTCATGTGGCTGTGTCTGGCGGGACAAACACCACAGTCACACCCCAGGACACGGCGGGGGGAAGGGTGGGGGGAGCAGACATGGTACACGTGTACCAGG
Organism: Arenicola marina; assembly: GCA_964019135.1. NCBI lineage: Eukaryota > Metazoa > Annelida > Polychaeta > Arenicolidae > Arenicola > Arenicola marina. The sequence continues at coordinate 776,945 of OZ025258.1, read as the reverse complement.
CAAGACACTGAGCCAGGGACATCGGGGAAGCAGAAAGACCGCTTAATACATGGAAGGCGGTTTTATTCTGTAAAAGTTTAGAGTGAGAATAAAGTTCAGACCATGATATGGCATATTGCTAGTTAGTGTATACTTCAGGCCATGATATGGCATATTGCTAGTCAGTGTATACTTCAGGCCATGATATGGCATATTGCTAGTTAGTGTATACTTCAGGCCATGATATGGTATATTTACATATGGGAATTATATCTGTTAAACAAATACATAAAACGATAACAACATACATGTGTAAACATCAGATATCTACACATATATATAGACACTGGCCAGGTTGGTTGGAAAAGGGAGGGAGCGAGGAGCCATGTCCCCGGGGTAACCCCACACTCTTTGCGAAGAAGGACATGGGATCTTTATATTGCGACCACACAGACATGGCCACAGCGGGGCTCGAACCACCGACCCACGTGCCGTTAGGCTCTCAGGTGGTCAGAGCACTCAATGCGAGTGCTCTAACCCACTGAGCTATCGAGGCGGCCGCCAGCCATTGGCCAGGCTTTGGCACAGTAGCCACATGGATGTACCCGCACGAACTAGGGAGGTACACGAAGCACAATACACCAAGCGGACGACATCCAGGGAGGTAAGAGTGACGGGAGACAACCCACTTGTCCCACTGCCAAGCAGCGGCAGGCAGTGAAAATGCTGGACTGTTAAGCTCCTCTCATAGACGTTTAACGGGATTGCTACAGCGGGACAGTGTGCGAGAGTGTGCGGGAGGCTGCTCGGCGCTGAGAGGACCAAGGGTAAAAGGGAACCGTGCGTCAGGGGCTTAACAATAATACTATCCAGGACATGGTATCTTAATCCTGCGCGACCCTGGACATTCCCCGGTGGGGCGCGAACCCCCGACCTCAGGCACGATGGCTGGTCTAGGTCAGCGTGACGTGGGTCAGCGTGACGTGAGCCAGCGTGACGTGGGTCAGCGTAACGTGGGTCAGCGTGACGTGGGTCAGCGTGACGTGGGTCAGCGTGACGTGGGTCGGCGCGACGTGGGTCAGCGTGGCGTGACGTGGGTCAGCGTGACGTGACGTGAGTCAGCGTGATGTGGCGTGGGTCAGCGTAACATGGGTCAGTTTGACGTGGGTCAGCGTGACGTGGGTCGGCGCGACGTGGGTCAGCGTGACGTGACGTGGGTCAGCGTGACGTGACGTGGGTCAGCGTGACGTGGGTCAGCGTGACGTAGGCCAGCGTGACGTGGGCCAGCGTGACGTGGGCCAGCGTGACGTGGGTCAGCGTGACGTGGGCCAGCGTGACGTGGGTCAGCAGAACGTGGGTCAGCGTGGCGTAGATCAGCGTGACGTGCGTCAGCGTGGCGTGGACCAGTATGACGTGGACCAGCGTGACGTGGGCCAGCGTGACGTGGGTCAGCGTGACGTGGGCCAGCATGTCGTGGGTCAGCGTGGCGTAGGTCAGCGTGACGCGTGTCAGCGTGGCGTGGGTCAGCGTGGCGTGGGTCAGCGTGACGTGTCAGCGTGACGTGGGCCAGCCTAACGTGACGTGGGTCAGCGTGACGTGGGCTGACAGGTTTTCCCATGGCATGGAGTGGGTTTCGCCTGTTCAGTGTGCAGTGGGACCGAGAGGCTGAGAGGGTGTGGAGACAAGGTGGCACTACACAGCAGGAGGCCAGAGGAAGACAGAGGCAGCCTTACAACTCAGTGTTTACCAAGCCAAGCTAAGCTCTGTAGCAGGTCCTAGCGAAAGGACATCGACTATAATGAGAGATAGATGCCTTAGGTGCCCAGCAGAACCCCAAGTACCCAGTGATATGTCCCCCGAGACCATGTAGATCGGGTGGAAACAAGAAACACACAGAACGACCTGCACTTACCAAGCAATAACAAGCAAGATACGACACCCCACGACACACATCACAGACACACACCACGACACACATCACAGACACACATCACAGATACACATCACAGACACACACCACACGACACACATCACAGACACACATCACAGACACACATCATAGACACACATCACAGACACACATCACAGACACACATCACAGACACACATCACAGACACACATCACAGACACACATCACAGACACACACCACACGACACACATCATAGACACACATCACAGACACACATCACAGACACACATCACAGACACACATCACAGACACACATCACAGACACACATCACGACACACACCACGACACACATCACAGACACACATCACAGACACACATCACAGACACACATCACAGACACACATCACAGACACACATCACAGACACACACCACACGACACACATCACAGACACACATCACAGACACACATCACAGACACACATCACAGACACACATCACAGACACACATCACAGACACACATCACAGACACACATCACAGACACACATCACAGACACACATCACAGACACACATCACAGACACACATCACAGACACACATCACAGACACACATCACAGACACACATCACAGACACACATCACAGACACACACCACACGACACACATCATAGACACACATCACAGACACACATCACAGACACACATCACAGACACACATCACAGACACACATCACGACACACACCACGACACACATCACAGACACACATCACAGACACACATCACAGACACACATCACAGACACACATCACAGACACACATCACAGACACACATCACAGACACACATCACAGACACACATCACGACACACACCACGACACACACCACAACACACACCACGACACACATCACAGACACACATCACAGACACACATCACAGACACACACCACACGACACACATCATAGACACACATCACAGACACACATCACAGACACACATCACAGACACACACCACACGACACACATCACAGACACACATCACAGACACACACCCCACGACACACATCACAGACACACATCACAGACACACTCACCACGACACACATCACACACACATCACAGACACACATCACAGACACACATCACAGACACACATCACAGACACACATCACAGACACACATCACAGACACACACCACACGACACACATCATAGACACACATCACAGACACACATCACAGACACACATCACAGACACACACCACACGACACACATCACAGACACACATCACAGACACACACCCCACGACACACATCACAGACACACATCACAGACACACTCACCACGACACACATCACACACACATCACAGACACACATCACAGACACACATCACAGACACACACCACGACACACATCACAGACACACATCACAGACACACACCACACGACACACATCATAGACACACATCACAGACACACATCACAGACACACATCACAGACACACATCACAGACACACTCACCACGACACACATCACAGACACACATCACAGACACACATCACAGACACACATCACAGACACACATCACAGACACACATCACAGACACACATCACAGACACACATCAGACACACACCACAACACACATCACAGACACACATCACAGACACACACCACGACACACATCACAGACACACATCACGACACACATCACAGACACACTCACCACGACACACATCACAGACACACATCACAGACACACATCACAGACACACACCACGACACACATCACAGACACACATCACGACACACATCACAGACACACTCACCACGACACACATCACAGACACACATCACGACACACATCACAGACACACTCACCACGACACACATCACAGACACACCACACGACACACATCACAGACACACATCACAGACACACACCCCACGACACACATCACAGACACACATCACAGACACACTCACCACGACACACATCACACACACATCACAGACACACATCACAGACACACATCACAGACACACACCACGACACACATCACAGACACACATCACAGACACACACCACACGACACACATCATAGACACACATCACAGACACACATCACAGACACACATCACAGACACACATCACAGACACACTCACCACGACACACATCACAGACACACATCACAGACACACATCACAGACACACACCACACGACACACATCATAGACACACATCACAGACACACATCACACACACATCACAGACACACATCACAGACACACTCACCACGACACACATCACAGACACACATCACATACACACATCACAGACACACATCACAGACACACACACGACACACATCACAGACACACATCACAGACACACATCACATACACACATCACAGACACACACCACACGACACACATCATAGACACACATCACAGACACACATCACAGACACACATCATAGACACACATCAGACACACACACCACGACACACATCACAGACACACATCACATACACACATCACAGACACACTCACCACGACACACATCACAGACACACATCACAGACACACATCACAGACACACACACGACACACATCACAGACACACATCACATACACACATCACAGACACACACACCACGACACACATCACAGACACACATCACAGACACACATCACAGACACACACACGACACACATAACAGACACACATCACATACACACATCACAGACACACACACCACGACACACATCACAGACACACATCACAGACACACATCACATACACACATCACAGACACACATCACAGACACACATCACAGACACACATCAGACACACATCACAGACACACATCACAGACACACATCACAGACACACATCACGACACACACCACGACACACATCACAGACACACATCACAGACACACATAACAGACACACATCACAGACACACATCACAGACACACATCACAGACACACACCCCACGACACACATCACAGACACACATCACAGACACACTCACCACGACACACATTACAGACACACATCACAGACACACATCACAGACACACACCACGACACACATCACAGACACACACCACACGACACACATCATAGACACACATCACAGACACACATCACAGACACACATCACAGACACACTCACCACGACACACATCACAGACACACTCACCACGACACACATCACAGACACACATCACAGACACACTCACCACGACAACACATCAGACATACGAAGACGCATACAGATAGATAATATTATTTTTGTAGTTTCAACTGGGATATAAGGGGTGAGTGAGGGGGGGGGGGGTGGGGGTGGGCACGGTGAATAAGTGTTCTATTAAGTCTTTCTAATAATGATTCCAACAAAAGAGCGACGTCATGATATTCATGTATTGTTTCAAACTAATTGCCCTTCAAATGCATACATGCGTACTATGTACCCCGGCAATTATTTAAGTCTAACATGTCCCATCTGTCATACAACTGCATGTCTAACATGTCCCATCTGTCATGCAACTGCAAGTCTAACATGTCCCATCTGTCATACAACTGCAAGTCTAACATGTCCCATCTGTCATACAACTGCAAGTCTAACATGTCCCATCTGTCACACAACTGCAAGTCTAACATGTCCCATCTGTCATACAACTGCTAGTCTAACATGTCCCATCTGTCATACAACTGCAAGTCTAACATGTCCCATCTGCCATACAACTGCAAGTCTAACAGGTCCCATCTCTCATACAACTGCAAGTCTAACAGGTCCCATCTTTCATACAACTGCAAGTCTAACATGTCCCATCTGTCATACAACTGCAAGTCTAACATGTCCCATCTGTCATACAACTGCAAGTCTAACAGGTCCCATCTCTCATACAACTGCAAGTCTAACATGTCCCATCTGTCATACAACTGCAAGTCTAACATGTCCCATCTGTCATACAACTGCAAGTCTAACATGTCCCATCTGTCATACAACTGCAAGTCTAACATGTCCCATCTGTCATACAACTGCAAGTCTATCATGTCCCATCTGTCATACAACTGCAAGTCTAACATGTCCCATCTGTCATACAACTGCAAGTCTAACAGGTCCCATCTGTAATCTACCTAGAATTCTAGCCCATACATTCCCCATGCCTCATCCCTAATGTTGCTCTATAACAGTAATGGTCGTCTTCCATGTGAGGGCAAAAACCATTGTTTCAGCATAGCTCACGTATTACTCACGCCTAACGTTTACTACAATAACATATTTTGTGGGTTCTTAGATGGAAGTTGGACCACAGTAATACACCGACTCACTGTGAGATTGAAAAATAAGACGACCCAGAAATAAACATGCCAAGACCAACGAGGGAGATCGCGCGGTCAGGTACCAAGCAAGGTCAAAGTCATGCCAGGAATGAAAGCCTTAATGACGTAAACACAGCTTACCAACAACGCGGGCAACAAGTTAACGAAAGCGTCGCGTACCACGGTGTCATGGCAACCGGCGATGTGACAAGTGGGCGAGGTGAGGGAGGACGAGAAAACAAGTCAATCAGGTCACGTGACATGTCTGCGGCATTATGTGTTCATTACAGAACCACCTCGTAGTGATAGTGCAAGTCTCACAGCTGTTAAACATACACCGTCATCAGGGGTCTCACAGCTGTTAAACATACACCGTCATCAGGGGTCTCACAGCTGTTAAACATACACCGTCATCAGGGGTCTCACAGCTGTTAAACATACACCGTCATCAGGGGTCTCACAGCTGTTAAACACACACCGTCATCAGGGGTCTCAGCTGTTAAACATACACCGTCATCAGGGGTCTCACAGCTGTTAAACATACACCGTCATCAGGGGTCTCACAGCTGTTAAACAGACACCGTCATCAGGGGTCTCACAGCTGTTAAACATACACCGTCATCAGGGGTCTCACAGCTGTTAAACATACACCGTCATCAGGGGTCTCACAGCTGTTAAACACACACCGTCATCAGGGGTCTCACAGCTGTTAAACATACACCGTCATCAGGGGTCTCACAGCTGTTAAACATACACCGTCATCAGGGGTCTCAGCTGTTAAACATACACCGTCATCAGGGGTCCCACAGCTGTTAAACATACACCGTCATCAGGGGTCTCACAGCTGTTAAACATACACCATCATCAGGGGTCTCACAGCTGTTAAACATACACCGTCATCAGGGGTCTCACAGCTGTTAAACATACACCGTCATCAGTGGTCTCACAGCTGTTAAACATACACCATCATCAGGGGTCTCACAGCTGTTAAACATACACCGTCATCATGGGTCTCACAGCTGTTAAACATACACCGTCATCAGTGGTCTCACAGCTGTTAAACATACACCGTCATCAGGGGTCTCACAGCTGTTAAACATACACCGTCATCAGGGGTCTCAGCTGTTAAACATACACCGTCATCAGGGGTCTCACAGCTGTTAAACATACACTGTCATCAGGGGTCTCACAGCTGTTAAACATACACCGTCATCAGGGGTCTCAGCTGTTAAACATACACCGTCATCAGGGGTCTCACAGCTGTTAAACATACACCGTCATCAGGGGTCTCACAGCTGTTAAACATACACCGTCATCAGGGGTCTCACAGCTGTTAAACATACACCGTCATCAGGGGTCTCAAAGCTGACAACTTCAACAGGAGCCCGAACAGTATTTCAATGTAACTTTAAGAACGAAGAAACTCAAGCTATTTAACTATACCGTCATGAAGTCTCAAAGCTATTACCTTCATGAAGGGCCTCAAAGGTATTTAACTTACAGCAGGAGCCTCAAAGCGTGATGCGTCAAAGCACAGACTTACAAGCTTTCCAGCCATACTTACAATAATAACACACAACGTTATGGTTCTGATTAATGCGCAGGATTTATAATTATATCTTCTTTACTAAAGTAGTCAATTGTACAAAGCAAATCATCATAGATGGCCAAAATAATTCAAAAGTTGAACGCTTACATTTCAACGTGTCTTCATATGGTCTAATACATTTGTATTAAAAAAAAATTGTGTTGCATATGTTTTGAATCTATTTACAAATGCCACATATTGTTCTTGCTACATTAATATATTCAGCACAGGATGGTCTTATAGAGTTATATAGTGTTTATGTTACACACCAGTAATCGCGCACAGTGAGGACACCTCGCCTCACCAGGCGAGTGGTTGCTAGGGGTACGTTACCTCTGTTGGAGGTCCTCCACTTGGGCTCGCAGCGTGGCCTGCTGGGACTCAAGCTGTCAGGGTAAGGACACAGGGGGCGGGGGGGGGGGGGGGGAGTAGGCACATTAGTCATGACATATAAAACATCTGATCTGTAACTTTGATCTACCAAAATGTACCTCTTGTTTCTCGCACTGCACCCCTCCCCCCTGCTCACCTCTTGTTTCTCGCGCTGCACCCCCTCCCCCCTCCTCACCTCTTGCTTCTGGCGCTGCACCCCCTCCCCCTCCTCACCCCTTCTTTCTCGCGCTGCCCCCCCCCTCCCCCCTCCTCACCTCTTGTTTCTCGCACTGCACCCCCTCCCCCCTCCTCACCTCTTGTTTCTGGCGCTGCACCCCCTCCCCCCTCCTCACCTCTTGTTTCTCGCACTGCACCCCCTCCCTCCTCCTCACCTCTTGTTTCTCGCACTGCACCCCCTCCCCCCTCCTCACCCCTTGTTTCTGGCGCTGCCCCCCCCCCCTCCTTACCTCTTGTTTCCGGCGCTGCACCCCCTCCCCCCTCCTCAACCCTTGTTTCTCGCGCTGCACCCCCTCCCCCCTCCTCACCCCTTGTTTCTCGCACTGCACCCTCTCCCCCTCCTCACCCCTTGTTTCTCACACTGCACCCTCTCCCCCCTCCTCACCCCTTGTTTCTCGAGCTGCCGCCCCTCCCCCCTCCTCACCTCTTGTTTCTCGCACTGCACCCCCTCCCCTCTCCTCACCCTTTCTTTCTCGCGCTGCCCCCCCCTCCCCCCTCCTCACCTCTTGTTTCTCACACTGCAACCCCTCCCCCCTCCTCACCCCTTGTTTCTCGCACTGCACCCCCTTCCCCTCCTCACCTCTTGTTTCTCGCACTGCACCCCCTCCTCCCTCCTCACCCCTTGTTTCTCACACTGCACCCCCTCCCCCCTTCTCACCCCTTGTTTCTCGCCTTGCACCCCCTCCCCCCCCCCTCACCTCTTGTTTCTCGCGCTGCACCCCCTCCCCTCTCCTCACCTCTTGTTTTTCCCGTTGCACCCCCTCCCCCCTCCTCACCTCTTGTTTCTCGCGCTGCACCCCTCCCCCCCCTCACCTCTTGTTTCTCGCACTGCACCCCCGTCCCCTCCTCACCTCTTGTTTCTCGCACTGCACCCCCTCACCTCTTGTTTCTCGCACTGCACCCCCTCCCCCCCCTCACCCCTTGTTTCTCGCGCTGCACCCTCTCCCCCTCCTCACCTCTTGTTTCTCGCACTGCACCCCCTCCCCCCTTCTCACCCCTTGTTTCTCGCACTGCACCCCCTCCCCCCCCCTCACCTCTTGTTTCTCGCACTGCACCCCCTTCCCCTCCTCACCTCTTGTTTCTCGCACTGCACCCCCTTCCCCTCCTCACCTCTTGTTTTTCCCGTTGCACCCCCCCCCCCTCCTCACCCCTTGTTTCTCGCACTGCACCCCCTCTCCCCTCCTCACCTCTTGTTTCTCGCACTGCACCCCTCCCCCCTCCTCACCTCTTGTTTCTGGCGCTCCACCCTCTCCCCCCTCCTCACCCCTTGTTTCTCGCACTGCACCCCCTCCCCACCTCTTGTTTTTCCCGTTGCACCCCCTCCCCCCTCCTCACCCCTTGTTTCTCGCACTGCACCCCCTCCCCCCTCCTCACCTCTTGTTTTTCCCGTTGACCCCCCCCCTCCCCCCTCCTCACCTCTTGTTTTTCCCGTTGCACCCCCTCCCCCCTCCTCACCTCTTGTTTTTCCCGTTGCACCCCCTTCAGGGTTGTGACCTGCATCTTGAGGGCGTCTCTTTCCATCTCCAGGATCTTCAGCCGGCCGTCCAGCGCCTGGCTCGCCGCCTGGCTCGCCGCCCTACACAGAGAGACAGAAGAGAATCATACCAAAATGTGAATCACCCCTGAAAACGTAGCTGTGGGATGAACGTCTGGTTAGTGTGTGTCTGGTAGGGGTGGTTGGAGGGGTGGGGTGCACTGGCGGGGGAGGCGGCTGGAATGGGGGGGTAGGTCTTGCTACTGTGCGTCTGGCGGGGGTGGGGATGGTTGGAGGAATGGGGGTGGACTGGGGTGTGTGGGGGGGGGGGTGCGGTGTGGACCGGGGGAATGGGGTATGAACTGCAGGGGGATGGGGGTGGAATGGGGGGGTGGAATGGGGGGTGGACTGGGGCGGGGTTGGCCTGGGTGGGAGGTGGGGTTCGGACTGCGGGGGTGGACTGGGGGGTGTGGACTGGGAGGTGTGGACTGGGGGTGTGGACTGGGGGGTGGCCTGGGGGGTGGACTGGGGGGTGGTATACGTACAGCTGCTGGGTGACCTCCGCCACCGCCTTCTCCTTGTCCTGGGTCAGTTCCTCTAGGGCTGCCACCAGGTCTGTCTGCGCCGTGCCCTCCGCCTGCAGCGCCGCCACCTGGGAGAATGGGCAAACCACACCTCAGTCGCCATGGAGAGAGAGAGATGGGTGGGCAAGGAAGACCTCTTGGATGTTACATTACGAGGATAGATGTATTGAAGCTGGAGTTGTAAAGTCACCCGAGGCTGCCGTAATGTTACTGTTAGCTGTTACCATGTAGTTGTGATCACGGCATTTGCTGATTTTATCATACTTACATGGGAAAAAGGCAAACGCAAACGGCAAAGTTATGATGTAATTATTACCATATTTAGCAATTGTGAGAGAAATGTTATTCAACACGCCAGGTTAAGTCATTCGAACAGTATGGAAAGCCGACGGCGTGAGTTTTTAGACCGATGACAAAGTGACATCGCAACGAGAAAGCCCGTGTCTGGATCTGCTGGTCCCGACTCTGGACCACCCTGCCATACTGCTGTATGGGAGGGTGGACCAGAGTCGGGAGTAAGCCCCACCTGTTGTACGAGTGTCTGGATCTGCTGGTCCCGACCCTGGACCACCCTGCCATACTTCTGTATAGGAGGGTGGACCAGAGTCGGGAGTAAGCCCCACCTGTTGTACGAGTGTCTGGATCTGCTGGTCCCGCTCCTGGATGGTCCCGTGGGTCTGCGACATCTCTCTCTGGAGCGCGTCCCTCTCTTCCATCAAGATCTTCTGGCTCGACTCCAGAACCTCCATGGCGGACACCAGCTGGCGGAGACAGAACCACCTCGGTGAGGGAGGGAGGGACTCACACAGAGTGAGGACTGATCCAGAACAACGCCACCAACAGCGGCCTGGATAATACCGAATCATTCCGGAGGGGACAAGGCTCACGGGTCAGGTCCCCAAGGTCAAGGTCACAAATATCACAAAGACAAAGGACAATGGCCGATGATGTGATCGCATCACAATGTTCATACGGTTGCATGCAGTATGAATCAGCTTTTAAAGATATATAGATATATACAGGAATCACGTTATTGGATGTGAGTGTTTCTGTCATGCTTCATCGCGTCAAAATCGCGCATTACGCAATAACTGTCACGTGACTCGAGGTCAACATCGTGACCCCAACTAAAGGAATAAGCACGTGTGGAAGTGTTTCCCAGCAGAAGCCACTGCTGCAATAATACTGATCGAGCTAACACGGTACAGAACAACCGCAAAGAGAACATGTTTGGCATGAAAGTTCCCCTCAACGAGCTACGACCATGCCTTCCTTCACTGGGACCATCCCCGTGCTCACCGTTAGATCTGTTTGTATACACCAAGTAGATCTGTTTGTATACTCCAAGTAGATCTGTTTGTATACTCCAAGTAGATCTGTTTGTATACACCAAGTAGATCTGTTTGTGTGCACCAAGTAGATCTGTTTGTATACACCAAGTAGATCTGTTTGTATAAACCAAGTAGATCTTTTTGTATGCACCAAGTAGATCTGTTTGTATACACCAAGTAGATCTGTTTGTATAAACCAAGTAGATCTCTTTGTATGCACCAAGTAGATCTCTTTGTATGCACCAAGTAGATCTGTTTGTATACACCAAGTAGATCTGTTTGCATGCACCAAGCAGATCTGTTTGTATACACCAAGTAGATCTGTTTGTATGCACCAAGTAGATCTGTTTGTATACACCAAGTAGATCTGTTTGTATACACCAAGTAGATCTGTTTGTATGCACCAAGTAGATCTGTTCGTATGCACCTAGTAGATCTGTTTGTGTGCACCAAGCAGATCTGTTTGTATACACCAAGCATATTTGTTTTCAAGCACCAAGCAGATCTGTTTGTATACACCAAGTAGATCTGTTTGTATGCACCAAGTAGATCTGTTTGTACACACCAAGTAGATCTGTTTGTGTGCACCAAGTAGATCTGTTTGTATACACCAAGTAGATATGTCTGTATGCACCACGTAGATCTGTTTGTATACACCAAGTAGATATGTATGTATGCACCCAGTAGATCTGTTTGTATACACCAAGTAGATCTGTTTGTGTGCACCAAGTAGATCTGTTTGTATACACCAAGTAGATCTGTTTGTATGCATCAAGTAGATCTGTTTGTATGCACCAAGTAGATCTGTTCGTATGCACCTAGTAGATCTGTTTGTGTGCACCAAGCAGATCTGTTTGTATACACCAAGCATATTTGTTTTCAAGCACCAAGCAGATCTGTTTGTATACACCAAGTAGATCTGTTTGTATGCACCAAGTAGATCTGTTTGTACACACCAAGTAGATCTGTTTGTGTGCACCAAGTAGATCTGTTTGTATACACCAAGTAGATATGTCTGTATGCACCACGTAGATCTGTTTGTATACACCAAGTAGATATGTATGTATGCACCCAGTAGATCTGTTTGTATACACCAAGTAGATCTGTTTGTGTGCACCAAGTAGATCTGTTTGTATACACCAAGTAGATCTGTTTGTATACACCAAGTAGATCTGTTTGTATGCACCAAGTAGATCTGTTTGTATACACCAAGTAGATCTGTTTGTATACACCAAGTACATCTGTTTGTATGCACCAAGTAGATCTGTTTGTATGCACCTAGTAGATCTGTTTGTATGCACCAAGTAGATCTGTTTGTATGCATCAAGTAGATCTGTTTGTATGCACCAAGTAGATCTGTTTGTATGCACCTAGTAGATCTGTTTGTATGCACCAAGCAGATCTGTTTGTAAACACCAAGCATATTTGTTTTCAAGCACCAAGCAGATCTGTTTGTATGCACCAAGTAGATCTGTTTGTATGCACCTAGTAGATCTGTTTGTATGCACTAAGCAGATCTGTTTGTATACACCAAGCATATTTGTTTTCAAGCACCAAGCAGATCTGTTTGTATACACCAAGTAGATCTGTTGTATGCACCAAGTAGATCTGTTTGTACACACCAAGTAGATCTGTTTGTGTGCACCAAGTAGATCTGTTTGTATACACCAAGTAGATATGTCTGTATGCACCACGTAGATCTGTTTGTATACACCAAGTAGATATGTCTGTATACACCAAGTAGATATGTCTGTATACACCAAGTAGATATGTCTGTATGCACTAAGTAGATCTGTTTGTATACACCAAGAAGATATGTCTGTATACACCAAGTAGATATGTCTGTATACACCAAGTATATATGTCTGTATGCACCACGTAGATCTGTTTGTATGCACCAGGCCACGTACCTGTGACTTCTCCTTGACGACAGTGTTTTTCTCGGCCATGAGTTGTGTGATTCTCTCTGCGGAGGACCCGTGTTGTGCCAGGACTGCCTCCTTGGCGGCCACCAGACCGTCTCTCTCCGACACAACCTGGGCCTTCTCATCAGACAGAGCCCCCTTCTCGGCCTCTAGCTTCTTCACGGTCTTCTCCAGCTTCTCCTTCTCAAACTGAAACATAACAAGGTGTTCACGAGTGGTAATTAATACCCCTAACATGTTATTAAATTCGCTTACCACGAAGCCGCAAAGGTCAGATTCTCGCTCAGCAATAGTCGGTTGCCAAGTTTTGGCCGTTGAAGGTAATAGGCAAGGGTCGTCCAAGAGTATTCATCTTTGATATTCATATTACTCTCATGTTTATATATAAGTAATAAACTGTATTGTGCCAAAAGGCCTCGGGCCCACAGTACAACATGAACACACGTATACAATAGGTCATACATTACTGTGGAACAACTTCCGTTTAACGTTTAACTGCAGAATACACAAAGACAGCCAAATTAGTTAAATTTCTGTCATCTGCATTGTAATCTGTAAATATGTATGCTCTGCTTTCGTTTGCAGTAATATATTACTGTTTAAATTAAATATCTATACTAATAAAATGAAGCTGTCTGTCCCACTATGCCGCGGCATGCAACAGCCCATTGGCTCCAGCAGCCGCCTTCAAAGTATATCCAACTGAACCACTGGATGCACTGCTTGGTCCACCTTGGATGTATCAACTCGCTCTTACATGTCAACGCTATCGCATATGTGTCAACACTACCGCTCGGTGCTTATCACCTTATCCCGCGCATAATGGCGGGCTACTTGGCTTGGTGCCAACAGTAATAATATTTCTCCCAACGCCTTATCGCCCGAATCGTCATCAAACAAATCCCGTACTGTCTCGCGCCCACAACTTCCCATTAGTAGCAAGAGAACGAACTCTGCCCGGGGAACCTTGCCTATTTGAATTGATTTGATCTTTTTGATCTTTGATCCAATTTTACAGTATGGTTAAGCGGTCTACACGTCAATTCTATAGATCCAACCAGGATGTCAGGCAGATTTTATCCACTGAAGGTAGTAGTACTACGTTAAATGACGAACAACGGACGGGAAACAGCCCCTTTTAAAACTCAATCAACCTTTTTTTTTTACTCAATCAATGTATGAACTTGGGCCTTAGTTTTACTGGACTGATATTCGTTTATTATCGTGCTTTAGCCGCAATTTGAATATTCTGTACTGAATGCACAATAATTGCACAGGGTTTAAATATCCTTAACATTTATGTCCCGTTATTCCGTAGCTCCCGCTCCCGGTCTCAATTTATGTCAATATAATTATCGATATTATTTCTGCCCAATGTCTACCTTCTGCCTGCTACTATTTGACGTATAAAACAAAATACTGTCATACTGTTATTTCTTTCGCTTATTACTGCGAACGCTAGACGTCCCGCGAGCGGAGCGAGAGGGGCGGCTAGTTATATTACATATTATATCTATAAATCACCACACCCAGGCAACATCCGGGTACTCACGTTCATGTTGTCTTTCTCCGTTTGTACTTGTTGCAACGTCTCCTTCAGCCCCTTGACCTCCTGTCTCTGACCTTCAGCCTCGCCCTCGACCTTGGCGAGTTTGTCCTTGAGCTGGGCGATTTTTGCCTGTGTGTCGGCGAGCAGCTGTTGTTTCTCCTGGTCGTGGGTCTGTCTGGCGCTGGTCAGACGGGTAGTCGCCTTCTCCAGCTCGGCGTGCTGCAGGCAACACGTCAAGGATCCGTCATTTAGTGAATCCCTCCCATAATCCACTATTTGACATGGCGCGAGTTTCATCGCATGTCATTACCACGGGAGGTTTCTGGCCCCAATTTAGCCTTCATGTGCACAAAAGTGGCCCAAAATACATATATTTAATTATTTGCTATAATATCCTGTATGCTATAAGTACTTGAACCTTGTAGTTTACTCGCGGTGGCAACAATAATTCCTAGGGTCACTGGACAGCCCCCTGGGGTCACTGGGAGAGCCCCCTGGGGTCAGTGGGACAGCCCCCTGGGGTCACTGGGAGAGCCCCCTGGGGTCACTGGGGGAGCCCCCTGGGGTCACTGGGGTCACACTGGGGTCACCCTGGGGTCACTAGGACAGCCCCCTGGGGTCAGTGGGACAGCCCCTGGGGTCAGTGGGACAGCCCCCTGGGGTCACTGGGAGAGCCCCCTGGGGTCACTGGGAGAGCCCCCTGGGGTCACTGGGGTCACACTGGGGTCACCCTGGGGTCACTAGGACAGCCCCCTGGGGTCAGTGGGACAGCCCCCTGGGGTCACCCTGGGGTCACTGGGACAGCCCCCTGGGGTCACTAGGACAGCCCCCTGGGGTCAGTGGGACAGCCCCCTGGGGTCACACTGGGGTCACCTTGGGGTCACTCACCGCCTCCTGTAGCTGTTGTTGCGCCGCCTCCAGGTCCTGCTCGTGCTTGGCCATCATCATCACCCCCTCCCTCTCCACCCGCTCCCTCTCCCCCTCAATTGTCTCGCTGAGTTTTCCAATTCTTTGGGTGGAATCGGACAAGGCGGCTTGGAGTTCGGCCACCTTTCTGCACCGCCGGGAGAGCAATCAGTGCAGGGCAGTCAGTACACGCCATACAATGGTGCAGCAGCAGGTACAACCAATGGTGGAAGAATATGCTTAAGGCACAAGGTCATACATATCAAATGTCGTCAAAATTCGGATAAAATTAAATATTGAATTAAATAATTATATTACATTTATTTGAAAGTCCATTTGTTACGATACAGGAGCAAATGCCATAGTGGCCCAATGCTCTGTGAGTGTGAGGGTGATGTGCTGAGTGGAGCGTCGGACGTATCCAGTACATATAACAAGGTGATTATTAAGCGTTTCAGGATCACAATAGACTGCGGCACAGGGCCCATAGCGTGATAATCAGCACCCCCTGGCGGGGACAACAGGAATCATTACAATCGCTCACCCTAAATACAAGCACTACAAATCACTAGCAGCCTGCTGATCGATGCACCACCTAATTGAAGCATGCTCTGCCGTCAGTCGGTAAAGTAGAGTAAGCAAAGTCAAGAAAGCAAAAACAAACTTGGCATTACTCCCAAACAAATCCCGGAAGTCCAATGCTCCCCATCCGCCTGCCACTTCTCCACAAGAGGGAAGATACACTCGCCAGACCATTTAAAAGCTGGGGGAGGAGGGGCGAGGGAGATGGGGAGGGAGTGGTGAGGAGGGGCGAGGGGGAGGGGCGAGGGAGATGGGGAGGGGGTGGTGATAGATGGGGGAGGAGGGGCGAGGGAGATGTGGAGGGGGTGGTGATAGATGGTGAGGAGGGGCGAGGGGGAGGGGCGAGGGGGAGGGGCGAGGGAGATGGGGAGGGGGTGGTGATAGATGGTGAGGGGGGGCGAGGGGGAGGGGCGAGGGAGATGGGGAGGGGGTGGTGATAGATGGTGAGGAGGGGCGAGGGGGAGGGGCGAGGGGGAGGGGCGAGGGAGATGGGGAGGGGGGTGGTGATAGATGGTGAGGAGGGGCGAGGGGGAGGGGCGAGGGGGAGGGGCGAGGGAGATGGGGAGGGGGTGGTGATAGATGGCGAGGGGGAGGGGCGAGGGAGATGGGGAGGGGGTGGTGATAGATGGTGAGGAGGGGCGAGGGGGAGAGGCGAGGGGGAGGGGCGAGGGAGATGGGGAGGGGGTGGTGATAGATGGTGAGGAGGGGCGAGGGGGAGGGGCGAGGGGGAGGGGCGAGGGAGATGGGGAGGGGGGTGGTGATAGATGGTGAGGAGGGGCGAGGGGGAGGGGCGAGGGGGAGGGGCGAGGGAGATGGGGAGGGGGTGGTGATAGATGGTGAGGAGGGGCGAGGGGGAGGGGCGAGGGAGATGGGGAGGGGGTGGTGATAGATGGTGAGGAGGGGCGAGGGGGAGGGGCGAGGGGGAGGGGCGAGGGAGATGGGGAGGGGGTGGTGATAGATGGTGAGGAGGGGCGAGGGGGAGGGGCGAGGGAGATGGGGAGGGGGTGGTGATAGATGGTGAGGAGGGGCGAGGGGGAGGGGCGAGGGGGAGGGGCGAGGGAGATGTGGAGGGGGTGGTGATAGATGGTGAGGAGGGGCGAGGGGGAGGGGCGAGGGGGAGGGGCGAGGGAGATGGGGAGGGGGTGGTGATAGATGGTGAGGAGGGGCGAGGGGGAGGGGCGAGGGAGATGGGGAGGGGGTGGTGATAGATAGTGAGGAGGGGCGAGGGGGAGGGGCGAGGGGGAGGGGCGAGGGAGATGGGGAGGGGGTGGTGATAGATGGTGAGGAGGGGCGAGGGGGAGGGGCGAGGGGGAGGGGCGAGGGAGATGGGGAGGGGGGGTGGTGATAGATGGGGGAGGAGGGGGGAGGGGGAGGGGCGAGGGGGAGGGGCGAGGGAGATGTGGAGGGGGTGGTGATAGATGGTGAGGAGGGGCGAGGGGGAGGGGCGAGGGGAGGGGCGAGGGGGAGGGGCGAGGGAGATGGGGAGGGGGTGGTGATAGATGGGGGAGGAGGGGGGAGGGGGAGGGGCGAGGGGGAGGGGCGAGGGAGATGGGGAGGGGGTAGTGATAGATGGTGAGGAGGGGCGAGGGGGAGGGGCGAGGGGGAGGGGCGAGGGAGATGGGGAGGGGGTGGTGATAGATGGGGGAGGAGGGGGGAGGGGGAGGGGCGAGGGGGAGGGGCGAGGGAGATGGGGAGGGGGTGGTGATAGATGGTGAGGAGGGGCGAGGGGGAGGGGCGAGGGGGAGGGGCGAGGGAGATGTGGAGGGGGTGGTGATAGATGGTGAGGAGGGGCGAGGGGGAGGGGCGAGGGGGAGGGGCGAGGGGGAGGGGCGAGGGAGAGGGGCGAGGGGGAGGGGCGAGGGGGAGGGGCGAGGGAGATGGGGAGGGGGTGGTGATAGCATCCGTCGTCTTTTCTGTGTTTTTGTTGCGGACCTTTTGATGTTATATTGATGAAAACGCGTCTTTTCCAGTCTTTTACAAGCTATCTCGGCGTGGCCCTATCACCAGTCAGCAGGTAACCATGGTCACGGCACGGGGTCATCTGACCCGCCGCACAGAATCAAGTACTCCATCAATCGTCATGAGCATCCAACGATCATTCTCACACAACGTGAAGCCTGCTGGATACAATCTGGATACGGATCTCAAGCCCATGGGGACGTACGGCGGTGAGAAGAGCAAACACAGACATTGAGATCTATCGCAGTCCGGTGTCAGCATCAGGCCCACCGCTCTAAGCCAAGGCGTTGTCACCACACAGACATTGAGATCTATCGCAGTCCGGTGTCAGCATCAGGCCCACCGCTCTAAGCCAAGGCGTTGTCACCACACAGACATTGAGATCTATCGCAGTCCGGTGTCAGCATCAGGCCCACCGCTCTAAGCCAAGACGTTGTCACCACACAGACATTGAGATCTATCGCAGTCCGGTGTCAGCATCAGGCCCACCGCTCTAAGCCAAGACGTTGTCACCACACAGACATTGAGATCTATCGCAGTCCGGTGTCAGCATCAGGCCCACCGCTCTAAGCCAAGACGTTGTCACCACACAGACATTGAGATCTATCGCAGTGCGGTGTCAGCATCAGGCCCACCGCTCTAAGCCAAGACGTTGTCACCACACAGACATTGAGATCTATCGCAGTCCGGTGTCAGCATCAGGCCCACCGCTCTAAGCCAAGACGTTGTCACCACACAGACATTGAGATCTATCGCAGTCCGGTGTCAGCATCAGGCCCACCGCTCTAAGCCAAGACGTTGTCACCACACAGACATTGAGATCTATCGCAGTGCGGTGTCAGCATCAGGCCCACCGCTCTAAGCCAAGACGTTGTCACCACACAGACATTGAGATCTATCGCAGTCCGGTGTCAGCATCAGGCCCACCGCTCTAAGCCAAGACGTTGTCACCACACAGACATTGAGATCTATTGCAGTCCGGTGTCAGCATCAGGCCCACCGCTCTAAGCCAAGACGTTGTCATTCCTTGCACCAACAAGATAGTTCCACTCTGAGCCACACGGAACAAGGACAAGAGAGGTGAGGACAGAGGCGGCCACAACATGCGACTCATTCCTGCCTAACACAGCACCAAGGCGCCACGTGCCCGGGTCCCAGCAGCACCCACCCCCGCCCGGCCCTCGGGGGGCCCATACCCCGCCACACTGACCTATCTTTCTCAATCAGCTGCCGATTCATCAGCGACAGTTGCTCTGAACTGTCGCCAGAGTGCGCCATCAACTCCGTAATTTGCTGTCCCTTAAGGAAACAAGACGCATGCACTTAGCAGCTAAAATATTAAAGCATTACCTTAAAAGATTTTCAAGAAAATTGAGTTTATGTTTATTTTGTAAATATTTGTTTAGCGAAAATTGATACACATTTAGCATGGTTAACATTAATCGTGACGTAAGTTTCTGTACTTATTATACGTACCAAGGCGATTGACGATGCCATTAACACCAATAGTTGTTCTACATTAAGTGATTGTTGTCCACTGGCTAAAGATTCATATTTATGTTTCACCAGACATGGAGATTATAGCCCTGACATATACGTTCTGTATATTAATAATTAATAATTCGATGCTATTTCTCTGTGGGTATATTTTAGTGGTCAGTGTTCA